>JAGXJF010002545.1:0-467500 GCA_019208055.1 Stipa capillata
GTTCACTATGGTTTCATCGTGTTTCATATGAGTTTCACTCTGGTTACTTTGGTTTCATCGTGTTTTATATGAGTTTCATTTTGGTTCACTCTAGTTTCATCGTGTTTCATATGAGTATCACATAAAAAATAAAGTGTATTATAATTTATCTTTTAGGGACAACAATCTAGGATCTAAATATTTTTCACCTTTTAAGAACAACAATCCAGGATCTAAATATTTCTAACATATACATTAACAAGCTGGGGATCATATTTCAACAAAAAAATTTATGCTTCAGCTGCATTCTTACTCCCCTACAGCATTTTCAACTTTGAAGCCAGTGTGCTCACAGCCAGCACTACCACTACAGTCTCATGCACAGATATCCATGCATACGCATATATAATGATGAGAGAGAGAGGGTTTTGCTGATCTAGTACTACTAGCTAGCTAGGCTAGCCGGGCAGAGAGAGAAAAAGGTAGCTAGAAGGTCTAGGCAGCAGTGACCCACGCGAGAATATTTGGAAGCGTTCGTGGGGCGTGTCAGCATGTGTGTGTTTATGTGTGCGAGTGCGAGACAGTGACATGCAGCTAAAGAGAGGCAACCTTTCTCAGAAATGATGAAATACAAGGAAATACATGAGGACGGGAAATGTATGTACAAATCTTGATATATGCTCAATAGTGATTTCGTGCACGGCATGTGGCGGGCACGCTAGAAAAGAGTTTCGCACCTATGTGGCTACAAAAGTAAGGACAGATTAACACCTGAGCATGCAGTACTCACAAAGAAGCTGTCATGTAAACAAAGGAAACTGCAGCAATCCATACATGAATATAAAGCAGTACGTCCAGCACTCACTCTGATACATCAGGTGGCTTTTCAAAAGTCTCACTTATTTAAAATACAGAAATGCAAACCATGGCAGTTGGGAAGGGAAATTAACACACAAAATATTCCAAACAGCTCGCACCAACATATAGGAGCACTCACACTGAAAGGGTACAAGTGCAATACCAATCCAAGGACTGATGCATGGAAGAGGAAGAAGAGCTAGCCTTCTCCACATAGTGGTACTAGCTAGTAGAAATACTTTACAAGTAGCAGCAGCACGCAGCTAGCAGCAGCATCAACGTGCAGTACCCGGCTGTTCTGATCCTTGACCATTCTCCGATAAATTGAGCTTGAAATTAATATCGTCACCTCTTGCAGCAATATGTCCTCGCAGTTCTTCCAACCCAACTGGGTCACATGTCCCCCCGTTGAGCTGGAGGCTTCTCAGCTTCTGGAGGTTCTGGACCCCTGAAATAAACTTCATGCGAGTGAAAGACCAGACCATCTTACTGAGCTCAGGGGCAGTTTGACGAGCAAAGGTGATTCTAGTAAGAATATCGTCGTCGACGACAAGTTGCCTGAGACAAATGAACTGTTCATTCTCGAAGATGAGAGCGCCTTCTGCAAATGAGTGGTAGTGGAGCCTGAGACAGCTTAGGCCTCTGAGAACGCCAAGGATGCCGAGTGCATCCTCTTTCAGAAGAGTGTCACACAGAGTTATCTTGGTAAGCTTATGGAGCTCTTTAATCTGATGAGGCAACCCACCTCTGATGCCGCAGATGTTTAGATTCTCAAGATGCCCTGGCAGAGTCATTGAAGTAGAATCAACCGCGTCCCAGTTGCCTGGTTGTTCCATTCTGACTGACAATGAACGAAGAGCTATGTTGTATTTGTCAATCTGATAGAACAAATCTTCCAGCTTAGCTTTCGTACCAGAGAGAACTACTCCCAGCTTCCTCAATTTCTTCAGTTTCTCACCGACGTCAATCAACTCTTTAGCACTGTCAGAAACTTTGACATGGGACAATATCTCCAGTTCTTGCATCCCTGCAACATCACGAGGCATGCACACGGTGGAGAATGATTCCTTGTACTTGACAGTGGCTTCTTTGCTTGGACGGTCAACACAACCTGCAAGCAGATGCTTCAGCTTTGGCAGATCCACATTGAGAGTCTCTACCCTGGTTTCTCGGATATCAAGTGTCTCCAAACTCTCCAGTTCCTTGATTCCTGGGGGCAGCTCGGTAACATTTGTGTTCCGGAGGATTAGGTACTTGAGCCCTCGAATCTTGTACATCTTGTAAAGGTCGTGGTTCTTGTGATCTTTGTTACCTTCGAGATCCAACACACTGAGAACATGGGAACTTGAAGAGGTGCGCAGTGACTTGAAGAACTCCATCATGATCTTCTTTTGCTGTTTCATCACTCTTTTTTTTTGCTTGGCCGTCATGCTATTCACCATGCTTTTTTCTTTTGCTGGGCCATCATGCTATCCGATTGATGCAGCTGGAATCCATTGCGCAATGAGAATAGGATATTCCAGTTAATTGGCAGCTGGTCGGTGAGCACCAAGTCCTCCAACGTTGGAATCTCCTTATTGATCTCGCAAATAGCTGAAGGGTTCACGGAACAGGTTTTTATCTTGCCTGTATCACCAAGCTCAAGAGGCAAAAGAAGTTTCTGAGTGATAAGCGCATCGAATGCATTCAACGGATCCTCTATCAAGCCTTCTGCATTCCATCGTCTTATTAAACTTGCCCGTCGAACCTCGTTGCTTCGCGGAGTGCAGAAAGTAGAATACCACAAGCACATCTTGTACTTCTTAGGTAGCCCTTTGTAGCAGAAGGCTATCATTACATCCTGCTGCTTGGACTCAAGCGGGCTCTCCAGGTTGATCAGGTCTGGATCAAGCTGGCTCTTCAGGTTGATCAGGTCTTTCTCCGTCCTGTTGCTGCTCAGGGCAGAGCGGAACATATCCGCGCAATTGACATCCAGGTTGCAGCTCTCCAGGATTCCTTGTATAATGGATTGCCGACGGAAATCAGCAAAAGAGAGAGTTTTTGTTGGCGAGCACTGCTTGACCACCTCTTTAACCCTTGTGGAGAACACTATTGCACTGCCGGCGGAGCACTCAAACTTTTGCAGTGCCCTGTCGATTTGGTCCCATATCTCTGGATAATCCAAACCGCTAATAACAAGCAGCAATTTTTTACCTTTCACATAAGCCGGTAGTTTGTCCAGCGTCCCTGCAACATCGGCGCTCGCCGACCCGAAGAGACCTAGATATTTTTTTTTGCGAGAAAGAAGAGACCTAGATATTGGCGGAGCATATCTAGTAGCACCTCATTGGGACGTAGAGGATATTGGATGGTGATGCTGGCCTTGAGCTCGAACAGCTTCTCTTCGGAGGAATGACTATACACTTGTTTTGCAAGGGCGTCTCCGTGCACGCCATCTACGATGGCTATCACGCGAGGCCATCGCTGTGCCTCATGGTCTGTCTCCTTCAGCCATCGGATCAGCTCCTCCGTGCCCTTCGTCAACATGTTAGGTCCGGTGACAATTGTCCGATCGGAAGCATCCTGCGGCCCGCTTTGGCCGAACGCCGGCGTATTGTCGGTGACAAGGGGCTCCTGATTCCTTGACTGGATATTAACATCGTACCTCTGTAGCCTCTCAGCGATGTCGCGTGCGCGAACCTTGAGCTTCTGCATCTCGGTGGCAACCCGGTGGCGATGAAACATCTCCTTCCCCCGCCTGAGATGTCCTAGCAAGCCCGCACCTTGGTTGCCTGCAGGGCTTGCCCGCAGGTACTCGTCGACGCGTTCCTTGGAGTCAAGGGCGAACTCCATGACCTGCTTTGTCCACGTCCGGACCTGGTGGTTGCCGGTTCCCATCCCCATGTCCACGAGGTAGCGGAGGTGGCTGCTCATGCATTCTATCTCATCCACGATGAACCGCGCGTCATCGGCGACATCGCCCAGCAGCCGGGCCTCGTCGCGGATAAGACCGACGACCAACTGGACGGCGCCCAGAGCGGCGTCGGTCATCGCTCTGGCCCCGCCCGCGACGCGGCCTTCTGGCTAGCTACTTTAGTGGAAGCAAGACGTACACGTCGACGGATCATGGAGCAGAGCACCACTCCATGGAAGCAATAAGCTAGCGCTCGCCTAATGTGGATGGATGGCCCGAGCCGCAGCGAGCTGTCATTGTACACTTGCAGTCAGTTGGATACTTGGGATTGGCCTGATTAGAAGCTGACCATGCTTAATCAGTAGGCGTTGACGTGGTTTATTTATATTCATCCAGCTTACGTTAGTCGATGTAGGGCATAGCATACAAAAGATTACAGATGAACCTTATATACTATCCTCAGATCAGTTGACTCTAAGCACGGCGTTTTTCAAAAACACGCAGGGAGCAAACCTCGGGAGAGTACAACCATGTCCACTAGCCATATAAGGTTCCACGTTATTTTTACTTAACTTTGTTCAAGTTGTTCTTTTTAGCTCTGGCAAAGTTCATTTGCCTAAACTTGATACTTTCCGGATGTTGTAATAAGCCGTGGTTTCATAAATGAAATGGGGGAGCGACGCTCGATCCTTTCTTAAAATAAAAAAACCATTTAGGGCCCCTTTGGACTGAATGATTTTATTTTTTTTAGAATTTCAGTTCATAGAGATTTTTTTTCTGTAGAAGCCAATCTGGAACGAAGCAATGAGACCAGCCTTAATTTCATACGGTTTTTAGCAAGAGGTTAAAATCCTAAGCGAGAAGGATTTTGCTAACAAGTCAGTGTCACGCTCGGTCTCTCCCTGTTGAAAATGACAGCAACCGAGTGGTGAGAGCGAGGCAACTGAGGAGAATAATCCTATACGACCCGCTGCTCTCACGGGGTGGGAGAGAGAGCGCGGGAGAGGCCCCGCCTGGCAGCCACTCCGTGCGGCCGGGTCGCACGTACGACCCGGTCGTATAGGATTATTTTGGGGCAACTGAACCCCTTCACCATAGGTAGCGGTATATTACAATAAAAATTAATAGTTAAAGTTATATTTTAGAGATCATACTAAAATCCAAAACAACATCGTGAGGCGTAGTGCAGTTCCTGCACCCTTTCTTCATAGTTAAATTAGTTTGATGATGGGTCCAACCGGCTTTGAACCGATTAATTATTTCAAGCAACAATGTCTTAATAAGCTTAGTTGTTAATTTTCATTCTCATCTACGTACCTCCGATCGATGGGAACGTTAGAACGACAAACTCAACTACCGTGGACTTGAGCCGAATTAACTGATCAGTAATATATTATTTGTGTATAGATTCTTAGAAGATATTGTGTGTGTATATTAACATATCGCCTTAACTAAAGATGCATGCGATGAATGAGTCATGTGTCAGTGAGGTACTATGTACTAAAAATAGAATATAATAGAAAAAATAGTAAAATAGTAAAAATTCTCACAAAAAAGTAAAACATCCTATCGTTAATTTAGTAGACCCTTTTATTATTAGTGGACCACAACTGATAGATCTTCGTAATTGTACCTAAACAGATCACAGCTGACGGATCTTCATAACTGCACATAAACAGATCACAGTCAATAGATCTTCATAATTATATCTAAACAGATCGCAACCATTAGATCTTCATAACTATACCTAAATAGATCATAACCGATAGATTATCATAATTATACTTAAACAAATACATTTGATAAATCATCATAACTATATCTAAATAGACAACTCAGTACAATGACTAGCGGGTCGGCTCGCGATCTGAACTTTTATTTCTTGTACTGATCTAATATCATGCGTACAGGTAAAAAAAATAAAGATAATTAAAAACATTTTTAGTGTAATTGCGCGGGACACTGTGTTAGTGTTATGAATTATGGTAACGTCACTAGGCCCGGGTGTCTCGGTTACATATATTACAAGGCCATTTATTGAACCAACCGATTGATGATATGTACTCCTTCCATGTTTTTTTATAAGTGGCGTTCAAGAATTCCAAGATTTGAATTTAAATTTTTTTTTATCACGAAGATGTAGAGATTTGGTTGGTGGAGTTGCAGTACTCGCACCATGTCTAATGTGAATTTATAGGATGACATGTTTAAAGGGTTAAAGCTCATTCAGATAGAGATCGGATTCTAATGTAAGAACCCATTATAAAGACATCTATTTAAGGAGATGGGTGGTAGTACTAGGGATACTGAATTTTCATGAGTCCAGAAACCCCAGCCGCCACACCCATCTTTGCCAAATCCGTGCAGTCCGGCGCTCGTAATCTGGTGCACGACAGCGCACCGGGCCAGCTGGCTCGCCATCGACCTCCCCTCAGCCACGCCCGTGCCCTCTCTTCTCTGGCCTCGCTGAACGGCGGGGCCCACTGTGCAGGTCATCTTCTCCACGCAGGCAAGCCACGCGCCATGCAGCGCCTGCGCACGAGCGCGGGTGGGCGCTTCCGCCAATTGTCTCGTCACCCACGTCATTGCCCTTCGCTGGGTACCAGTGCGTCCGCCACCTCCCTCTCGACCACCCCGCCACTGAAGGCATCATCTCCGGTCAAGTCACCGTCACATTTTTTCCCAACTCCTCCCCGGTCAAAACGCCATTTTTTGGTAGCATTGTCTCCTCACGCCCATTGCTTTAGCTAGTACTGTCACTGAGCTCTCCTCCTCGCCCTTCATCTTCCACGAAGGAATTGGAGCTCGCCGTTGAGCCGTTTTCCGGGAACACGTCCAGCATTCGTGCTCTGGCGGCCATGACATTGGCATCACCGTCCTGATCTCCGCGCTGGGAGGTGAGCTACACCATGGGGCCATGTCCCTCAGCCCGTCTTCTACTCAAGCTTACCGTGCCCTTTTCCCGTTCCTTGGCGTAGGGAATCAGCACCGCAAGCGTCATCTTCTTCAGCTCTGGCCAGACCGCCAGATCCGTCGCCCCGGGAAAACCATCGTCACCGTTGCCGTTAGGGATAGTTGAGGAGTGCAAGCGGCTTCTGGAGCTCCTGGGATTCCGACCCTGCGCAAGGCACACCCGCCCGAGCACCTTCTTCCCGTCATCACCGGAGCTCCCGTCCGCCATCAGTGTCGCCGGTGCTTGCCATCACCCACGTCTCTGCCGTTCGTCTGCGTCGCTGTCGACATCCATGTCGTGTTCCTGGTGAGCGTAGGCTTTTGTTGAGTCCTCTGTAGCTGGTGGTTGCGTGTAGCACCATTTCCTTCTGTGGACGAGGCGCCGAACTGCCCCGCCGCTCCCGGCAGCCGTGTTCCCTGGTGCGCGGGCATCCTGACTGAAATAGAGCATGTAGCCCAGTGTTGATGCTTCTAGCTGTGTGCGTGTGCACACATGCTACTGGCTAGCACTTGTTCGTTTCTCTTTCCCCTGCCTAGCATTAGTCTAGTGCTAGTTTAGCTAGTTCGGTACTAAAACCTGTGACTCAATGCTTGGATAAATAGACAGTCAATTAGACACTTGTGTTATGTTACCTCCCTATGACAGGTAGGTCCCACCGTTTTAATCCTATGAGTTTTTTGAAACCTGACATCTATGTCCCACTTGCCACTCTAATTGCAGATTTAAATTGTTGCTTAACAAATAGGCCCATGACAGGTGTACCCTGCAACCCTTTAATCTATGTTTAAGGTAAGATTTGAATCTATGTGAGTATGATATGCTGGACTCACTACTTAAAAAAGCCAATTTAAATAGATGTTAAAAGAAAAGGGCCTGACATGGTGGACCGATTTGTAAGTGGCTCATCAAAAGTAAAAGGAATAAAAATAAAAACCCAGTCCTAAATGACAAGTGGGTCCAGAGACCAAATAATCAGTCAATCTCGACCAATCAGTGGCAAGCCAGTGGTGATCTACCATCACCGTCGCCGCCAGCCTGAAGTGGCCTAGCAAGCCCGCACCTTGGGTGCCTGCAGCGCTTGACCGCAGGTACTCGTACTACGGCCCTGTTTGTTTGGACTTTTTCTGGCTTCTGCGCTTTGGTTTCGAAGCCAGAAAAGCACCTAAATAGGTGCTTTTGGCTTTTGGCTTTTTGGAAGCCGAAACTACATATTATGTGCTTTCGGCTTCCAAAAAGCCAAAAGCCAAAAGCACCTATTTAGGTACTTTTTTGGCTTCGAAGCCAAAGTCCAAAAGCCAAAAAAAGCCCAAACAAACAGGGCCGTATAGACGCATTCCTTGGAGTCAAGGGTGAACTCCATGACCTGCTTTATCCACGTCCGGGCTCGGTGGTCGCCGGCTCCCAGAGCGACGTCGGCCATCGCTCTGGCCCTGCCCACGACGCGGCCTTCTGGCTAGCTAGTTTAGCGGAAGCAAGACATGTACATGTCGAGGGATCATGGAGCAGGATGGTGTGGAGCAGAGCACCACTCCATGGAAGCAATAAGCTAGCGCTCGCCTAATGTGGATGGCCCGAGCAGCAGCGAGCAGTGTCGTAGTACACTTGCAGTCAGTTGGATACTTCTTGGGATTGGATTGATCAGAAACTGTATTGAATTACATGTACCGAATCAGTTCACCCAAAAATATAAGCTGATAAGAAAAGAAGAGCAATATATTTTAACAAACTTGCAATATGTTCTAACAAACTGGCCATGCTTAATCAGTAGGCATTGACGTGGTTTATGTATATATTTACACTAGTATAGCCTATCTGTCTTCTGGCCTGCTTCTCCTCTGAACAGATGTTGAAGTGTTTATAAGTGCAAGTTACTCTTCTTTTTACCGGGAAGGGCACCGAGCTGCTGGCGAAGCCGCAAGTACCTCAAATCAGCGTGAAGTGCTACCTTTTGGAATTGACGCCAATCAGTTCCATTTTCTTGCATTGCGTCTAGTTAAACCAGCCATAAGTAGACGTACTGTTTTCGTCACAACTAAACCCTGTCGGTGACCTTGATCACCCTAATCCGGTGGACGTTCACATGCAGCGAGGAACTTAACTCATATACTCTCTGTTCCGCTTGACGCCTTTTCCAAAGTCCAAAGGCTATTTTGATCAGTTTAATTACGCCTGAAAGGCCGCCGCGCGCGTATCACATGCACAGATGTGCAGGTGCATATGCAGGATTGACTAGAGACACGATGAAGTCCAAGTCCTCGTGCATATAATGCACGCATAAAGAATAGATATGCAACTTCACTAATGAAACAACCAATTATACAACGAGTCATATACTTTCTTTGTCTCCCATCATAAATGTATGTCATCATAGGATACGTGTAGTTAATTTTTTAAAATTCTGGCTACTAATATGTGCAAAATTCTTTTATTCTGTACACTTTTTATTATTTTTTAATATATTATGGATGAAAATTATGGTTAAAATTTTATATTTAAGTATGTGAAAAATTAAAAACGACTTATATTTACGATTGGAGTGAGTCAACATAGAAAACCTTAGGGAATATTAAAGGATGCTACTGGCCTAACCCATAACCTATGAAATTTTCCAAACAAGAATACAGACATCGGATATAGGAAATAATAAACCCGTGCTGATACGTCTCATCCACATACATATGGAAATTATCCGCCCAGTTTTAACCCCTAAGTACGAGGCAGAAGGAACCGAGCAAGTGAGATAATTTTTACAATCTGGGACCGGTTGGTAGATATTTATCAATAAATTACTCCTTCCAGCTAAAAAAAAAGCTATCGTTTTGAACATACGTCTAGTCACACTTCAAAACTTTAACTTATGATATGTTTTTAAATAATTTACACTGAATACTTATTATATGGATTTATCTCAAAAATTACATATATATAAATCATATTTTTATTGATTTTTGTAAATATATTATAATAAAAACTAATGATCAAACTTGCGTTTTAGATACCGTATACGTCCAAAGCAACAATAATTTGTGAGCTAGAGAAGTAGTTCATGCACCATTGTCTCATAACTATATTAATTTGCGATGGGTCCAACTGTCTTTCAACCGATTAATTAGTTCAAACAACAATGCATTAATAAGCTTAGTTGTTAATTCCATCCTCATCCAGCCTGCTTCCGATCGATGGGAACGTGTTAAAACGAGAAAACTCAACTACCATGGACTCAAGACTAATTAACCGATCAGTAATATATAGTATTTGTGTATATATTCTTAAAAGATATTGTGTATATAGCCCTGCTTGGGAGGGTTTCTGGAGCAGCTTCTCCCTATAATAAGCCATAAGCCCTCCCAAGCGACTGGTTTCTGGAATAACTTCTGTTTGGGCAGAAGCCAGTTTATTGAAGAGAAGCAGAAGCGAGCTGAGAGTTACTTTCTGGAGAAGCCGGTTCGTGCCCAAGCCCCAGCCCTACCAAACAGGGCCATATTAACATATCGGCTTAATTAACTATGCATGCGATGATTGAGCCATGTGTCAGTAATGTTATGAATCCAGGTAGTGTCACTAGGGCCAGGTGTCTCAGCCACATATATTACAAGGCCATTTATTGAACCAACCCATCGATGATATGTACTCCTTCGATGATTTTTATAAAAGGGGCATTCAAGAATTCCAAACTTTATATTTTCTTATCAAACAACAAAGGCGAGGATGTCAAAGACTTGGGGTGCTTCTGTTCTATTATCTGCGACAGTGGAAACTGGGAATATCCCTGTATGGAGAAAGAGAGCAAAGATGTTTATAGGTTTCGTGACACAAAATTGTACTGTTTCTATTCTCTGATCTTGGGCCGAGCTATTGGGGCTTGCTGGAGAGTCTTGAGTGGCTCGGCCCATCTACTGTGTTTTTTGCACAACTTTTGCAAGATGAGCTACGTGATGCTGTGCTTGTTGCCTTCAAGCCTTGGAGGAGCATCCAGTACTGAGAGTCAGTGATACTGACTGCATGGTGGCATGCGTTCATGTCCTGCAAACTCGCGCGGCAGGCCAAAAACTGGTGGAAGACTTCCTTTTTAGAGGAAAAGGCCCCTGCCCCATTTCCATTACTGAAAAGGAAGAAGTGTATATTTCGTTCTCAACTATTGGCCGAGTGTAACTTTCGTCCCTTAACTAAAAAAGAGCTAAATTTATCCCTCAACTATTTAAACCGGGTAACTTACGTCAGTGAGACGATTTTGACCGTTTAAAAATGGTTTTATGCCCAAAAAAATCAGAAAATTTTAAAAAAAGGAAAATTCAAAAAAATTAGGAAAAATCAGAAAAATTTAGAAAAATCAGGAAATTCCCAAAAAAAATTAAAAAAAATTAAAAATGGTCAGGAAAATACAAAAAAAAGGAAAACTTGATGATGTTCTATGTGGTAAAAACAAGAAATATTTAGACTTTTTTCACAAATTAACCCTTTTTATCTTTATTTTAAAATTAACCCTCTGGAGAAAATTTTCCAAATCCAACCATTTTGGCGGCGCCACGAGCCATGGCGCCGCAGACCGTGGACCGTGGCGCCGCCAAAAGGGTCAGATTTTTTTAAAAAATTTGATTTTTTTTGAATTTTTCTCTTTTTTCTGATTTTTTAAAATTTCCTTACCATTTTGGATTTTTTTTTATTTTTTAATTTTTTGGAATTTCCTGATTTTTCTAAATTTTTCTGATTTTTCCTAATTTTTTGAATTTTCCTTTTTTTAAAATTTTCTGATTTTTTTGGGCATAAAACCATTTTTAAACGGTCAAAATCGTCTCACTGACGTAAGTTACCCGGTTTAAATAGTTGAGGGACAAATTTAACCCATTTTTTAGTTGAGGGATAAAAGTTACACTCGGCCAATAGTTGAGGGACGAAATATACACTTCTTCCTTACTGAAAATGAAACAACACAGTTCATTTACGCACTGTTTGTAGCAGTGAGAGCACATTACAACCCATAATTAACAGGGCTCCGTCCTAACAGAACTAATCTCATGCAGCGAGCATAATACTGACTTTCACGGACCCCGGATCAAGCAACCGCAACTTCGCCAACCAGAGCAACTTTCAAGTTTTTATCCAGCGGATGGGAATCCATCACGGTAGCTCTTCGTCACCATGTGAGCAAATGCCTCCCCAGCATCCTCCCAGTGCAATGATCCATCTCTTGTGAACTTGATTCTGGGCACAGCATCTTCCAGTTCTTGAATGTCCGGAGAGCTGTCGAGTACTCCAAGATCACATACGCGCATGACGTAACACACGTATTTGATCTTAAGATCATGAGATTGCCCCGCTGCCTGGATCGTGGACCCAGCTGAGACTGCATATGCTGTTTGAGCCGGAAATCACGTATATATATGTGTGTGATATAATTAATAGGTACTCATGGGCACGTACCGCTCCCGTACTCCTCCATGCGTCTGTGGTATATTCATCATCAATATTATAATTTAATTTATATTATAATTGTTATTTTTTATCTATATCATAGATAACTCGATTGACATAAATTTGTTTAGAAAGAAGATGATGATAATGATGTTGATCTCATTCCATTTTCAAAAAACATGGTAAAAAGCAACTAATAGGTGCTACACTACCACTAAGTTCACATATGGAATATCTAAAAATATCAAATGCATATAATTTACCATTGTTTTGTTTGACATGGAGGATGAATTGGTTCCATCCATTCAGTTTGGATTTTGAAAGAATTGGTACTTCTCGGGGGCGCCCTGGGCTGCCTCCGGCGGGTCGTCCGGTTCGTGCTCACCGTCCGAGCACGGCACCGGGTGGCGACGCAGATCCGGGATCTCAAGGTCCTGGCGCTCGAGTTGAACGACAGGCGGCGGAGGTACGACGTCACCGTGCCACCGGCTGCTGCTGCTGCCCAAGCCGACCCGATAACGACACTCTTCGACGTCCCGGCTCCAGGGGAGCCAGGCAAGGAGGAAGATGCCCACAGGCGCGCTCAACTCGGCGGCGAACCACCGGACGACGACGAGGCCGTCATAAGAAAGGGCACCGATCAGGTGATCGAGTGGCTCTTCGAGGAAGAACCTGGACCGCTGAGGGTCCCCATCGTATGCGGAGATTCTGGTGAAAGTAAGGCAGTGTTGGCACTATGGCAGTTCCTATTGTGAAGGGAGTGTACAACCATTCCTCCGTGGCGAACTCGTTTGGTTGCAAGGCCTTGATCGACCTCAGAGATATCCATCCCAGACGGGGCATTGAGCATTTCCTATGGGGAATACTACAAGAATTAGCTCCTAGTACGACGACAGCACCGCCAAATCCCAGATGTGGTCGGGATGAAGCCAGCCAACTCGCCAAGAAACTTCAGGGGCATCTCAGAGGTAACCGCTTCTTGATCGTCCTTCAACATGTCCAAGACAGAAAAACATGGGATAGCATAAGATCTGCTCTGTTCCATGCTGATAGTGATTGCCATCCTGGTAGCGCTATAATCATGACCACCGTGTACGATGATGTAGCGGAGTCGTCTTCTCCTTACAAATCTTGAAAGCTCCAAGTCTGCGTGGTTTTATGTACATTCGAGCGAGTCAGCTTCTTCTCGGTACATCTTATTGCAGTATGAGCAATGTGAGGCCCATGTTAGAACTCTGCTACCCTGATGCCTTCGGGATGAAGATTGTCCTGCATCTTCTCTATGCTAATCGTGACAGGACAGTAGATGAGCTCAAAAACATGGGTGATGTCCTATCAGAGTGTAAGAGGCTCAAGAAAAGCATTGCTAAGCAAATGCTAATGTTCTGCTACGCTGAGTTGCCTAGCAAGTACAGGAGCTGCCTGTTGTATTTATCTATCTTCCCCAAAGACCACATCATCAGCACAGCAAGCTTGGCTAGAAGATGGACTGTTGAGGGCCTGATAACTGCCAAAAAAGATCATACTGGGAGTGTAATAGATAGAAGAAAGCATCGGGCAAGTGCAACAGATGAAGCCGAGTGCTATTTTGATATGCTCATCACCCGAGGGTTTCTTATTCCTGAGGATATCAGTGTGGCGGGCAACATCAAGAGCTGCAGAATACATCATGAAGTTCACGAGTTCATCACCAAGATCGCTACAGATGTGAACTTTTTGGACACAGACCTGCCAACAGATTTGGCTCACCATCTTTCCATTCGTAACAGAATAGGGCTGCAAGAATCTCACTCCAACCATCATCTGGAGGCTGACAGTCACGACATTGTAGCATTTCTTCCATATTTGGCCAAATCATCTCGATGGCAGCTATTGAAAGTACTGGATCTAGAAGGCTGCAAAGGCTTGACGAAGAAGCATATGAATAATATTTGCAAGGTACTACTGCTCAAGTACTTGAGCCTCAGGAACACAGATGTCACTGAACTGCCGAACCAAATCAACAGGCTGTGGTGCTTGGAGACGTTGGACATCAGGCAAACAGCGATAAAAGCATTCGCCACCAAGTCTATCATGCTTCCAATGCTAAAGCATCTGCTTGCTGGCCAACCAGATTCCCCAAGCAACCACTCTGATAGGTTTGTGACAATGCGCCTTCCCAGTGGCATCCCAAAAAAGGAAAAACTGGAGATATTGTCCCATGTTGAAGTTTCCCGCGATGCTGATATAATTGGCGTTGGTGAGCTGCTGCAGCTGAGGAAGCTGGGTGTGGTCCTCAATGGTGACAAAGGTAGCTTGATTCTTCTATTCCAACAGATTGAAAAACTGCATGGTTGCCTCTGCTCCTTGTCAATCCGGATCAACCAACCGACCACAAGTGAGGGTACAATGTCCTCACCTCCAAGATTTCTCCAGAGCCTAAACATCAGCGGCTTCACAAGTGAGCTTCCCCTCTGGATTGCAGAGCTCGATCAACTTACCAAGATAACACTGAATGAGACTGATCTTGGGGAAGATGCTCTACGCATCCTTGGCAAGCTTAGAATCTTGCGCTGCCTCAGGCTTCGAGACAAGTCATACACCGAAAGCGAGCTCAAATTCAAGGAAGGAGAATTTAAGAGTCTCAAGTCTCTAGTCGTCGAGGGCAGCAACATCACCAAAATTACCTTCCACACTGGAGCGGCTCCTAAGCTCGAGGTGATTGTCTGGTCTTTTGCCTCCATGGAAATTCTTTCTGGACTCAACCACCTTGCCAAGTTGAAGAAGCTTGAGCTCAGTGGTGACTGCAACACAGATCTTATGAGAAAGGAAATTCAAGAGCATCCCAACCATCCTGCTTTCGAGCATAATGGGTAGCTTCTACACCAAGAAGCTGAACGTATGGCTACAGCTGTCTCAACTCTATGAGCACTTGATCAATTACTCTCCATCAAATAGAAGCTTGCTTTGGTGTTTGTCGATTCATTTATCCTTGAATAAAGATGCAGCTGAAGGAGAGCCTGGTCCTCTTCTTTCAGCCTTATGCGTCGCTGAATTTGAATTCTTCCTGCTTGTGCTAATTCGTTTGCCTTTCTGCATGTATGTGCTTGCTTTAGTTCTCTGCACTCTCTGGACATGGATTTCATTATGTACATGACCTAGCAGTATGCTATGGTCCATATTGTGGTATTGGATTTGCGTGTATTCACCACGACTGTACTATCACGCTTCACGCTTGTCGTGCTATGTGAACAGTACTGTATGTATTGTACTTATTTGATTATCAAGTGATGCCAAGTATGTGTGATATATACTGATTGACGGAAGAAATTACTTTTAAGTTATGCGAAAAGGTTGGAGGTCCCCAATGGAATCACTGTTCTTTTTGTCATTCTTTTACCATGCAGAATTGTTATGGGAAAAGATTGAATGTTTTACTTTGTCCTGTGTTTACTTTTCAACTTGAAGCATGCCAGTGTGTTGCTTTTGAATGAATCAGAGGACCCCTTGGATTCCGGTGAATTAATATGTTGGAGAGATGACCGCGCTCTGAGTCAACCCGGATCGAATAATGGCGACACTCGTAGCTGGGATAAGGAGCGTCTGCAGAAATCAGAGAAACAGGCACGGATGGATAGAACGATGACACCCACATTAAGGCACCAAACTTGCCAAAAGATCACGTATTTGTAAAAATCACAAGCAACAACGAAGCTCTCAAGATGAACAAGACTGCGAACTTACAAGCAACTGTATCTGCAGCAGCCGGTGCTCTTTCTTGCGGACAGATTAGAGACTCCACGACGCAGCCACCTCCAGGCAACCGCTGGTTCGTCCTCTTCTGGCCATCTCAGGACCAAGGGCCAGCCGCAGCCGCCGCCGTCGCGGGGTTCGCCGGCCGATGGACCAAACGGCGTTTGATCCGAGCGGAGAAAGCAGGGTTCTTACTTCTTGGCGACCTGTTTGGGCCGCAGAAATGTTGACCATAGTTTATTGGGCTACACAGTGCGGGTCTCTATGGATGTAAAGGACTTTCCTGTAAAGCATCCGTACAGAAAACCACGATTTTCCAAACCGTGCACACGAAATACCAGTGTTTATGGATACTACGATTTTTCTTATAGTATTGGTAAAACTTTCTAAGTTCGTTATGATTCACGTACACAGACAGAATAGCTACCAGAAACAATGGTCGTATGTACAGAAACTTTCACCGTAGATGTTTGATTTACACGTTTGAACGCGTCACGTGAAGAAGATAGAACTGATACGTCAATTTTGTACTCAGGCTAATTAACCAAAAAGTGATCCTACACATGATGCATTCACGCATGCAAACTTGTTTAGATACTCGGCGACTAGTCAATTAACGACATGCAAAGCAGAACTAAAATTCTCTAGTATACTGCAATGGCCAAACGTCCTCACGGTTTTATTAATATTAATTACGAGTATTCATATATTGTGGTCTCATGCTCACAATCTGAAAAATTGTGGTTGCCTTAAACTGCATCTGTAAAAATACTAGCATGCTGGAAGGTCGTCTTATCCAAAGCAAATACATGAGTGGGTTGGAGGTCGTCTTTCTTGTGAAGGAAGAGTTTGACCTACAAAGCTTCTCTTCATCTTTAGAAATGTAGATATTACTTTGTTTTTCAGCTTATTGAGCTCCTTGTACAAAAACTTCTTTTTTCTATCTAAATGAAAACGGTAGAGCAACTGCCTTTCTCTCAAAAACAAAAAAAAACTATTAGCATCCTAACAGACCCTTCGTTTCTGTTTTTACACGGTGTAATCTTGCACCAGCGCAGTCTCAGATACGAAACCAAACTACGACTCCATTGGTATCTCTAGCAATGTTTATGTCGTTAAAAACTACAAACTCAAGTCGTTCAGCGTGCGTGCTCGTGAGATGGCCATGGATGCTGGGTTGCTGCTCTTGGAGTTATCCCTGGCGTTACCGTTGTCATGTTCCGTCCACGACGGCTGCCTCAGCTAGGCTGCGCTCATGCAGCTCCATATGCATCCTTAATTAAGCTCCCACGCAACAATGGCAGAATTCTGTACGCAAACCCCTGCTTATTATCCACCATGCATCAACGAGCTGCAGAAAAAAAAAGCTTCAACCATGACAGCCCCTCAACTGCGCCTAATCAAGGATCTGTCATACTTGTCACGATGGAAAAGGAGCCAAACAAACAGAACGGAACGCAAGGCAAATAGAAAATTGAGATATGCTTATATCGATCTCTGCGTTTTAAATTAGACAACTTTTATATTATTCACAGATAAATATGGACCGTTCATCTAGAAAAATCTAATAGTGGAGATCAATCTATACTATTAAAATTTATGAATAATATATAAGATCTAACTTAAGTAGTATAAGGATAGTATACAGTAATACGGAGCTGAGAGGAATTTCATAAATCCTATAAGTCACGGAATTAGAGTAGTAAATCGTGCTTTTTTTTTGCATGCATAGATCGTAAGAGTAGTTGCCATCAAGGTTAATTAATGTCCAGGACGACCTGTTCGACTACTCGATTGTACATGAAAGTGAAGTTTCTCGATCTACAAGAGCCAATCGAGGCATCTATTGCTCGATTCAATTGATTAATTTCGTTGTCATCACGAAAAGGCCTAAGCTGATGATTGAGCTGAAGCGGCAAATGCATGAACATGAACAAAAATCAATGCACTGTCCGAGATAGCAAACCAATAGTATTAATTTCTGGGCTTGCCGACAGAACACAGATGGACAAAATTGTCGCTTGATTGATTACATCGTACGAACACGTAAACATGTGGACATTAGAAAACCTAACCTTAATGACGCCAAACAGTTGGCTAGATCAATCTGAAAGTATACGACAAGTCAAGCTGGCAGCATTCATCAAGAACTACTCTAGATCACAAAGATCTGACGCGTCATGTGCTCGTGTGTGCGAGTATTTTCCTACCGGCCGGTAGTACTCTCGATTCAATTTCCTGCTGGATCGCCATTAATGAAAAAGGGAGGGCCGAATGAGGGCGCGGCAGCGGGGTGGCGGATGGGGGCACCAGGGGGCAGCCGGGGTGGCAGATGGTGGCGCGGCAATGGGGTCACCGGTTTGGGGCACCGCGACTTAATCCGCGAGAGAAATCGGGGGAGACGGCGGCGACTAAACCAGAGGCAACTGAACCTAGGAGATTATTAGAAACAGACCAAATTGTGTTTTAAAAAACCTTAAATAAAAATATCTAGATTACCCTGTTAATTCAACGGTTCATATGCTTTTTACTATTTATTCTTCTAAACAGCAGTAGGATGTACCGTAAAAGACTTCTCAAATTATAGAGTGTGTCGTAGATATAAGTCTAGATAATAAACTTGTGGCACCCTCAGTCGGTTACGACGACCTTCGGTCGTGCTTGGAGAGAACGAGCGCGAACGCGAACGCACGAGGCGGTCGTCGAAGTAAATCAGTATTTGTATTAGGACAAGAAATTGAGAGCTTACAAGTGAGAGAGTCCTTCATCTCTACTCCCATGGGGGGTATTTATAGGATTTGAAAATAAAAAATATTACATTACTCTCAATAAAATAGAATGTCCCTAAATAGTTATTCATCTTTTCATCTCTCTTCTTCGTTATCTTGTTTAACTAGCCATAATAGTAGTATATTTCTGTTCCTGGGATCTGTTGGTAATTTTGAGGTCGTCCTTGTAGCCTTGCAGAGCTGTTAATGGTGAATCTTTCTGATTATAAATCTGTATGAATTTTGGATGGGAACATGCAACTCTTGTAAGGTCTCTGAATGAACAGCTATTATGTCATTATTGTATAACTAGTTGCATTTATTTTTGTTTCAGTTTTGCCAGGATTTACTTAATTGAGGAAAAGAATTTGGTGTGGTAGGGAACGGACTGAGGAGTGGAGCGTCGGTGCTGAGTAAAATTGAAGCCTCATACAAGAACTTAGGTAGCGACACGGTGAATAGAGGTGCTCAAAACTGAAACAGCTCAGGCTGAAGCTAAAGCTCACAACCATTGATCGATCTTGTTCTTTTGACATATACTCTGAATTGTACTGTTATATGCTCTTTCGATCTGGTGTTGTTATTTAACCAGACGACATGGTGTGAGGAATACAAAAGATATCTGAAGCATTGTGCGAGAGACCTAGGTTTGTCAGTAGATGAACAAGCACCTCGAGAAGATGAATACGATTTCTGAGTAGTGTTATTTGTCAATGTGTACTCTTCCTGTTATATTTGTTCTTATGGACTGTACGGCGAATGAGCTGACATGTTGTAACAGCTATTATTTTAATGAAATCTAATTTTGAATGGCGCCATGATCAGGTTTAGTCCGGAATAGCTTTTGTCGAATCTCTCGCTTTATTTCTTTTGTCTACTGGCCATTAGTCTTTTCGTAGTAACTCATTATCCTTTATTCATTCTGGCCCATACAAACTACAAATAAGACATTCACATATTCCTGAACACTTCATCTTCTCTCGATGCTTGCCCATGAGCTCATTTGCACTAAACAAGGAAAATATATGAACTGAAACCATGCTCCTTTGCCATACAGTTTTGATTCGTTCATTCGCTTTACGTAAATATTCAACACAAATTCACTAATCTGCAGCCAAAAAAAGAATCCGAAGCACACTGGAACTAACACTACTACTACAAACAACCATAAATTTCACAACAACTTGGTTCATGGCAGAAGTTGCCACATCGTCGTGGAGATGAGGTGGAGAAGAATAGCGGCGCACTGTCAGAGGCTGAAAATTAGGATTAGGCCCAATGGCAAAGCGGCGACAATGCAAGGTGGCTGCTGCACGGACAAGATAGGAAGGAGGTTGTGGCGGCGTGGGCACGACGGGGAGGACGATGAGGACACACGTGCAAAGAATGAGGCCATGGTGCAACCGTGATGGGAGCGCTCGATACGGGGAACAAGCGGTGACGTGCGCCTGCAAAGGGCAGCAGTGGCAGCGGCATGCGTGGCCGCTTGAACAGGACGAAGAGGCGGTCGCAAGCGTCAACCAAATGGTTCTATCCTGAGATGCACGATCGATTTGACCAGGAATTTGATAAGACTAAAAGTCCAGATTACCTATCATTAACAGGAGAGAAAGACTAAACTACCATCTTAAACCAATGGTTAGATTTGAATGGTACTCCTATTTCTCTTAAAGGAGTACTAGGGTACTGTAGAAAACTAAAGTAATGAGGTCGTGACGCACACCCAGTTCAACTTATCTCAAAGTCAGAGGAAGCTGGGCCTAGCCATTTGGGCATAGAACGAATGCAAGCTGGATGCGTATGAAGACAAACCACGTCAGGACTTAGTTGCCTACCTACTGATTAATCATTGCCATTTTTCTAATCACCAGAGCTTATACTAATTAGACTTGATGTAGTCAGTCTTAAACCGACTGGTAGTAGCCTTAGGACCGGGGAAGAGGCACGTAACCGGAAAAAGAATACTACGCTTGAGAGCCGTCTGTAGTCCACAACATATTACAGTAAGCTACAAATGGAACAAAATACTAGCCATTCCACATTGCGATCTCCTTGGTCGGCCTGCACTGCAACGGGGTGTTGAAATGCTAGCTTCTGCTTCTTCCAGGTTCACCTAGCATCTCATCTCCCTTGCTTGTCCCTCCCCTTTATGTGCACACTGCATGTTCTCTTTGGCACCAAAGAAATACTACTATTTTTTCTGAATTTCGCACAGCTCAATGAACTAATGTAAGATAAGATTTAAAAAACGAGGTCTTGACGCACACCCAGTTAAACTAATCTCAAAGTCAGCGGAGGCTAGCTGGGTTCGGGCGTGTGGACGTATATAGGAGGAATGCAAGCTGGATGCATACGAATAGAAACCATGTCAAAGGCTAACTACCTACCTACTGATTAATCATCGCCATTTTCTAATCACCATATTTTATACTAAGACTTTATGTATTTAGTCTTGGATTTATACCTGCAACTGTGCATGTGACACGCGCCGGATGCGGTGAGCCTTGTAATTAAGCTTAATTAAACTGGTCGATAATAGGTTTTGGACTGTGGAAGAGCACCCAACTAGGCCAAAAAGAAAAAGATTACTAGAACCGTGGAGTATACTTGTGCATAGCAAATTACAGTTAAGCTACAAACAGAGCAAATACTAGTCATTCTGCATTTGCCATGTCCTTGGTCGGCCTGCTACCTAGCTTCTGCGTCTTGCACCTTTTTACAACCACCTTCCCTTGATGTGCACACAATCCTTCGAAATTTCTTTGCTATATGACTTTATTCTGTACAATAAAGAGTGGAAATTTGATTGGAAGAAGGTGCGATATTTTTCTGTACAATTGGGTAGAATGCAACTTGGGGAATCCAGTACATGCCCGGGTTCAGAACAATCAGGGAATAAAGCATAGACTCGTTGTCTTGTTGATACTACAGATGAAGAAGCTGAAACAAAAATCTTGTAGTTTGTGATGCTTAGAGTTTAGAGACGACTCAAAAAAATTTCGAAGGATTTTGCCTGCTTCTGCACTTCAAGGCTAAAAACCTGAACAAGTTTAAATACCATTTTTTCCCCTCATGTGCCTGTTTTTTCTGAATTTTGCACAACTCGACGAGTGTGCTATTGATTAATGTGACAGAATTAAAATAATGAGGTCGTGATGCACACCCAGTTAAACTAATCTCAAAGTCAGCAGAGGCTAGCAGGGTTCGGCCATGTGGACATATATAGGACGAATGCAAGCTGGATGCATACGAATAGAAACCACGTCAAAGGCTAACTACCCACCTACTGATTATCCATCGCCATTTTCTAATCACCATATTTTATACTAAGACTTGATGTATTCAGTCTTCCATCTATACCTGCAACTGTGCATGTGATACTTGCCGGATGCGGTGAGCCTTGTTATTAAGCTTAATTAAACTGGTCGATAATAGGTTTTGGACTGTGGAGAGGCACCCAACTAGGACAAAAAATGATAACTAGAATCGTTGTGTATACTTGTGCATAGCAAATTACAGTTAAGCTACAAACAGAGCAAATGCTAGTCATTCTGCATTTGCCATGTCCTTGGTCGGCCTGCTAGCTAGCTTCTGCGTCTTGCAGCTTCCACCCAGCATCTCATTCCCTTGATGTGCACACAATATTCTCCATAGAGAGGAGAGATCAACTCAGGCGACATGGACGCCCAGGGCGCCGTCGACTCGCTGGTGGGCCGCCTCACCACCATCCTGGTGGACGGGGCGCAGCTGCTGGGCGGCCTCCGCGGCGACGTGGAGTTCATCAAGGACGAGATGGAGAGCATGAACAGCCTGCTCCGCCACCTCACCGAGTCACAGCACCGCAGCCACCAAGTCCGGACATGGATGAAGCACGTCGTCGGCCTCACCCGCGACTGCGAGGCCAACGTCGAGCTCTACGTCCGGCACGTTGGAGGCACCGACCCACGCGCCAACAAGGGCCTTCTAGGCTACCTGCGGCGGATCGTCCGGCTATTGCGTACCGCCCCGGCTCGGCACCGTCTCGCGACGCGGATCCGGGAGCTCAAGGTCCGCGCGCGCGACGTGGCCAAGAGGCGGCTCAGGTACGGCGTCACCGTGCCGGCCGCACTGCCGGAGCAAGATCGCACCATCGCCGATAAGCCGGCTCCGCAGCCGGGTGGGCCGGAGGAGGAGGAGGATCTGCGGAGGCGTGAGCTGCTGCTCTACGGTGAACCACCGGACACTGTCGAGGAAGGCACCAAAGAGGTCGTTCGGTCTCTCCTTCGGTACAATGACCAGGATTTTGTACATATCGGTATTACAGGGAAGGTGGTGCGGGGAAGACAGCTATTGCAAGGAAGGTGTACGAGCATCCTGCTGTGGTGAAAGCTTACGAACACAGGGCCTGGATCAACTTTGGAGGATTGGAAAGAGAACACTATGAGGTATGGAGTGAGATAGTACAGCAACTATTCCATTGTGCAGGATGGCGAGTGCAGAGGTTTAGTGAGCATCTGGATCTGGCAGGTAAAAAAATCCTAATCGTTTTGATGATGTTGCTATTGATCAAGGCAGAAACTCAACTACTGATTTACACGACAAATTGGCAGACTATGGTCGTGGTGTTGTTATTCGTGTGGTAACGACCGTAAAATCACCCACTGCCGATGAAGAGTTTAATAATATATGCTACAGAGGTTTTACTGTAAAATTCGATTGTGAAATTCGTCCCTGGTTTTTCCGCGACAGAGCATTGGCCCTTGCCACGTCTGGACAAACTCCCATACGGGCCGTTCTAGAGGAGTGCTATCACGATGCATTTGCAATGCAGATGCTCCTTCATCTACTGTATATTAATCCTCGGAGGAGTAGGACAGAAATGGAGACCTTACGCCATGCCCTAGGGATGAACAGAAACACTACTGCTAAGGTGATGCTCATGTTCTGCTACAACGAGCTCCCTAGCAATAACAAGAGCTGCTTGCTGTATCTATCCGTCTTCCCCCAAGATCATATAATCAGGAGAACAGACTTGCTGAGGCGATGGGTTGCTGAAGGACTGATAACCAAAATAAGTGTTGGGATGAGCACGCTGAATGATCAAGCTGAGCGCATCTTCGACTCGCTAGTCACTAGAGGGTTCATTCGTCCAGTACAAATCAGTAATGCTAGCAAGATCAAGAGCTGCACAGTACATCATATTGTTCATGAGTACATTACTACAGATGTAGGCTTCGTGGATACATTGTCGGGACCTGATCTGGCTTACCGGTTTTCCCTCAACAGTGGGGTAGCACTACAAGAAGAGTCTCCTCCTGAATCTGATCATCCCGGTCATGCCATCTTAACTCTCCTTGAGTCTCTGCCTGGATCTGCTCAATGGCAGCTACTGAAGGTGTTGGATCTTGAAGGCTGCAAAGGCTTGGAGAAGGAGCATCTGAAGAGTATCTGCAAGATACTACTCCTTAAGTACTTGAGCCTCAGGAGCACAGATGTTACTGAACTACCGGAGGAAATCGAGAAGCTGCAGAGCCTGCAGACATTGGACATCCGACAAACAATGGTATGGGCATTTGCCACAAAATCTGTTGCGCTTCCAATGCTAAAGCATCTTCTTGCTGGCAACTCTGATAACTTTCAGGAGTCGTTTCCGACAGTGCACATTCCTAGTGGCATCCAAAAAATGGAAAACTTGGAGATATTGTCCCATGTTAAAGTTTCCCGCAATGCTGATGATATAATTGGCATTGGCCAGCTGATGCAGCTGAGGAAACTGGGCGTGGTCCTCGATGTTGACGAAGGTAGCTTGGTTCTTCTATACGAACAGATTGAAAAACTGCATGGTTGCCTCCGCTCCTTGTCAATCCAGATCAACAAACCAACCACAACTAATTGTACAATGTCCTCACCTCCAAGATTTCTCCAGAGCCTAAACATCAGCGGCATCACAATGGAGCTTCCCCTCTGGATTGCAGAGCTCGATCAGCTTACCAAGATAACACTGAGTGAGACTGATCTTGGGGAAGATGCTCTACGCATCCTTGGCAAGCTTAGAATCTTGCGCTGCCTCAGGCTTCGAGACAAGTCATACACCGAAAGCGAGCTCAAATTCAAGGAAGGAGAATTTAAGAGTCTCAAGTCTCTAGTCGTCGAGGGCAGCAACATCACCAAAATTACCTTCCACACTGGAGCGGCTCCTAAGCTCGAGGTGATTTTCTGGTCTTTTGCCTCCATGGAAATTCTTTCTGGACTCAACCACCTTGCCAAGTTGAAGAAGCTTGAGCTCAGTGGTGACTGCAACAAAGATCTGATTGGAAAGGAAATTGAAGAGCATCCCAACCATCCTGTTTTCAAGCATAATGGGTAGCTTCTACACCAAGAAGCTGAACGTATGGTTGCAGCTGTCTCAACTCTATGAGCACTTGATAAATTACTCTCCATCAGATAGAAGCTTGCTTTGGTGTTTGTCGATTCATTTATCCTTGAATAAAGATGCAGCTGATGGAGAGCCTGGTCTTCTTCTTTCAGCCTGATGCCTCGCTGAATTTGAGTTCTTCCTGTGCTTGTGCTTGTTCGTTTGCCTTTCTGCATGTATGTGTTTGCTCTAGTTCTCTGCACTCTCTGGACATGGATTTCATTGTGTACATTACCTAGCAGTATGCTATGGTCTATATTGTGGTATTGGATTTGCGTGTATTCACCACGACTGTACTATCACGCTTCACGCTTGTCGTGCTATGTGAACACTACTGTATGTATTGACTTATTTGATTATCAAGTGATGCCAAGTATGTGTGATATATTACTGATGACAGAAGAAATTACTTTTAAGTTACGCGAAAAGGTCGGAGGTCCCCAATGGAATGACTGTTCTTTTTGTCATTCTTTTACCATGCAGAATTGTTACGGAATAAGATTGAATGTTTGACTTTGTTGTCTAGTGAGATGCAATAGGTGGTCAAAATAATAGTCATTCTCTACATCTTTTTGCTTTGTCTGTTTTTTAAAGGAAATCTTTATGAGCTCAATGGTGAGATCGGTATCCCATATGCTGTCAAAGAAGCTAATGCAGCATACCCGAAACATAATTTTCTAAGTACCATCAGCATGATTTAAGGTTAAGGAATACTGAATAGGGTGTGCAGAGACGCACCTCCTTGATGCTACTGCATGCTTATGTGCTTGCATTCTGGAGCGAGATACTGAAAATAAAAGTTTTGTTCCTGTGTTTACTTACTCAGCTTGAAGCATGCCAGTGTGCTGCTTTGGAATGAATCAGAGGACCCCTTGATTCTGGTCAATTGATATGTTGGAGAGATGACCGCACTCTGAGTCAATCAGGATCAAATAATGGCTTGTAGCTGGGATAAGGAGTAGCCTCAAACACAAAACTTTACTCATATTTCAAGAAAGTGAAGTCCTCAAATCCTAGGGTACAAGTGTTGCATCACGTTAGGCACCAAACTTGCCAAAAGATCATGTATCCTCTATAACTATAGCTAGCTCACACTACAGATTTTTCCTACCCTCTCAACCAGCCACGTCATCACAATTTATTGTTTCCCTCAAATTAGATCTAGAGGCTCCAGATTTGCCTGTGAAGAGTCGTCCGTACCCAGGAGGCTTGGGCGTCTTCTCCCCTCCCTCTTGCCGCCTTGGGTCGTCTTCTCCCCTTCATGCTCCTTCCTTCTTCCGTTGCGCAGACTCCAGCCTGTCTGCCACCTCATCTTTCGCTGCCCTGGCCGTTCCTCCTCAGAAATCCCGAGCCTGTCTGTATGCATTGCGCAACATCAGGGAAGCGCTCCTCCCCAAGGTCTCCCCCCTGCCTCTGTGTGTGTGTGTGCGCGCGCGCGCGTATGTGTGTGTTACAGATGTTCGATTATCTCAGCCTTTTGTCACGTGACACGTTTCTCAGCCATTCACCTTTGAAGCTACCATTTGGAGAGTTCTTAATCAGGTAACAGAGCTAAAAATTTATTATGGTATTGTGATTTGTATAATCATACCTGCTAAAATTTGCATTGATATATTAGATACGGAATTAGGAGACAAGATGTAGCCTTCAAGGCAGAGCTCTATAATTTTTATAGCTAATTGAGCAGATCAACAAAGAGACTTCAAGGTTCACTTTTTTGCAGGGTAGGCCAAGCCAAGAAGGAAACATCACGACTACATTTGTTTGGTCCCCTCCTTTTCAATAGAGGTGTGCCTCTGCTTTTCTTTGCCCTTTTCTACTATGTGGTACATTTTTAGATAGTTCTTTAAGGCCATGTACAGTGCAGGGTGCTTATAGCCCAGTGCTTAAAGAGAGAGAGAGTAGCGTTGCGTCTCATAAAATTATGTGTCTTGCAATGCAGAGTGCTTCATATGGGTGTTTAAGTTGCTTTAATATTCGTGTAGCACCTACTCTGGCACCTGTTATCTCCAATGTAACCGCATTGTGTGGAGTACTATTTGGTGCTTTTTGGAGTACTATTTGCTGCTGAGATAGGCACCGGTTGAAACACTTGTCACCTGTGTCACCCTAAGCACCAGCTGATAATGACATAGGACTAGGGTATCCTCAAGGAGGACAAAGCCGGCCCTCTAGACATAGGGTGAGCCAGGCCGACTACTCGGAGTCTGACTGCTACACGGGGGCGCCTCATCGACTTGGAGTACAAGACATGGATAAATACCGAATCCGGCAATCCCGGATTCTGCTGTAACCAACTTGGAACCAATCTGTAAACCGATCTGAACTCTTGTAACCCTATCCTGGTCATCTATATAAGGCCTGGTAGGGATAACCAGAGGGGGGATCAATCATCTGGACATCGAAGGCATTGAGCACTCGTACGCTCGTGTGTTTCCAAATCCTCATACGGGACATCAGCAATATCATCCACCAAACATAGGACGTAGGGTATTACCTCTTCTCGAGGGCCTGAACCTATCTAAATATTGTCTCCCATGTGCACCCATCTAGATCTGTTGTGCTCACGCTGCCCCATAATCAGTATTGCCGGAATAATACTCCGACAGTTGACGCGCCAGGTAGGGGCGGTGTGCATCAATCCATCTGAATAGAGCTAGATGGGTTCTTTCATCAACATCAACTTCGGTCTCACCCGAAGATCAAGAAGAAATCGGTCACGGAGCTCGGGGGCTCAACATCAACATCGCCCTCGCGCGACCGTGCAGGACAGCACAAACGACCGGCTTGTTCACGCTCCCCCCGCTTCCTCGAGCATTATTTTGTCAATTACTTCGGTGGAATTGTGTGGAATTGAGTCTATGTCAACCCTGCAAAATTTTGTTGTGATCCGACGGTGGGATCCCCGGCGATCTTCAAAAAACTGAGGTGCTGTTTGGACTCAGTCTGGAATCCGCACGATCTCGGGAAAACTGGAATACCGGCCGCCTCCCACTTTGTTTCGACAAATCCACCATTCAGATCGTGCGGAATTGCCATTCGCACCACGCCCTAAAATTTCAGCTCTATCCAACGGTTCAATCTCTGGCGATCTCCCGATTACTATGGTAAGTTTTGGATCTGGGTAAGTTCCTGCGCGGAGCGACCAGATATGAGTTCATCTCGGCCTCCGGCCGGCTTAGCATACCACCTCCGTTTGAAGCGATTTTTGGTGGAGATGTGTGCCATATCCTCATGCACATGCCTACCAAATTTGAGCCTGTTTCGACGGTTAGATCTCTGGGAATCTTTCGATCATCGAGTGCCTCTTGGCATAAAAAAAGGGGAAGTTGCGTTCGAGATCTACTTCTCCGCGGCGACCTGCTCTCTGAGTCCGACTCCTCTACAGTCGGGTCTGACTCCTCTACACTCCTCCACGCCGAGTCTGACTCCTCTACAGCAGGCTCTGAGGACTCTACTCCACCGCGCCGAGTCCGACTCTCCTCTACAGCAGGCTCCGAGGACTCTACTTCGCCATGTCGTCACTCCGCGGACTCTGACCTCGTTGCCGCGTCATTCCGCGGACTCCGACCTCGTCGCTTCAACGACTCAGACCATGTCACCAACGCCTGGAGCATGAAACAGCTGAGTCACTTTTATGCTTAAGTTTCATTTTTCACTCCGTCACGAGTTTATTTTTGAGTCTTCCGAACAACCCTCGGGGGCTACCCAACACCCACTGGGTGAGCTGCATCCCGGCGCACTCAGTTGTGTTTTTTCCTTTGTCTCTCATCGATTATTTCAGTAATGTGTAAGTATACTTACGCCAACTCTTCGTCTCCAACATACAGTTTATGCCTTAGGAGTACGACTAGGTTGACGACCCCAACTTTCAATTTGCTCCTCGAGGATACGACTCGTTGGCAAGAGCACACACAGCAAGTTAAATTTACACACAAAAGAATGTCGTGCGAAGACTAAGGCTTGCATTAACTCAAACAGTTAATTAATTGTGCATAACACAACTTTTCACTCGGCATCCCTGAGTCTTTACTTGTTCAGGTGCGCCACGTGTCACGCCCTGATTTTCTAAACCGCATAAAATCATGACATCCTGCATATTAGGAAATACTTTGCACGTTTCATGCATGCATTATCCCTAATCTTTCCCTCTCGGAATCTCCCGATCAAAACCCTAATCCGGAAATCCTCTCTCTCTCCCCGTTCGATCGAAATCCGGCGATGCCCTTACGGCAACTCTTCGCCATTTGTTTCCAAGCACCGTCTCGATACTCCGGAGACATTCCCATTCACCCCACCCCTTGCCGCACTCCGAAAACCTTGGTTCGACCCCGATTTCCCCTTTTCTCCGTATTTAATTCTTTTCTTTCTAAAACCCTATCGCCAAATCTATCTCTCCCCGGTCTGTCCAAAATTCCCGAATAAATTTTCGTAGAACCCTAACGAGATGTTTGACCTAAATATAACATAAAATATAAATGGCCTTTGTAAAAATCTTTAATAACAAAATTATTAAATCTTAGGTCAACTTCGGGCATTGCACTGCAACCCTTATATTTAATTCTCAGAAAATTCAGATAAAATCACACAGCGCTCCCCACATTTCCAGGGGTCCAGATATATAAAAGCATGGGCAAGCCCTATGCAAAAATCTAGCAAGGCAAGCACCGAACACTTTTCCCCGTATTAGAGCCACGCATGCAATCGCAGTAGATCTTCTCGGTCAAAGCAGCCAGCTCTCAGTGAATGGTCATTCAGCACTGCACTCACTTGTCTCAATCCCACTTAATCACCCTGTGAGCTCACGTCTCCATCTTCCCCCTGTTGAAGCCCTGTCATGTCACGCTTGGCATGCATAGCCTGCCATGCATGTTACCCCATTCATTGCCCACTCTTGCAAAGCCCTCGGTGAAGCCTCCACAGACACCCTGGACGTGGTTGGGCATGTGGAAAATTTCTCAGACGCGCGGTGACAGGGGCATGCCACACTGGACGCGTCCAGTCCAGCCTCAGCACGCGCCGCTGACTCCCCTCGCTGCCAGACCGCCGTCGAGCCTTGTCCGAGCACCACCCCCATGCCTGAGACGTCCCTCCGCTCCTCGGTAGCTGCTCTTGCCGTACGCCAGCCCAGCCTCACCATTAACCCCGAGCCGTCGCCTCACCTGGAGCAGTGGCCGCGCGTGCTCAGCTCGCCGCCGCCTACTTAAGGACTGCCGAGCTCCGAGTCTTCATCCTCACCCAGGCTTAGCTGCAACACGACCAGACCTTCCCGAGACCTGCCTTCTTCTTCCTCTAGCTCAGGCCACCCTAGTTCTTCTTCACCTTCTCTGCTCCACTCGCCACACCCCAAAGCTCTAACCAGAAATGGCAACCAAGCCGAGCCCTGTCACCACCTGCAGTAACTAGCCGGCCAAGCTCGCCGAGCTAACCTGCTAGGCGCCGGAGCCCTTGGGCAGCCGCCCGTCGCCGCCGCTCCAAGCTCCCGAGGCAGCCGAGCCTCCGCCGCCGCGCCGCTAGCAGTAGCTATCGGAGGAGGCCGCCGGCCAGACCTCCGCTGTAGCCGCCCTCCGCTCCTACGTCGCCTGGTCCGAGCCACGCCGCCAAGTGAGCTGGAGCTGGTGCGCCGCCGGCCACTCCCCTTCTCTCTTTGCTTATTTCCTTTCTATTCCCGTGAGCTCAACTCTGCTAATTAGTACTCAGGCCGACCACTGTAGGGCTCAATGAACTGGCCGGTTGGATAGCTCCTTTTAATGCACTACTTAACTCTTAATTGCACTTATTCTTATTAACAACTAATCTAGCTGAGTTAGCTAATACTAGAGCGCCGCCGGCCACTCTCTCTCTGTCTTCTTTTCTTTTGTTTCTATTCTTCCGTTTGCTAGCAACCGAAGCACGCCTGCTATTTGTTCCCAGCTCATTTAGCTCTGGTTGACTGTAGCATGTGTGGCCATTTTTCTCATTTTTCAGCTCAATAGCAACCGTGGACTGCATGCAAGCATTTAGCTCTGGTTCACACTGTAGCGTGTTGGAGCAATTTCCTTTCTTTTTCCCAGCTCCTTTAACTCACTAGTGCAGCTTTTCTACTAAGCCAATCCACCGACAGCCTCAAGTCCATGTTGTTCTTTTTCTGTTTTTCTTGTCCAGCTCGCCGGTCCCTAAACCCCAGTAGCTTAATTAACTCACTAAGTAAATTTTCTGTTTAGCACCTTTTAAGCATTAGTTCTAATCCAGCCTTTTAGCATTAGTGCTAATCCTTAGCTCACTCTAGTGGCCGGCTGTCACCTATCCAAATTCTTTAGTTCATCCTGAAGTCCTAGGTTTAATCCTTCCCGTTAAGGCTAATGCATGGTTAGGAGTTAGGCATTTATGCATATGATATTAGAGAATAAAAAAAATAGAGCAGTTCGTTAACCAGTTAACTCACGTATGCAACTTGTACGCATTCTTAAATCTTGGAATAGCTATGTTCGTGTCCATCTCGTGGAAATAAACCATTAGCGACCCCAGAACTCGTTTGAACCAATTATATTAGCTTAACACTTAGCGAGAGCAATTTCCCCATTTAAAATACATCGTCATTTTATGTAACCATTTTGTAGATAACCATCGCCACTGTCATTTGCTGCTTTCCTAAACCTAAACCGTGAAGTCGTAGGGTCGAACCCTGAACCTAGCTCCTTACACATTAATCCTTTTCTAAATCGCCGACCGAAACCCTACACCTCAACTCGATCATCCGAGGGCAAGTACCCTCTTTAATTCATCTTGCTATTCATCACTTATTCCGTCATGCATGCTGTTCGATTTTCTTGAATTGTTGGATTGCTCTTTATTCGATGTTTTATTTCGACGCGTAGTCCACGGAGTGAAGTACGTGCGTCAGGACGATCCAGGAACACCCCCACCTCAGGAACAGGAACAGGAACTGCCAGGCAAGCAATCTCCCGCCTTGACCATTTCGCATCCTATATTTGTGAAGTATATTTATTTTGATTTCGAAATATGCATGCTATGTTATAAACAGTATTTTATGTAGAGGTAATTATGTCCGGTAGATGCATACGGACTAGGGTCGAACATCTGATTCCTTGTAACCCTAGGGATCCGTCGGTCGGTTTTCAACCGACGATATACTAAGGTTATAGGCAATAGCCAATGCTTAGCCCTGCTATAGTTAAAATTAAACCTTTGTTTTCAAACCGGGGATGGGAATATCAAACCCGCGGATAGCATATGTTATCCACGGTGATTTTAAATGAAATGTTGCCAAAACTCAAAATAGAGATGGAGATGATTTGGATTCGGGTAGGAAGTAAGGTGGTTCGAAGGGAGACGAAGTAGCTGGAGGCTATTTGGTGATCGATGATGACCTGGAGTCCTACTCGAATCAGTTAAGGACCGAGCCATCGTGCCGCTAAACCAGTTCCCCCACTGTACGTCCACATGTCCTTTATGGGAAGGACTTGGCTCGGTAACCCGCCTAATACTAGGGTTCGGACCCGTGGGAAAGTAAGAAGCATGTGCTAGGTAGGACGATGGGCCCCTAGAGAATTTCTCACGGCGCTACATGGGTCGAGATTCTTAGTGAGCTCCATTTAGGCAGGGATGAGGATTCGACACAAAGATGAGCGCTTCTCCGTGTTGTGGTGTCAGGCTGCCTGGGCACAACCGGAGATGGGGTTAGTCTCATTTAGCGGGTCCGGCTCTAGTATGAAAGCAGGCGAAAAGCCTCGTTGTAATAACCCTGTCAGTATACGTCACGAAGTATACCCAGGGTGACCTACATCTTGTGGGTAAAGCCGTACCACCTCTGCAGAGGGTTAAAATCTATTCGAATAGCCGCGTCCTCGGTTATGGACATGAACTGGCACAGCCACACCCAGGCTAGACTAAGTTTTGTTTGCCAACGTTGGGCAAAGGGATTAAGGACGTGGGCATGATGTGTCCACAGATTTGGGCAATTTAGGCCATGTGTCGGTGGCGAGGAAATTGCCGAAGTAGTCCGCCGTATTGCCGGGAAGGACCGGAATACGGTGGGGTGGTGGAAAGCCTAGTTATCTGATAGGGTGAAGCCACGGTTTGATGGGCGGAGCCATTGACGGTGAGTGGAGGCTATCAGGTAATAGGTCGTGAGGTGTTAGCGGTGTTTACCGCACAAGCTGAGAAAGGAAGGGATGTGATGGGATGCTGTTGATTTGCTACCAGCTTTTCCAACTGCTTTTACAATCTATTATGCCGTATTTACAAATCCAGAACTTACCTTTCCGCACAACTGCCAACATAGGTTAGAGCTGTCCCTTGAAATATTCCTGCATGAAATATAGCCGTATATTCCCCCAATGGGGATTGCTTGCGAGTACATTCAATGTACTCACCTGGCTTGTTGAATTGGCCAGAGGAGGAAGAAGACCCCGATTACGAAGAAGGCGACAGCGAGGCCGAGGGTTAGGACGTTTTTCCCCAGTCAGCTGCCTGTTGGGTCGGCAAGCCGATGGGCTATCCACTTCGTTATGTTTTCCGCTGCTGTTTTATTCGGCCAATAGGCCATGTATCGAACCGCGACCATAATGGTCTAATCGTGTAATAAGAATTCGGTATTGTATGTGAATGCTATCAAGTATTTGTGCGTACTGGCTACTGATCCAGGGACCAGTATGGTAATCACAAATGACGTGTCCGGCCTTAAAACCGGGTGCGCCACACCACGTCCCGGCGCACTCAGCTAGTTTCCTTTGTCTTTCTGATAATTTCAGTAATGTGTGAGTATACTTACGCCAACTCTTCGTCTCCAACATACAGTTTACGCCTTAGGAGTATGACTAGGTTGGCGACCCCAACTTCCAGTTTGCTCCTCGAGGATACGACTCGTTGGCAAGAGCACACGCAGTAGGTTAAACTTACACACGAAGAAATATCACGCAAAGACAGTGATAAGTTTTAACTCAATGAGTTAAACAACCAATAGTTGACTTGTTACTTGCATATAAATGTTCATTCGGCATCCCAAGTGTTTTACAAAAATGCAGTCGCAAGTTCACTCTGTTTTCTTGGCCTTATAGGTAGTTCGATGAGTCACAAAACGACGCGGCAGCCTCCTCGTCCGAGACCCGACAGATTCCAGTCGGTGGACTCGGGGGCTCGACATCAACATCGCCCTCGCGCGACCCGGCAGATTCCAGTCGGCGGACTCGGGGGCTCGACATCAACATCGCCCTCACGCGACCCGGCAGACTCCACATCCGCGACTCGGTGTCTAGCCAGTCGGCGGAATCTTCACTCAGACTCAGGCGGCTGTGAGAACTCCGGCAGCTACCATCCATCGCAAGTTAACAAAGACCCTCCGCCCGGCTCCTTGAATCGACCAGAGGCTCGGGGGCTACACCCACTGGGTGCACTGATCGTGCCCCCAGTGTTTACAAAAGACAAACGATGAATCCCAGAAGAATAACCCTCTACCAGACTCAATCAGTCTGACAGAGGCTCGAGGGCTACTGACGATGACATAGGACCCGGGTATCCTCAAGGCGGACAAAGCCGGCCCTCTGGACATAGGGTGGGCCGGGCCGACTACTCGGAGTCCGACTGCTACACGGGGGCGCCTCATCGACTTGGAGTACAAGACATGGATAAATACCGAATCCGGCAATCCCCGATTCTGCTGTAACCAAGTCAGAACCAATCTGTAAACCGATCTGGACTCTTGTAACCCTATCCTGGTCATCTATATAAGGCCTGATAGGGATAACCAGATGGGGGGGATCAATCATCTGGGCATCAAAGGCATTGAGCACTCGTACGCTCGTGTATTTCCCAATCCTCATACGGGACATCAGCAATATCATCCACCAAACACAGGATGTAGGGTATTACCTCTTCTCGAGGGCTTGAACCTATCTAAATATTGTCTCCCATGTGCACCCATCTAGATCTGCTGTGCTCACGCTGCCCCATAATCAGTATTGTCGGAATAATACTCCGACACCAGCCTAGCACCGGGTGCTAAACTTTGCTTCCGTCGCCCTTCCTAAGCACCTGTGCAAACCGATCTCACAAAAAACCGAGTTTTTTTCCTGAGGCACCTGCACCTGCATTGTACAGGGCTTAATAGTTTATTGCTACTTAGGTCTATGTACTTTCTGGCTTTGCAGAAACAATATCTTCTGCTATGCGTTTCCTTTGTACAATCCGGACACGTGTTCGCTCCTGTTATGGACAATCCGGACGCATGTTCGTTCCTGTTATAGATGCAGTGCTGTTTATCTTTCGTTTGGTGAACTACCTGTGTAACTGGTATATATCTTCGTACGGACCTTTGATAAATAGGTTGTTAGATTTTTCTTTTTTTGTAGATGCGGTGTGCATCTGATCATGGATGCAGTTGGTACAAGCGTTATACATGTGCATATGTATTTTTCCAGCTTTGTCTTACCTTTCTCTTCCCTTTCTCTTCTCCTTTTTACATTTCTCCGATCTTCATTTTGTTCTTAATTTATATGTTTTCTTTTCCTTTCCTTTTATCTGACTATGCAGTGAAGTGGAATCCAGAATTAAACTATTGATGTGCCCACACGTATTCAGAAGTCAGATCTTCCATCTATGCTCTTATTTCTCATATTTGTTTCAGGCATTAGCATACCAAGGCAACGAAGATCATTAGATCCACTGCTCGCTTGCTTATCCAGAAACAATCCGATTTAAGAAGGTGAGGTCAGTGCTTTGAATTTTAATGATTTGTTGCCTGAGAGTATTATGATCCGGAACAAACGGTTGCCGGACGAGTACATTTGTTACTGCAGCTAGAAAGTTCTTTCTGAAACTTCGACTACAACCTGTACACCGAGGAGATTGGTATGCATCCTGGCCGTGTGCAAAGAGTCATCAGCTTTAGCTTTGTGCATGTCCTGCAACCGCGGGTAGATGTCGCTCTGCCGCATTTTGTTCCTGTAATAAACCTCTCTAATGTGACATCGAAGGTTTCAGTAATTGAAACTGAGAGTGCCTCTCTTTTATATATAAAAATGTGAAGGAAATCTATTGATGAACATGTGCAGCATAATGTTTTGTTCTGAGACGAAAAAAGTTTCGCTCATGTGGTTATTTACTGAACTTGAAGCATGCCAAGGTGTTGTATCTTTCGGCTATTGATTAATCTCTGCCTAGAGTCCTGCAACTTATTCTGTCAACACATATAACCCTGCCTGAAAATTTTGCAAGATGAAACATCATCAGAGTCAAGAACTGCCCGATTACTTGTCGACAATCGATTCACGAGTAACACACCTAAATGCCCCTAAAACGACAGCATTCCTCCAAACTTCAGGGCCCCAATTGCTATCTTGCCTGCTAATAGGCAATCAAAACTGCTGAGATACATTCCTATCAGAAAATCCAGAATAAGGAGTACAGGCCATGAATACAATTTTCGTATCAAAGTTTCCAACAGCGGCAATGATCTAGCCGGCGTCGCTCAGCTGCTGCTGAAAACTGAGGAAACTTGGTGTCGTACTTCATGGAACTAAAAATGCCAAGTTGAATTCCAGAGTCATGCACTGAAACAGAGCTCACCTTCAGCGAAGAAGAGTTCCGCAGTCTCACAATTCTCTAGCCGTCGAGGGGCTGTCGGCAGTAGCTTTGTCGGTGCAGCTCCTGAGCTCGAGAGGATTGTTTGGTCTTTCCACACCACGGCGTGCCTTTCTGGAGTCGATCACCTGCTGAAACTCAAGTAGTTCGAGCTCAACGGTTACTGCAACCCAGGTCCGGTGGAACATGCAATTCTATTGCATATGAACAATTCAGTTTTCAAGCATGGCCAACAGGTTCAACGCCAAGAAGCTGGAACTGCGGATGCACCAGCAGGTCCTTGAGTGGTTGCTCTCTATCAACTGGATGCTTTCTTTGGGTACCTTGTCAATTCTTATACCCTGGAATGAAGATGCAGCAAATCTGAAGGAAAGCTGTCTGGTCATCGTCATCTTTCAGCCTGATGCATCGCTTAATTTGAATTTTATGTGTGATTGTTTAAATGATCCTTTGTACCACTAGATTTATTATTAGAGTTTATTTGAATCACATTTTAATTTTTATGACACTTTGAACCGCATTTTGCACCCATAATTTCATATGTTTGAGGGTAGGCCAGAGATGTATCCTATACACCAGGCCCAGTCAAAACCAGGCCAGCCCACGGTACAGCTCCACGGTCCAAACCCTGCGTTCTCCGCTTCTCGCCGTCGCCGTGCTCCATCGGCTGGCGAATCCCGCGACGGCGGCGGCGGATGGTTCCCGCGGGGACGCGGGGTTGCGTAGTTGATCTGGAGATTGCCGGAAGTGGAGGAACGAGCGGTGCCCTTGATGTGTTGGTACCTCCGTAGGCCTCGCCGAAACAGGTTCAAGAAAGAGCACCACCTGCTGGAGGTACAGCCGCATCTTAAGTCTCCAGCTTGGTTCCTCTTTGATAGATTCAATGTAGTTTGTAGAAATATATGGTGATTTTTGGGCCAAATTGGAGCCTCAGTTAATGTCACCCCCGGTCCCCATTGGAGTTGGGGACTTCATGTTCTTGAAATTTTCCTCAAAGAAAAAAGAGCGGAGACAGTAAAGAAATTTCTTTGCTCTCTGACTTTATTCTTTACAATAAAAGCGGAAATTTGATTGAAAGAAGGTGCCATATTTTTTTCTGTACAATTGGGTAGAATGCAACTTGGGGAATCCAGTACATGCCCGGGTTGAGAACAATCAGGGAATAAGGGATACACTTGTTGTCTTGTTGATACTACAGATGAAGAAACTGAAACAAAAATCTTGTAGTTTGTGATGCAAGCTTTGCTTGCTTCTGCACTTCAAGGCTAAAAACCTGAACAAGTGTAAATACCTTTTTTTTTCCCTTCATGTGCCTATTTTTTCTGAATTTTGCACAGCTCGATGAACGTAATGTAAGATAAGATTTTTAAAAACGAGATCTTGATGCACACCCAGTTAAACTAATCTCAAAGTCAGCAGAGGCTAGCTGGGTTCGGCCATGTGGAAATATATAGGACGAATGCAAGCTGGATGCTACGACTAGAAACGACGTGAAAGGCTAACTATACACCTACTGATTAATCATCGCCATTTTCTAATCACCATATTTTATACTAAGACTTGATGTATTCAGTCTTGCATCTATATCTTCAACTGTGCATGTGATACGCGCCGGATGCGGTGAGCCTTGTAATTAAGCTTAATTAAACTGGTCGATAATAGGTTTTGGACTGTGGAAGAGGCACCCAACTAGGCCAAAAAAAGAAAGATTACTAGAACCGTGGTGTATACTTGTGCATAGCAAATTACAGTTAAGCTACAAACAGAGCAAATGCTAGTCATTCTGCATTTGCCATGTCCTTGGTCGGCCTGCTAGCTAGCTTCTGCGTCTTGCACCTTCCACCCAGCATCTCATTCCCTTGATGTGCACACAATATTCTCCATAAAGAGGAGAGATCAACTCAGGCGACATGGACGCCCAGGGCGCCGTCGACTCGCTGGCGGGCCGCCTCACCACCATCCTGGTGAACGAGGCGCAGCTGCTGGGTGGCCTCCGCGGCGACGTGGAGTTCATCAAGGACGAGATGGATAGCATGAACGGCCTGCTCCTCCACCTCACCGAGTCGCAGCACCGCAGCCACCAAGTCCGGACATGGATGAAGCACGTCGTCGGCCTCACCCGCGACTGCGAGGCCAACGTCGAGCTCTACGTCCGGTACGTTGCAGGCGCCGACCCACGCGGCAACAAGGGCTTTCTGGGCTTCCTGCGGCGGATCCTCCAGCTATTGCGTACCGTCCCGGCTCGGCACCGGGTCGCGACGCGGATCCGGGAGCTCAAGGTCCGCGCGCGCGACGTGGGCGACAGGCGGCTCAGGTACGGCGTCACCGTGCCGGACGCACTGCCGGACCAAGGTCGCATCCTCGCCGATAAGCCGGCTCCGCAGCCGGGTGGGCAGGAGGAGGAGGACGATCTGCGGAGACGTGAGCAGCTGTTCTACGGTGAACCACCGGACACTGTCGAGGAAGGCACGAAAATGGTCCTTGAGTGGCTCTTTGCAGACAATGACGAAGGTTTTGTAGATATCTGTATTTTAGGGGAAGGTGGTACGGGGAAGACAGCTATTGCAAGGAAGGTGTACGAGCATCCTTCTGTGGTGAGCGCCTACGAATACAGGGCCTGGATCAACTTTGGAGGATTGCAAAGACATGAGGATGATGTATGGGAGGAGATAGTACGGCAACTAGTCCGTAAGCTCAGGATGGTCAGTTTGAGCAAGGAGGACACGGAAACAACGCTACAGCAGAAGTTCAGTGAGCATCTGGCAGGTAAAAATGTCCTAATCGTTTTTGATGATGTTGATAGTCATCAATACCCAGCTGAACCTTTACTCTGTAAATTGGAAAAATATGGTCTTCATGTTGGCTTTCGTGTGGTAACGACCCTAAAATCGACCTACAGATGTGATGTTCTTCAAACGGAAATGTCTAGATGTTTTACTGCAACATTCCATTGTGAAATTCGTCCCGTGTTTTTCCGCGACAGAGCACTTGCCCTTGCCACGTGTGAACACTCTCCCATACTGGACGTTCTAGATAAGTGCTATCACGATGTATTTGCAATGCAGATGCTCCTTCATCTACTGTATGTCAATCCTCAGAGGAGTAGCACAGAAATGGAGATCTTACTCAAAGGCCTGGCGAAGAACAGAAACACTACTGCTAAGGAGATGCTCATGTTCTGCTACAACGAGCTCCCTAGCAATTACAAGAGCTGCTTGCTGTATCTATCCATCTTTCCCAAAGGTCACATAATCAGGAGAACAAGCTTGCTGAGGCGATGGGTTGCTGAAGGTCAGCTAACCAAAAGAATTGATGGGATGAGCACGCTGGATGATCATGCTGAGCGCATCTTCGACTCGCTAGTCACTAGAGGGTTCATTCGTCCAGTAGAAACCAGTGATTCTGGCAAGATCAAGAGCTGCACAGTACATCATATTGTTCATGAGTTCATTACTACAGATGTAGGCTTCGTGGACACAATGTCGCGTCCTGATCTGGCCCATCGGTTTTCCATCAACAGTGGGGTAGCAATACAAGAAGAGTCTCCTCCTGAATCTGATCATCCCGGTCATGACATCTTAACTCTCCTTGAATCTCTGCCTGGATCTGCTCAATGGCAGCTACTGCAAGTGCTGGATCTTGAAGGCTGCAAAGGCTTGAAGAAGAAGCATCTGAATAGTATCTGCAAGATACTACTCCTCAAGTACTTGAGCCTCAGGAACACAGATGTCACTGAACTACCAAAGCAAATCGAGAAGCTGCAGTGCCTGCAGACATTGGACATCCGACAAACAACGGTACGGGCATTTGCCACAAAATCTGTTACGCTTCCAATGCTAAAGCATCTTCTTGCTGGCCAGAAAGAGTCTCCAAGCAACAACTCTGATAAGTTTCAGGAGTCGTTTGCGACAGTGCACATTCCTAGTGGCATCCGACGAATGAAAAAACTGGAGATATTATCTCATGTTGAAGTTTCCCACCACGTTGATGATTTAAGTGACATTGGCAAGCTGCTACAACTGAGGAAACTTGGTGTGGTTCTCCATGGTAAGAAAGGTAGCTTGAGTGTTCTATTCCAACAGATTGAAAAACTGCATGGTTGCCTCCGCTCCTTGTCAATCCGGATCAACCAACCGACCGCAAGTGAGTGTAAAATGTCCTCACCTCCAAGATTTCTTCAGAGCCTAAATATCAGCGGCATCACAAGTGAGCTTCCCCTCTGGATTGCAGAGCTCGATAAACTTACCAAGATAACACTGAGTAAGACTGAACTTGGGAAGGATGCTCTACGCATCCTTGGCAAGCTTAGAATCTTGCGCTGCCTCAGGCTTCAACACAAGTCATACACCAAAAGCGAGCTCAAATTCAAGGAAGGAGAATTTAAGAGTCTCAAGTCTCTGGTTGTCGAGGGCAGAAACATCACCAAAATTACCTTTGACACTGGAGCGGCTCCTAAGCTCGAGATGATTCTCTGGTCCTTTGCCTCCATGGAAATTCTTTCTGGACTCAACCACCTTGTCAAGTTGAAGAAGCTTGAGCTCAGTGGTGACTGCAACACAGATCTGATGAGAAAGGAAACTGAAAAGCATCCCAACCATCGTGACTTCAAGCATAATGGGCATCTTCTACACCAAGAAGCTGAACGTATGGTTACAGCTGTCTAAACTCTATGAGCACTTGATCAATTACTGTCCATCAAAGAGAAGCTTGCTTTGGTGTTTGTCGATTAATTTATTCTTGAATAAAGATGCAGCTGAAGGAGAGCCCGGTCCTCTTCTTTCAGCCTCATGCGTCACTGAATTTGGTTTCTTCCTGCTTGTGCTAATTCGTTTGCTTTCTGCATTCTATGTGTTTGCTTTAGTTATGTGCACTCTCTGGACATGGATTTCATTGTGTACATGACCTAGCAGTATGCTATGGTCTATATTGTGGTATTGGATTTGCGTGTATTCACCACGACTGTAATATCACGCTTCACGCTTGTCGTGCTGAGTGAACACTACTGCATGTATCATACTTATTTGATTATCAAGTGATGCCAAGTATGTGTGATATATACTGATTGATGGAAGAAATTGCTTTTTAAGTTATGCGAAAAGGTTGGAGGTCCCCAATGGAATCACTGTTCTTTTTTTCATTCTTTTACCATGCAGAATTGTTACAGAAAAAGATCGAATGCTTTACTTTATTGCTGAGATGCAATAGGAGGTCAAAATAGTAGTCATTCTCTACATCTTTTTGCTTTGTCTGTTTTTTCTAAAGCATTATGAGCTCAATAGTGAGATCGGTATCCCATATTCTGTCAAGAAGCTAATGCAGCATACCCAAAACATAATTTTCATAGCACCATCAGCATGATTTAAGGTTAAGGAATAGGGTGTGCAGAGACGCACCTCCTTGATGCTAATGCATGCTTATGTGCTTGCATTCTGGAGCGGGATAGTGAAAAAAAAATGTTTTGTTCCTCTGTTTACTTACTCAGCTTGAAGCATGCCAGTGTCCAGGCGATTCCATCCTCAAACACCAGAGCGATTCCATCCTGAGGAGGAGCCTCTTCTTCAGGACTGGCGAATTCAAGAACCTCGTGACTCTCGTCATCGAAGACCATAACCTCCAGGACATCATCTTAGATTTCGGCGCAGCTCCCAGGCTTGAGAATGTGACGTTGTATCTTCTCGCCATTGATCTTCTGTCTGGAGTCCGGCACCTTCATAAGCTGAAAGAGCTCCAGCTCGATGGAACCACAAGCTACATAGGTGATGTAAGAGGGGCCATTTTTGACGAAAGGCAGCTGCGCTGCTTTCATTGCATTAAGAGGAGAAACCGTTGGACCGGTAAAAGTATAAATAGAAATACAAAAGACAAAAGAAAAAATACAAAAAACATATATGTACAGGAGACAAGGAGATAAAAATCTACTCTCCCATCAAGTTCGACATGCCAGCCAAAGAGGCCTGCCTCCACAGGTGCAATTCCTCCATTATCTTACTAAAAAGCTGGGCTGAAACGCAAGCTTTGTTGCCGAAGATTCTAACATTTTGCTCTTTCCAAATCATCCAATATACCAGTATTATTATGGAGTTCCAAGTTCGGCGTTGGATAGGTGTCAAATCTTGGGAGGTCTCGGTCCACCAGTCTTGAATACTTGTTAAAGATGAGGGACTCATGGTAATTGGTAAGTTCAGCCGGTACAGAACTCTGCTCCTGGTATTCAGAGAATAAGAACAATGTGCTACCAAGTGTATCCTAGTCTCAGGGTGGACTCGGCACGGTTTGCAGATTGGGTTGTGTGGCCATCCCTTCTTAGCAAGATTGTCTGCTTTAAAGCATTTTCCTTGAGTGAGCAGCCAAGCATGGAACTGACACTTGGGTGGTACCTTTGTTTTCCATATGTGCTCATGTACAGCCGACTTGATTTGGCCATTGAACTGAACTTTGTACGTTGATGCAGTGGAATAGATGCCACTTGATGTCCATATCCAGGTTATAGAATCTGCCATGTTGTCATTGAGATTGACCTCTTGAAGACGTTGCCAAAGACAAGTGAACTCCAACAGAACCTGGGGATCAGTGGTGGTTTTGATACAAGACACCCATCTCTGGTTAGTAAGGGCCTCTCTTACTTTCATGCTCCTTTTTGTGCTGCAAGCAGAGTCTAAGAGTAGGTCCATCAAGCCAATGGCAGTGCCAAAAGGATGTGGTCCTTTCATCATTAATCTGGATTCTTGTCGAAGCTTGGAACAGGGCCTGGACATTACTATCAGTTGGTAAGTGGCAGCCCTTGCCAAGGTTTATTGGTATCAGTCCACTGTTGCCAAATCCAGCAAACTCTCATAATCCATAGAGTGCCCATGCTCATTGACGCCCTATGTTGATGCTTTAGTATTCAATTTCTACTCTGCATTCTGAAGTGAAGATACTAAATGGAAGCAAATCTGCTTTTCCTTCATGCATTACTTGTTGGCTTTTACTTACTGTTGGGAAACACCACGGTTTGGTTTCTTGTACTTCTATCTTCTCACTGAGACAACCCAAAATTCCGAGTAATCATGCATCATCCGGCTCAAGCAGCCTGTTTTTTTCTCAAGCACGCACCAGAGTGCTTGCCATTTTGTATTAGAACAGAAAGCGTCGAAAGAAGACCCTGTTGGAGACGGACGTACCAGAGGAAGAGTGAAATCAGAGTAGCAGAAACAAACGTGGCAAGAATCAAGCAAAGAACGCGCGTGACGATGACATAGCACCCGGGTATCGTCAAGGAGGACAAAACTGGCCATCCAGGCTTAGAGTGGGCCAGGCCGACTACTCAGAGTCCGACTACAACACGGGGTGCATCATCGACTTGGAGTACAGACATGGACACGTACCTGCCCGGAATCCCGGGTGGTAGTTGTAACCGAATAGGAAACCAATCTGTAAGCCGATTCAGACTTTTGTAACTCTACCCCGGCCGCCTATATAAGGCCAGGTAGGGATCCCCGGATAGGTAGACCAAAAAATAGAGATCATCAGAGGCTCTCATAGATGCTTTCATAGGCATAGACACATACCCTCATACGGAATACCATCAATATCATCCACCAAACACAGGACGTAGGGTATTACCTCTTCTCGAGGGCCAGAACCTGTCTAAATCTCGTGTCCCGTGTGCACCCATCTAGATCTGCTATGCGTACGCCGCCCCATAGTTAGTATTACCGGAATAATACTCCGACAGCGCGTAAGAAACAGAGCAATCACACACGATCCAAGACACACAAGAGAGTTTTACATGGAAAACCCTATAAAGGGTGAAAACCACGGACGCACGAAGACGTCAACTTCACTATGAATGAAGTCCTAACCCATTAGGGATTTACAATGCTTGGCTTATCCCATAACGTCTACAGGGAAGGGGTATAAATAATTACAGGTGGTTGAAGGGGTATCTGTGTTACTGCCTATGACACAGCTGACTAACACAGACAGAACACTTAACATGCTAACACCTGACTCAGGTGAGCTAACCCTATCTGTGTCAGCTGCATGTGTCACCGGTGGACATAACACCTGTGACACAGTTGGCTGACACAGCTGAGTGACACCGCTGGGTGACACCGCTGGCTGACACCGGCAACGCAGAACGTCTTCTGCAAAGGGGTGACAGGAATTTGGAGCAAAACTCCAACAGACCCTATGATACATGAGCAGAAAAAACAGGGGTCTAAAGAACCAGACAAGAAAAGAAAGAAGAAAAATCACCACGCAGCAGAAAATAAAAAGGAAAAAAGAACAAAGAACTAAGGAGCTAAAAACTCAGAATGTACGGGAGAGTTAGAGTTAGACTAGCGCTATGGACCGTCCGGCGGCTTGGCGTGCTGCAACAGCCTCCTGAGTGCTTTCGCTTCAGCTTGCATCGAGCAGCTGGCTTCGCAGAGGATTTAATCACGAGGGCCCGGCTGCGCGGAGCAGCTCCGTTGAAGATACAATCATGGCGCAGCCTCCAGATGCTCCAAAGCGTTAGGAGTATTAGTGACCTTGCACCTTTCATGCTATCATCCCTGGTGCACTCAGTTGCGTCCACGAACCAGTCCCTGAATCGATCATTTGGCTTTGAAATGATGGACTGTAAGCTGCAAAAACACAGCTCGTGAGGAGGTGGGAGATTGATTCATCTACTTGATCACAGAGGGGGCAGCGGGCGGGGTGAGGGAGTCCACGCCGAGCGAGTCTGTCCAGTGTCCACTGTCCAGCATCGATTGGTCACCGCCAAAAAAGCAAAGACTTTGCGTTTTAGAGGCGCCCATCTCTTCCAAATTGAGTGCGCGACCGGAGAGTCAATCGTCCCGGCAAAAAGGGCGGTGTACATGGGCGAAGCCAAGTATTGACCAGATGTCGTCCACCGCCAAATAAATTGGTCCTGTGATCCTAGGGACAACACAAAGTCATCCAGCAAGTCTGATAGGTGGGTGAATTCTAGAACGCTTTGGGCATTCAAGGAGCTGGAGATGTTGCTGATCCAGCGGCCTGCAGTTACAGCTTCAAACATGGTTAGTTTCTTCGCGATTCGATAGCCGACGGCATTGAAGACCTAGGGAGCTTTGTACATGGCTTGGGAGGATCTGTGCCTTGCAGCTGCGACCATCGTGATCGAAGCGCCCATCCCATTTTCTGGAGATCCTTGATACCCAGACCCCATAATCAGTAGGTAGGCACACGTATCTCCAGGCAATAGCACAATTGTCGCCACAGGTGTCCCGATGGCCAATCCAAATAAAGTTGCGCTGCCTCTTGCCCAATGCGTCCGCATCCACTTGCGCATGCCGATGGCCAACATGACATGCACGAGGATTGCAGACAGAACATAGTGCACAAGGACTAGGGGACCTCCTTTGGACAACATACCAACTTTCCATTCGGCGAGCTTGCGATTAAGCTTGTCGACCAAAGGTTGCAAGTCTGCCTGGCTCAATTTCCAAATAGATAAGGGAATGCTAAGGTAGAGGATTGGGAAGTTCTTAATGGGACATGCAAGAGCTTGCTCAACAAAGGTGTGAGTCTAGTCATCGCAGTGAATTGGAGTTGCTGAGCTTTTTTGGACATTCGTGTGTAGCCTAGAAGCGGAACCGAAGGCCTCAAGTAGCCTAAGGATGAGTGAGCATTCATCAGGGTGTGGTGAGAAGAAGATCATTTTGTCATCCGCATATAGAGACGCGCAGCATGCGCCCCTACTCCCCTTGAGCTCTGCTAGAAGGCCTGCCCTCTCAGCGGTCATGAGCAAGCGATGAAGAACATCCATGACGACCACGAATAGCATTCGGGATAGGGGTCCCACTGCCTCAGACCTGTTGGTGTTTGAATTCATCGCTAGGATTCCCATTAAGCAGTATGCGAGTGGTAGCTGATGAGAGCAGGAGGCAGATGAGCGATCGCCAGTGGATGCCGAAGCCAAGGTGCGTCAACAGCTCTAGCAGGAATGGCCATGAGACTAAATCAAAGGCTCGAGCGATGTCGAGTTTGAATTGGTCGGATGGGGTATGTACGACATGGAGAGCGTTTGCCATATGTTGGACGAGAATGAAATTGTAATGGATTTGCCCCACGAATGAATGCGCATTGGTTGTCACGATCAGCGTTGGCAGCATGGGAGCAAATGAGAGTGACAAAAGTTTGGTGATCAGCTTGGCAATGCAGTGCACAAGGCTGATAGCTCGGAAATCGCAGACCTCAAGGGCGTTAGATTTCTTGGGTAGAGGGGTTAGTAAGGCAGTGTTTAGCTTGTGGAATCCGGCTGCTTGTTCGTGTTGTAGCCAGCATAGCAGCGACATGACATCGCCCTTGATGACCGACCAACAGGACTTGAGGAATTTGCCAGTGAAGCGATCTGGACCGGGGGCACGGTCTGCCGGCATGGCCTTGATGGCGGCCCACACCTCATCCTCTGTGAAATCATCATCCAGGTGGAGAGATTGTGTCGCGTGATGCCCAATTCAGCAAAGTTGATGGTGAAAGGACAGTCCTCTGGGATTTCGAACAGAGCAGCGTAGTGATCGGCAATGACATCCTCGATGCTTTGTTGATCCGCCAGAACCTGACCATTGTGTTGGAATTGGGAGATGTAATTTTTCTGTCGATGGTGCCGACGTGGAGGTGGAAGAAGAAAGTGTTAACATCCCCTTCCTCTAGCCAAGAGATGCGGGAGCTATAGCGCGCAATCGTGCACTGCAGAGAGCATAAGCCCAAAAACTTGCGCTTGAGCTCTCGATGTAGCCATCTTTCTAACCTATCGAGACTCCTGATCTCCTGTGTCACATCAAACTAGAAAATGAGATCTTTGGCCCATTCAATCTACAGATGGATGTTGCCGATGCTACGCTCTCTCTAGGACTAAAGTCGTCGACGTAGGAGACAACGCTTGTTGTCTAGAACGTGCACCGGGTTTCGTCCTCCGACCGGCTCTGACCAGGCGGCGGCGACCATATCCATGAACCCATCCATACTCACCCAAAATGACTCAAAGTGAAACCGTCGGCAACAGAAGGATGGTGCTTCAGTTTGGATGAGAAGGGAACAGTGATGTGGGACTATAGAGGCTATGTAGGTGAGCAAGTTGTCGGGGAACGCCCCCGCCCAATCGACCGTGCAGAATGCTCCGTCAAGCCGCACGAGAGTCGGCCGCGCGTGCTCGTTGGACCATGTGTATCGACATTCAATTAGGGGTAGCTCATGAAGGAAGAGATCATTGAGGAGCCGCCTAAATCGGCCCATTGATCAATAAGAGATGTGGCTATTGTTTTTGTCTTGGCTTTTATATATCATGTTAAAGTCCCGAGTGACAAGCCAACAATCACTATGGGAACGACGGATATCCCGAAGCTCATCTAGGAACAGAGGTTGCTCTGCCTCCACATGGGGTCCATACACCCCAGTGAGCCACCATGATTGGTTCTGGAGGACGACTCGAGCTGTGATAAAGAATTGCCGGACGTCTACGTCGAGAACGTGCGCTTCAGCCTGTTTCCAGGCGAGCAGAATACATCCTCTAGTTTGGATCGCGGGCAAGTAACAGAAATATCTGAAATCATTTCAGAGTGTTTGCATTACAGTACGAATAGATATCGTCGCCATTTTTGTTTTCCAGTAGGTAGACGATGGAGACGGCGCAGGTGCTCAGAAGATTGTGCACACTGTCACGCCTGCCTGGGGCATTTAGTCCACGGACATTCTAGGCTACCAACTTCAAATTCGGAGTAGATATCAAAGCATGAACGACCAACGGTAGCCAGCCCGGGCTACCGGACTGACACTTGCGCAGCCAGGACGACCCTTGGTTGCGAATGCTCCTCCATGGCCAGCTCCTCATCACTTGGGGGCGTCCAGCCGTAGTGTGAGGCCAAATCGGTGATTTGGGCTTGGCGCAGAGGCTGTTTGAAAGCTTGACAATACTGATCGTAAGCGCTTGCCGGCAGAACATCGACCGATGATGTGTCCTCCACAAGTCCTAACTTTTTCATAAGGACCTGAGTACAGCTTCATAGGGTGCCACCCGGCTGACCGCCATGCCGAGTAGCAATACGTCTATTGCGGCGTGGAGTTGTGTCCTCCCGAATAACCTTGCGGTCTCGCTTCACATCAATGGCCGCGGCAGGAGGTGCGATGTCGAGGATGTCACCGCCCGGATGAATGCGTCCAATGGATTTGCTATTACAATCCACGGAGGATGTTGACGAGGCCTTTTGCTGTAAATGAGATGACATCGTTATAACCCTTCATGTTAGTTAATAATTACTTTTGGGCAATCCATTCACAAGCACATGTGTACTTATGCTCCTAAAACACAATATATTTCTCTAAACTCTAAGCGGACTCTCTTGTCAGAAACCAATAATGCACGACATTTCTAACAACTTACGGGGCACAAGATGAAATTTTCCTTTGAGCACCGCAGTCATGTCCTAGAACGTGCCAACAAAGCTCACCCAGTATAAAATCGAACCTAACCATCTTTTTTTTTCGAAACTGACGGCAGGAGCGCTGCCTTTCTCATAGATTAGGAGAATCGAAAACAGGTTTAACTGTACACAAGAAAAAGGAAAACCGGACCAGCCTAAACACAGGGCTGGACAGGGAAGAGAAGGAGGGAGGAAGAAGAACAGGGGGAGGGAGGGAGAGCTATAAGATCAAAGGGGGATCTCCTGTGTCACTGGAAGCTTCTCTAAACGCCAATCTCCTTGCTACTATGTCTTCCTGAGCTTTGAACGCTACCCTCTGAACATCTGTGAACACATTGTTGAAAATTCTGGCATTTCTTTCCTTCCAGATGTTCCACAGCGCATAGATCACGAAACCATAGATCCTTCTTCTACTCTTTCTAGCTCTTTCTGTACCGCAGGCATTCCACCACTCTGTTATGTCTACCTGTCCTGTTGGTATGAAGGCGTCATGAGGCAAATCATTCATCAGAGCAACCTTGCGCAAGATTTGCCTGGCATAAGCACATTGAGTCGAGATGTGAAGCGCAGTTTCTGGATCTTGTCCGCAGAGGATGCACGTGGTTCCGTTTGCCCATCCACGTTGGTCAAGCCTATCTGCTGTCAGGACCTTCTGTTGGATCAGGAGCCAGACGTGTATTTTGCATTTTTGTTCTGCATCTGCTGACCAAATTGTTGCTGCGTCGAACTTGGAGAAGGATCTTGCAAACTGTAGCCTGTACGCTGACCTAGCTGAGTATTGCGTGTTACTGTCCATCTCCAATAGCAGAGTCTGCGCCCTGCTGAAGATGGGTCTGTTGGAGGAGATTCCAGAGGATGATGAATTGGTTTATCTGAGCCGTCGTATGGATAGCCCTTCTTAGTGGTCTCAACCATCTATTCTGTTCCAGCTCGTAGGCTACAGTTCTGTTCTTTCTCTTGATTAGAAGGAAAAGGTCTGGTGCAATTTCAGAAGGTGCGTTTTGTTGGAGCCACCTGGAAGTCCAGAATTTGGCTATTTTCCCGTCTCCGATCTGGATCTTCGCTGAGGCTGCAAAGAGGGATGCATCTGTATCGTCGCATGGCACCTGTTGCCCGAACCAAGGTTTCGTCACTGTGCTCCATTCGCCCCATAGCCATCGAAGCCGAAGGGCTGCGCCAAACCGCTGCAGATCTTTGATGCCTAAACCCCCTAACTCTTTCGGCCTACACACTTGCTTCCAGCTTACGAGGCAATGCCCGCCTGAACATGCTTCTTCGCCTTTCCAAAAGAAGGATCTCATGGTCCTTTCTATCTTTTTAATGACCCACTTCTCCAGCTTGAAAGCTGAAAGGAAGTAGACCAGGCATGGCGATGAGACGGAATTTATGAGCGTGAGCCTGCCCGCTCTGGAGAGGAGCTTGCCCTTCCATCCCGCTAACCTGGAGGATAGCTTGTCGAAGAGCGGCTGCATATCTGTTCTGCGTAGCTTGGTGGTGTGTAATGGTAGCCCCAGGTAGGTGCACGGGAAATGCGCAACCTGCGCCTGAATGCTTTGGGTGATATCCTGGAGGTCTACCTGTGAGCACCTGATAGGGTACATAGTACTTTTTTGGATGTTAGTTTCAAGCCCTGTTGCTTGCCCGAAGATCTGAAGGCAGCTTTGGATCGTCTGAAGTTCTAGTCTTTCTGGGTTTGCAAAGATTGCTGCATCATCCGCATACAGGGATATTCTGAGCTCGTTGTCGATACCTCTGATAGGTTTGATGAGATTACTCTGTAAGGCTCGAAGAAGCAATTTCTGCAGAGGGTCAATAGCGAGGATGAAGAGAAGGGGTGAAAGAGGGTCTCCCTGTTGTAGACCTCGACGGTGACGGATGTTATCGGTGTACTCGCCATTGATGATGAAGCGGCTCGATGAGGAGGATAGAACGCAAGCAACCCAGTCTCTCCACCTAGGCCCAAAGCCAATGTGCTCAAGGATTTCTAATAAATACTCCCAACTGACCGAGTCGAATGCTTTTTGAATATCCACTTTAAAGAAGATCCCTGGGATTGCTTTTCTGTGCATCATCTTAATGGTATTCTGGGTGAAAAGGAAGTTGTCCTGTATCCCTCTTTTTTAATGTAAGCACTCTGCGCCGTGGAGATTATACTGTCTAGCTCTGGTCCGAGCCTGTTGGCCATTAGCTTTGTCACTATTTTGCCGAATGCATGGATCAGACTAATAGGGCGATAATCTTTCACTGCTTTTGCCTGTTGTTTCTTTGGTAGGAGCACCACATCCGCGTTGTTAAGGAGGTATAACCTGTTATTTTGTAGACTGCCAAAATGGCTAACTGCTTGGATTATATCCTCCTTAATGATCCCCCAGAAGCATTTATAAAACCTGCTGGTGAAGCCATCTGGGCCGGGGGACTTGTCGTTTGGGAGCGACCTAATCACATTCATAATTTCGTCCTCAGAGAAGCTGCTTTCTAGGTGTAGGAGGTTATGTCGTTGAATTCCAAGGAGGTCCCAGTTTAGGGAGAGAGTTCTCTGTTTTTTGGAGCCCAGCACATCTTCAAAGTGCTTGGCGACGGCGGACTTTTTCTCGTTTTGGTTGAAGACGTCCTGACCATCTATCTCAAGGCTGGCAATAGCATTCCTCCGCTTGCGAGCGTTAATCTTGAGGTGGAAGAATTTAGAGTTTGCATCTCCATGCCTGATCCAATTGGTTCGTGATCTCTGTTTGAGCCTTAACTTCTGGATGATGGCTAGCCCGAGCAACCGGTGTTTCAGCAAAGACCTGAGCGCTATTTCTAACTCAGTTAGAATTCTTGCTTCTTGTGCTTTATCTAGTTGCAGGATCACCTCAGAAGCCACTGCAAACTGAATCCTAATGTTGCCGATAATGCTACTGCTCCATTTCTGCAGCGTCTTCGCGAGCCTTGTGAGCTTGGAGTGCAGGCGAATTAAACCATCTGTTGGAGCTACGGTTTTGTGCCAGCATTGTTGAATCACCTGATGAATTCCTGGAATTTCGCACCACCAATCCTCGAATTTGAATGACCTGATAGAAGCAGACTTAAGGGATCCGAACAGAAGCAGCGGGCAGTGATCTGATATCATAGTGGAGAGAGCCTGCAGATGGGAGCTACTGAACTCAACATCCCAGTCCGGAGAGCAAAGCATCTTGTCGATCTTGGTGAAGGTTGGGTTGCTCTGACCATTGGACCAGGTGTAGCTGCGGCCATGCAAATGAATCTCGCGGAGCTGCAGAGAGTCCACTGCGGATCTGAAAGCTCCAAGAAGCCTTGTATTAATTTGGCTGTTGTTCTTGTCTGCTGCCCGGAGTATAAGGTTGAAATGTCCCACTACCAGCCACCTGGGCATGGTCCTGTGTTTGGTGTTCTTCATCTCTTCGATAAAAGCTAGTTTGTCTTGTTCGGATTGCGGTCCATACACCGCTGTGCAGGACCACTGGAGATCGCTATCAATGTGCTTAAATCTGCTGTGATCGAGTGAAGAGCTGGTGCAATGTTACTAATGGCGAAACATCTGCTAGAGCCTGCAAGAAGGAGGCCCCCCCTAGTTCCAATCGCCGGAAGCATGCAGAAGTTTCCTGTGAATTCTTCCCCTAACGTTTGAGAATGAACTCGTCATCTATAGAGCTTAGCTTCGTCTCCTGTAAGCAGATGAGCGTGGCCTTGTTTTGCCTAACGGCTTCCCGGACGACATTCCTTCGTGCGATGTTATTAAGGCCTCTAACATTCCAGGAGAGAAGGCGCAGGTGTCGATGTGTCATTCCAAAAATTTTGGCGACCCATCTGTTCTGTATCTGTGTTGTTGTTTTGGTGGTGACACGCGCTGGATGCCGTCGTATGCAGCTGGGAGAAAGAAGACGCGGAAACACAACAGATTAACATAGAAGGGGGCAGACCAGCCATCACAAAATAAATCTGGTGATCTGAGACGCCGCATCAACGTGCCGGCTGAGGAACAGCAAAAGCAGGGATTTCTGCTACGATAGAACCCTGTGGAACCACCTGGGATGAAGTCTGTAGGGGATCGATGCATAAGTCTGATCTTACAATACATGGGAGACATAACACCTAAAAGTTTAAGAAACTAACAGCACTCAGGCCGTGGCCTTGAGCACCGATGCTATGTCAACTTTTCCTAGAACTCCAGCAAGTGTCGCGAACGCCACCACATTTGATTCATTGAGCGGCTGCTTGAACAAGTCTCTGTAACGCGCAAAGTCCTCCATGCCGGGCTCTGAGCTTGCAGCGAGGATCCCCAACTTCTTCATCAGAAGAAGGCGAGCTTTTTCCATCACGGGCAGAGCTTCTCTGGGAGCTTTTGTGCTGCTGGCCTGCGCTGCTTCTGCTTTCTTGGCTTTACTTCTTGTAGTTGGAGCTTGCGGAAGTGTCTGGATCAGCGGGGCGGGGAGCTGCCGAGTGATCTGCTTGCGAAAAGCCGCCAGGGTCATTTCATCGTCGACTTCCGATCCACCTGTATCAGTCTCTGGCAGAGGCGCCTCGCTGAGGTCGGTGGTGACCGCCGGAGCTGTTGTGCGTGGGGGGCGAGGCGGAAGCTCCGCTTCAACGCTCATCGGGTCAAAAGCATTGGCCTTCTCCAGCGTTAGCTCTTGTACCTGCATCAGGACCTGGGAGAGATCATCCTGGGGGGCCGGACGCTCTTTGAACGGAAACCGCTCAGGAGAGCGAGAGCGTTCCCGCTCTACTTCAGAAGCAGCTGAACTCCGAGGGCCGGCCAGCTTAGGCGCCCCACTTATAGCCGCGAGAGCAGACGCGCTACGGCATGCTTGCAATCTCTCTGCCTGCTTCCACCCCTGCGAGCGCCTCTGTTTCCTCTGCGCTGAGCATGAGGTCTTCCCTGAACGGACTGCGAGGGGGAGGGACATCCCATCCGGACGGTTTGGCGCATTCGAGCTGGGCTCCGACTGCGATCCCGCTCATCATCGCTCTCGTCTGAGGGTGGGGCGATCCTGTCATGCACCGACCGTCGTGGGAGCTGCAGGGGTCCATCACCTGTTCCTAGATCCCAGTGGAAGGAGTAGTGAACCGGACCCCCGTCCTCAGAGGAGACGGGAGAGGGAATACCACTACCTGGGCTTGCCGGAACATCAAACTTGAAGGGCGGGCTGTGCATTGGTGGCTCGTAATCGATGACCTGATCAACGTGAATGAGCACCGGGTGCGACATCAGGCTCATCGGAGGCCCCCGGGGCGGCCTTGGCCTGCGAAGCGCCGGGAAGGAGCACCAATCTCCTCTGGCTGGGGGGGGGGCTTCTGGCTGCTTGCTCTGTTGTGTAGATAGCAGAGCGTGGTACTGCGCCCACGCTATGCGCTGAGATCCACACCCGCATGCAAGCAGACTCTTTATCCGCAAGGGGCTCGTCGAAGTCTCCCTCCTGGACACCTGAGCTTGCAAGAATGGAAGAGACCGCCTCAGGTCCCCACTCAGAGCGCGGCACTCCTTCGATGCAGAGGCGCAAGCGGAAACGCGCTCTGTTTACATTCCCTGTGGCTAACCGGGACCAGGGGCGGAAGCGAAGCTGGAGCTCCTCAATATAGAGGCCAGGTTCAGCAAGAACCTCATCCCGGACTGCCGGGTCACGAAAGACAGCAAGGTATTCCCTTGGCCCCATCATGGAGACGTCCACCTCCTCCCTCCGGACATCGAAGAAGTCAGCAAGGATGCGGCAGATTTGCCTATTCGAACTCTGCAGGTGTTGGTTGAGCAACAGTACTATGACCCCTGTGGATGAAAGGTCCTTTTCCGAGCGCACCATCCTGGTTGTTAGCTTGTTGTAGCAGCGAACACTGTCTGGCCTGGTTGCCCAGGCGTTTCCTGTTGTTGCCATCTTCCGGGGCAGAGGGGGGAAGTCGTTGCTGCTTGGAGGAGCTGGCCTTCTAACCTGATGGGGCTGGCGGCGAAGATAAGCCGAGCACCGGCGGGCTAGGTGTCCTGAACGATTGCAGAGCAAACAGCGGGGAAGCTCCTTGCAAGCTGAAACGAAGTGCCTCGGACTGAGACAGCGGAAACAACAGCCTTCCGCCCTCTTCAGGAATAATGCGGACAAGTTGGTATTCTGTACTTCGGTAGGTGGACGCTGTCCTTGCAAGCGGCCCTCATTGACTCTGCTGAACTCGCGATTGTTCCTGTATTGGATGAGCAACGTGCTGTCTTGTCTTCGCCGCGGCGCAGCAGGGGCTGGGGGGAGCAAAGTACATCCTGTCTGACGAGATCTGCGTTTACGATTTGTGACCTGGATCCACGGGTTGGAGTTGGCATCAATGCATTGGAGCGGGAGGCGCTGGGAACCCGGGATCTCTCTCTGACGAGAGGATGAAGCGCCATTACTACTGTTGAGGGGGCGGGGGAGAGAGACCAGCTGCTTCGACGGGACAAGGGAGCACAGAGATGGCGCTTTGCCCTTCGCTACATTGAAGACCTGTGAAACCTGTGGGCCTCCGGAGGCGGGAACTGGCAGCGAATCGGGACGAAATCTATGGGAAGCGACATAATCGGATCTGGATCTGGGGGGTTGCCGCCTTGCAGAGGGGCGAGGGAGGGGGGTCTGCGGGCTAGGCTGAGGGGAGGGGGCGGGGGGAGCGGAGGGGGGGGGTGGGGGGGCAGGGGAGAGGTGGCGGGTTGCGGCGGCGTTCTCCGGTGCCGGCGACTGGGGGAGCGGCGGAGGGGAGAGGGAGTGAGAGCGAGACATGACTTTTGAAAAAGTCGGGTGCTTCGCCCTCTGAAATTTTGTGACTTGCCTTCTCAACCTAACCATCTTCGGTATACTTGCCCCATTCAGACTTGCCTTTTCTGCTATAGACTCCACCTTGTATGAAGGTGTTGCATCAAAGAGATGCTCGTTGCTGTTGCCAAGCTCAAGCTTGGAGCTATCCATGTCCTCCAGCAACTTCCCCATTCAGATTCTTGGGACAGCATAGAGAAGAGTAGTACCTCACTGAACTGCGCAAAATTCAGAAAAACAAGCACATAAGTGAATAGTTTACACTTGTCCAGGTTTTCAGCCTTTGCCAGGAAGTACTATAAACCACAAGATTTTAGTTGAAATTTCTTTATGTGCTGTATCAACAGGTGTATGATTTGACTCCCTGATTGTCCTAAACCTGTCAACTCCGTCGTGGCCGGTCCCAAGCCCGGGTAAAGGAGGAGGGTTGTGATAGGCTTGGCGAGCCAACGTAAAACCCAGCCATTCTTATAGATATGAAACCCAATAGAAATTCATTGGGGCGCCACCTTCTTAGTGATGCATCATATCGGAACCCGAGTGTGGTGTTAAATAAGCAAGGGCCGGGTCGTCACTCCCTCAGTGGTGCACTACATTAGCATCCAGATGTAGTGACAAGTGTGCAAGAGTCTTCGCATTTTCTCTCGACGGATGTGAAGGGTAAAGAAGCTAGTCGATGCAAATAGGGTTCATGTGGGTAGTTTGGAATGTAGGGTCCTTAACTGGAAAGCTTTGAGATTTAGTTGATGCTGCGATTAGGAGACGTGTAAATATCCTTTGTGTCCAGGAGACTAAATGAACGAGCCAGAAAACGAGGGAGGTGGAGAATACTGGTTTCAAACTATGGTATTCAGGGTTAGTTGGGAATGAAAATGGTGTAGGCATTCTGATTGATAAGAACCTCAAGAATGGAGTAGTCGACATCCGGAGACAGGGGGATATGATTATTCTAGTCAAGATAGTCATTAGGGATTTGGTTCTGAATGTTATTAATGCTTATGCTCCACAAGAAGGTCTTGACGTGAGCATAAAGAGACAATTCTATGAAGACTTAGATGACATGGTTAGAAGTGTACCTACTAATGAGAAACTCTTCATAGGAGGAGATCTCAATGGCCATGTGGGTACATCAAATATGGGGTTTGAGGGGGTGCATGGGGGGCTTTGGGTATGGCAATTGGAACCAAGAGGGCAAGGACATTTTAGATTTTGCTCTAGCTTACGACCTGATGGTAGCTAACACATTTTTTAGAAAAAGGCAATCCCATTTAGTGACCTTTAGTAGTGCTCAACACTTCAGCCAAATTGATTTTGTACTTACTAGGAGAGTGGATAGATAGGCTTGTGTAGATTGCAAGGTGATACCTGGAGAGTGTGTTGTCCCACAACGTACACTACACCACGACCGAAGATCAACGGCAATTAACTGCCGGGAATAATATAAGAATCAGGGCAAATAATCTGCCGGGAATAACTTATCTACCGGCAAAAGTTATTTAGGGCATGCTATCTGCGGGATAAATATATAAAGTAGGGCAATTTATCTGCCGGTAATAGTATAGACTTTTAGAGTCACCTAATCTGCCGGCAAAGAGTTAACAGGGCAAATAATCTGCCGGGATTAGATAGGGCGGGAAGATGGAAAAAATTGGGAGAAGAGGCGGGCTCTAGCGGGACAACGCGCGCGCGGGAGAAAAATCCCCACCCCGGCTCCCCTCCCGTCCAGAAATCACTTCCCCACCCGGCTCCTCTCCCCGCCACCCCCTGCTCCTTCCCTATCTCCCCATCTCTCCTTCCGGCTGAGCTCCCCCAAGAAACACCACCACCGCCTAGGGCAGCCACCGCCCTTTGCCCCGGCCGTCGCCTACCACCGCTCCCCCGCTGCCCTGCCGTGCCGCATCCCCGCCCTACGGCTGGATCTGCCGCGGCAGCCATCGGCTGTGGTTGCCGCAGCCGGCCCCTCCCCAACGGCCGCCACCCACCTCGGCAGGCGCCGCTGCCGGTGGCCTCATCCCCGGCGAGCCAAGCGCCACCTGCCAGGACCCCTCTCCGCTCCTCCTCCTTCCCCATTGCACCCACGGGCGCCGCCGCTTGAAGCCACGCCTCCCGCTGCCGCGCCTCCCCGCTGCCCCGACTTGGGGCTCTCGGTCTCACCCGCGCCGCCTGGGTCGCCTCCACCGCGCCGCCCGAGGCCGCCGCAGCCCGGTGTGGAAGCCCGCCACCGGCGGCGCTCCACCGAGCCCGCCCCCTCGCCGGTGTGTGCGGTGGGCTGCTCCGGTCATCGGCCCCCCTCCATTACAGGTAAGTGCCTCTTCCCTCTAATCCCCTTCTCCCTTTACCCGGCATACCCATATCTAGGGTTCTGCTCTCATCCGGTAAGTATGCTCCTCTAAACCCCTATTTTGCTACTGGATTCCCCATGATTTGCTGGTAATTAGGCCGGTTGATTTCAGTTTTGAGCCGATTAGTTCCTCATATTGGGAGAACAGATGCTTTATTTAATCTCTAGCTCATTGTCCTATAGTTTGTTCCTATATTCGATGCTCAGTACCTTTGAATACAGAACCGATATCTCGTTTATCTGATGGTTATACTTTTCCTACTCTGTTGATTAAGCTATTTGATTAGAGACAATACTTGATACTATCACTGACCTTAGCTTTCTTTTCTTACTACTGATGTATACATGTATCTATCTTAGTTTTGCTAACTGAAAAGAATAGATATGCTACTTGATCTTTAATTATTCCTTTGATTTAAGCATATATCAATGCTATATCATCGAACTAAAGAACATATGCCCACTTATGGTTTTAGCACGCCTTGTCATTGCTTATTCCAGCATATGCGTGTGTGTGTCTCATCAGTTTCTTTGCTGAAAAGAACAAGTATTACGCTTTGCTTTAGCCTTTCCTTATTGATTCTCTGCATATTCTTATATGCATTTGTTTAGTAACTGAGGAACAAATACTATGCTAGATTCGTGTTACTTATCTGTTGTTATCATTTTGCATGTACCCGAAATTAGCCAATTAACTGAAAGAACAGACTATGCTTGATCTAGCCTGCTCGTGGATGCCTTAATTCGAATTGGTATTAAAACTGTTAAGAACAGATCCTATTCTTGGTCCACAGAACTGATAAGCATGGCACTAAGGAAGGTTGCCTAGCTGTCAACTGAAATTAAAGTAGATTCTAACATTGGTCTTTAGCTAACTAATATTAATGCCAATCCTAAAATATTTCCCTAATAATGATGGTGAGACTAGCTATTGCTATCTTAGCTTTATTGCAACTTGATTGCTTCCGTTTATGCCACTGTTGGCTATTGCTCCTCATGTGGAATAGCTTATTGAGGTTAAAATGCATATGTGTGGGCTCAAAACTATTAAGATCAGATGCTACAATTGTGCTGTAGCTAACTAACGCTGGTGCTTTGCCTTTGAGCGTTCATTGTTGAGTTGACAAGAACAGATAATACCTGATTTCTAGCTTTTTCATGTTTTCTTCATGAATATGTGTATATCAGTTTACTTCCTGATAAGGACAGATACAAAACTTGGTCTTTGTCTACATTGATCCTCTGTCTAAAAGGGATTTAGGGAAGGTATTACTGATAAGAACTGATGATGCACTAGTTGCCTTATTACTTGCTTAGTTCTATGATAATTTCTCTGAGGGAATTTGAGAAATGGTTATTATTAAGATAAGAACAGATACTACAATGTTGCCTAATGAAAACCCTGGGATGAATCTAAAAGAATCTGAGGTTTTTGTTTGAGAAACTGCTGGGATTAATTGATAAGAACAGACTCTACCACATTCTCTACAATTTCCTGTGATGCGAAATGGATTCTGAGGGTCCCTATTAACCTGCTAAATGCATGTGCATGCAAATGAGGGACTAAGCGGTTTTGGGATGAGCCATTACCTTGTTTCAAATGAACAAGGATGGATCTGGCTTGCTGGGTCTAAGATGGTTTGTTTCCCCCCTTCTCTTCGGCTGATCCTTTTCTTCTCTGCTACTCTTCTTGATCTTGGTGGCCTTCTCCCTTGTTACTCTCTATTCTTGGAGAGGTCGATGCTCTTGGGTGATTAGCACTGTGGTACTAGTGCTTCTCAGCAGCTCCACTATTGTTCATCTGATCATCTGATGTATATTATATGTTCATTTTTCTTTCCAGGTCTTACAAAGTCTTGCTAATGGTTTGATCTCAATCACAGTAAATCCTCAGGATCTCCAGTGCTCTTTCTTCCGTTGTACTGCACGAGAACTTCTTGCATGTGCAGTTATGATGCCTATCGTAAACTTAGCAAATCCAAGGTAGTAACATGCTGTACCTGGTATACTTCATATAATATTTTCTACTGCCATCGTATTGAGGTGTAAAACTAGAGTTAGATATTTGTATAGGTAGATTATGTCACTCATGTAATTTTCCTTCTTCTTTATTATTTAATCTTGTAACAATGTTGTACTTAAGTCGTGTGTATTACATTCTTCAATTAATAAAGTTTTCATTTGAATTTTGCATATGAGTTTGTACGAGTTTGTACGAAATAATATGATGAATGCTATGTATGTAATGAATGCACAAACAATTCCTTCCCTCCTATTCTCGCTGACCACGCGATTCGACCGGAATCGCTCAACTCAGCAACGTGAAAAGTCAGTTTTTGGGACAGTGCAACTGCCGGGGAAAGGCTTCGAGGGCAGTGTAGCTGCCGGAAAAAGTATTAGCTTCGAGGGCAGACAAAGTGCCGGGAATAGTCGAAACTGCCGGGAATAATATTTCCCGCAGTAATTTCTATCTGCCGGTAAAATGATTAACTGCCGGCAAAGATATCATTTCGAGGGCAGCAAAACTGCCGGGAATTCGCCAACTGCCGGGAAAGATATTTGCCGCAGCGTTATTTGCGGCAGGCCGTATCTGCCGAGAAAACTCTTTCCCGGCAGTTTATCTGCCATGGTAAGTCGTTTTTCCCGGCAGTTTTCCTGCCCCTAGTCAAAGTACATGGTGTAGTGAACATAAACTGGTGGTGGCTGATTTTCGCTTTCATTTACGTGTTCCTTGGGACAAAGGTGCCAAAATTACGAAACAAAGTAGTGGAAGCTCAAGGGGAAGCACAACAGATCTTTAAGGATAGGATGAATGTAGGAGGACCATGGAACGAGGAAGACACGAATAGCATATGGATGAAGATGGCAATTTGCATTCGAAGGGTGGCTAGGGAGGTGCTTGGAGTGATCAAAGGAAAGAAATATGAACCTAAAGACACTTGATGGTGGAATGAGGATGTCCAACAGTTTATCAAGGAGAAAAAAAATGCTACAAGTGTTGGCATAATGATAGAAGCACAAACAACAAGGAGAAGTACAAAGATGCCAAGAAAAAAGCAAGGCGAGCTATGAGTGAAGCAAGGGGGCTTATGATGGGTTATACAAACGATTAGACACAAAGGAAGGTGAAAATGATATCTACAAGATGGCTAAAATTCACAAGAGGAAGACAAGAGACTTCAACTAAGTTAAATGCATTAAGGATGAGGCAAATTGACTTCTAGTGAAAGACAAGGAGATCAAGAATAGATGGAGAGATTATTTTGATGAACTGTTCAACAGTGGGAATGAGAGCACTATGCTTGAGTTAGATGACTCCTTTGATGACACCAACAAGTGCTTCGTGCGGAGGATCCAGGAGTTCGAGGTTAAGGAGGCTCTAAAAAGAATGAAAGGAGGCAGGGCGTTGGGCCCTGATGATATCCCTATTGTGGTATGGAGATCCCTTGGAAAGATGGCAGCAGTATGGCTAACTAAACTATTCAACCGCATTTTTCGGTCAACCAAGATGCCCGAAAGTAGAAAAAAGTATATTAGTACCTATCTTTAAGAATAAAGGAGATATTCAAAAATGTACTAATTACCGAGGAATTAAGCTTATGAGTCATACTATGAAGCTATGGGAGAGAGTGATTGAACATCGACTAAGAACATTATCGAACATCACAAAAAATCAATTTGGTTTTATGCACGGGAGATCGACCATGGAGGCAATTTTCTTGCTACGTTAGTTTATGGAGAGATATAGGGAGCAGAAAAAGAATTTATGTATGGTATTCATTGACTGAAGAAGGCGTATGACAAAATACTAAGGACATTCATGTGGTGGACGCTGAAAAAACATAAAGTCCCAACAAAGTACGTTACCCTCATCAAGGATATGTACAATAACATTATGTTAGTGTGAGAAGGGAGATGTTAGTCTAGAAGGACAAATAGTACCTAAAAAAGACACTTTTTGGTACTTGGGATCAATGCTACAGAGCAATGGTGGTATCGATGAGGATGTTAGCCATAGAATCAAAGCAGGGTGGATGAAATGGCGGCAAGCATCTGGTATCCTTTGTGACAAAAAGGTCCCACAGAAGCTAAAAGATAAATTCTATAGGATGGCGATTAGACCTGTGATGTTATATGTAACAAAATGTTGGCCAATTAAAAGATAATACATCCAGCAGATAAGTGTCACAGAGATACGTATGCTATGGTGGATCTATGGACATACAAGAAGAGATCGAATTCAGAATGAAAATATACGTGATAGGGTAGGGATTGAAGAGAAACTTGTCTAATATCGACTAAAATGGTTTGGACATATCCAATGGAGGCCTCCAGAATCACCGGTGCATAGCGGTATTCTAAGATCTATCGACAATATTAGGAGGGGCAGGAGGCGACCAAAGTTGACATGAGAGGAGACAGTAAAAAGAGACTTAAAAGATTGGAATATATCTAAGGATATGTCTCTAAATAGGACAATGAAAGTTAGCGATCCACGTGCCCCCGAACCATAATATTCTTTTAAAGCCTTTTTTCTTTACCTTTTGGCTCATGCAATTTTCATTGGGTTTCATCTCTAACCTACCCTAACTTACTTGAGACAAAATGCTTAGTTGTTGTTGTTGTTATTGTATTGTCCTAAACCTGGCAATCCTGATGATCATGGCGGCTGCCCTCCCGGTAGCGCTATGATCCTCACCACGCTGAAAGAGAAGGTGGCCCAGTCATGTTCTCCTTGCAAGATCTTCAGAGCTCAAAGCCTGCAAGTTTTTCTGTACAGTAAAGCAGGGGCGCTTCTGGTTGGATGCAAGTACAGCCCTACGGATATGGAGAATATACGGAAAATTTGGGACAGCGTCACCCTGATTCCTTTGTAATGAAGAATATCTTCTTTATGTCAATCCTGGCAGGATTAGGAAGGAGCTGCACAGCTTTGTAGGGATTTTGTAAGATCCTAGGCGGTACAAAAGAGTTGCAAAGCAAATGGTGAGCTTCTCCTACAACGATCTGCCTAGCAAGTACAGGAGCTGCTTGTTGTACCTAGCTGTCTTCCCCAGCAATGACCAGATCAGGAGAACAACCATGTGTTGGAGATGGATAGCTGAAGGCCTGTTAGCCAAAAAAGATCATACCGTGAGCACAATGGACAGAAGTGAGAATCAAGCACAAGATGAAGCTGATTGCTGTTTCGATGCGCCGTCGCTTGGGGTTTCGTTCATCCTAGTGAGACCAGCGCTGCAGGCAAGATCAAGAGCTGCATAGTACGCGATGTAGTTCACTAAGTCATCACCAGGATTGCCATAAATGTAAACTGTTAGAGGTGAATGCGAACCAGAGGAAGAGTGAAATCAGAGTAGCGGAAGAAACGCGGCAAAGATCAAGAAACGCAGGATGCAATCAACACACAAATATGCAACCGATCCAAGACACAGGGGAGTCTTACGTGGAAACCCTAGAAATGGTGAAAACCACAGATGTACGAAGACGTCAACTTCATTATGATGAATGAAGTCCTAACCCGTTAAGGATTTACAATGCTTGGCTTATCCCCAAACGCCTACATGGGTAGGGTATTTATAGTAACAGGTGGCTGAAGGGATATCTAGGTTTACTGTATGTGACACAGCTGAGTGAGATAGGCAGTAACTTTACAGCTGTCTAACACAGCTGACTGACACCGATAACACAGAACGTCTTCTGCAAAGAGGTGACACGAATTTGGAGCAAACTCCAACATAAACTTTGTGGACACGGACCTGCCGCTCCATCTAGCTCGCTACCTTTCCATTCACAACAGGACAGGGCTGCAAGCATCTCACTCCAATCATCCTTTGCAATCTGACGACAATGATATTGTGGCACTTCTTCCAGATTTGGCCAAGTCGCCTGAATGGCAGCTATTAAAAGTACTTGATCTAGAAGGCTACAGAGGCTTGACAAAGCAGCATCTGAAGAAAATTTGCAAGATACTACTGCTCAAGTACTTGAGTCTCAGAAACACAGATGTCACTGAACTGCCGAAGCAAATTGAGAAGCTGCAGTGCTTGGAGACGTTGGACATTCGGCAAACAGAGGTAACGGCCTTCGCCACAAAGTCTATCATGCTTCCAATGCTAAAGCATCTCCTTGCTGACCAGACAAGAACTCTAATAGGTTTCAGGAGTCGTTTGCAACAGTGCAACTTCCGGGTGGCATCCGAAGAATGAAACAACTAGAGATATTGTTCCATGTTAGAATCTCCGACAAAGTTGATGATTTAACTGACATTGGCCAGCTCTTACAGCTGAGGAAACTAGGTGTGATTTCCATGGCAGTGGCTTGGTCTTCTGTTCCGACAGATTACAGAATTGCACAGTTGCCTCCGTTCCTTGTCAATCCAGATCGACCAACCAGCTAGAAGTGAGGGTCCTAATGCAGATGAGGTGGTTGAATTTGTCTCAACTCCAGAACTTCTCCAGAACCTAAACATCAGCGGCATCACAAGTGGGCATCTCCACTGGATTGCAGAGCTCGATCAACTTACCAAGATAACGCTGAGTGAGAAATCCTCAACTGTTCTTCCGACTTCATTTGCCAACAGAGAGTTCCATAAATTATTCATGATAATATATCATCTTTCATCAGGTGACCATTTTCTGGGAAAGGATGAGAACGCTCCCGTCGAATATTCCCATCCAGCAATCTGGTCAAAACACAAAAGTACATATATGTATATCATGAAAACACAATGTTCCTCCAAATGGCAAAAGCAATCTCTCTTCGCAGAAACCATAACACGAATGCATGTGTTCTATTACCAGGTACAACACTGCAATTTCATCCGAGAATATTCCTGACCATCGCCGGCCGTACTTGTCCCAGATCAGACTGTTTTGCCATCAGAGCTCAGTATGTATTATTCCTTGACCATTGAAAATCCTGGACCAATGCAGATAATAGTAGCACTTTGACTAAACTGAGAAAAAGTCAGAATAAGAAACACGAGATTAAGATATTATTTATTTAGTTTCTCAGCCTTACATTGCAGATGCCAGCAAGTACGTACACCACGAGATTTTTACTTTAGTTGCTTTCACTACTCTATCAACAATTGCGGCCGCATGTATTACTCATCGCAGAGTACACAATATAGTCTGTGGCTTCATTGTCTGGGTTCTGGAACTTGCAGGAACCCATGTGCTCCAGCTACTTGCTCCGTGTATCCTCGATTCCTCGCTCATTGATATTCCTAGAACAGCATACAGAGGAGTGCTACGTTCATCAGACTATGCAAAAAATTCAAAAACGGCTAGGGGCATAAGGCAAAAGGTGTTTATAGTTCTTCAGGTTTCAGTCTTACGGTGCAGAACCCAGCAAGTATTGCAGACCACAAGTTTTCATTTCTCTTCAGTTTCTTTCTTTGTTATATAAGCTTACAAATAACAAAAAATCCTTCTCTGTTGTATCAACAAGTGTATGATTGACTCCCTGATTTTTTCTGAACGCGGCCGTGTACCAGATTCCCCAACTTGCATTCTATTCACGCCTGCACAGCTCGCCAATCCTTTGGACTGAACCAGGCGCATGACGTTCAGATGATCACCTTCGACGTGTCCATGGCATCAGTTCCACTCTCTCCACCTGGAAGGCGACTGTGGAGCGAGCAGCCATTAGACTGATGGGCGTTCTTATAGCCTGATAACGTGCATGTCCATATCTTCTTAGCAATCTGGCTGTCTCTGATGTAATCACCTGTCAGTTGTTCTTTCCTGATGCATACATTTGATGCATCTGTTACTACCTGTAGTTTGGACCGGATGTTTTGGTTTCATAGTAATGAAGCCGGGGTCCTCCCCTGTTTTTCTAAAAAGAAAAAACTTGTACAGGAAATGATAACACTTGTATCAAACCTCCACCTGTAGTTAGAACATCTAGACTACATTCGTACAGCAGAAGAACTCCTTTAACATCCATTTTTACCCACATTTCAAGAAAACCGAGTCCACTCGGTCACAGCACAGCTATCTCGCTCCTGGAGATTCACGGGATGGCATCACATTGAGGCTCCAATTGGCCAAAAGATCACTTTTTTTCTACAACTATAAAGCACGAAACCTCTCAAGACGAACCCACCTGCAAACCTACAAGCAGCCGTACCTGTAGTAGCCCGGTGCTCTTTCCTGAACTGCCCAGCCCACCGCTTGTTCCTCCTCTTCCGGCGACACCAGGATCGATTAACTCTCCCCTCCCCCTTCGCGACCCATCCGCCGCCGCCGCGGCCACCGCGGATTCGCCGGCCGGTGGAAGCTAGAACAACGGAGCAGAGAGCGCAGGCCGCAGCCTTCTTCGCGACAAACTGTTGGGCGGGCCGTGTTTGCAATACGGCCTAGTCTTCTTTTTACTTTGCCTGGGCTGGAGTTTATAGACCGGTGTTGTTACTTGTTAGTATCCATGTGCATCTAAAGGATACTCGACGAAAAAAAAAGTCCGATTTTTAGCCTGGAATTAACCTATCCGCCGAATAATCCCGTAAACTGTAATATTCCGAACCATTTTCTTTCAAAATTAGAATATGAGGTATCTTCTTTCCAACTAATTTTATATCATCACCAATTGCCGAAACATAAGATTCCATATAATATCAAAGAGAATTACATGCGATTCCCTAAAAAGTGTTATGTCTTCACTGCAGGTCTTGGTTGATGCAAAACCAAGAATTGTGGTGCAGTCATTAACACTCGTTGGACGATCACGTGTAGTTCTTCTTGATATTGATTGGAACTATCTGTTTGTAATTGGTTATGCATATAGAATTGGTTAGAAGAAGGTTTATATCTGTTTTGTAATTGGTTATGCATATAGAATTGGTTAGAAGAAGGTTTATATCAATGATAAAAATGGCCACTAATTAATGTGTAGTGAAACTAAAGATTTGCTTAAATTCATAACTCACTTTACAAAAACTTGCTTTATTGCACAACTGTTACCTCTTAGTGGCTATAGCCTAAGATATCTTTTTCATCATCTTTCAAGCTAAATTGAAGTTCTTGATGAAAGTGAGGACTGATTTTATTGTAATGTGATATACTTGGAAATCGATATGTTTGTTCAATTTTTAAATTTCTATCTATTCAAGAGTTCATTTGTGAATTGAAATCTATTGTGAATATGATATTAGATTTAATTAATTTTACAAGGTCATGTTCATATAACATTGTAATTCGTAGATGTTATAACTTATTTATATTAATGCTAATTAGCTAATGGTTATATCTTTACTTAGTGAAATATGATGTACTGAACCATGATGTGAACTATGTTGTCTTTGTATGTTTGGTATGCTGTGTTTTGTTTCAGGTGGGAGGGGGGCGGGGGGGAAAGGGACTGCTGAGGCAATCCTTGGTCTGCTCGTCTGTGATTACTGGTCCTAGATCAAGTCATCACAGACAGGCCGGTCCATTGGCCCATTTCTGTGATGTGTTGTCATCACAAACTACTAATTGCGGACGCCAGGTATGCCCGTCTCTGAAGGCTTTTGAGTCTGTTTGTGATGGCTTATTATGAGTAGTATAAGCAAAAAAAATTATATAAATTTATGTTTTAAAAATATTTTTTTATAACAAATCTATTTATGCTATTTTTATTTTACTATCATAAATATTTTTTAATCTACTAGCAATTAAATTAAAATATTTGACTGTACGTTATTACTAGTAACGGTTTTAAATTAAGTAAAATAAAAATACCATAAATGCATTTTACTCGTTCTTAAATTAGGTACTCTGACGCTCACAACCATGGGGTCAGAAGTGTGGAACTTACTCGAATAAAATAGCCAGGGCTGGAATTGATCAATACCTTTATTCAGAATTGAGCTGAGCAACACCGACCACTCCACACACATTTCACCACTCCATGGCAGTCGGTTTCAGTACTGATGTTTTGGATGGGGAAGGTTTCAGTAGCGATCACCTCTTCTGTATACGTCATGATCAGACGGGACGTCATGCCTGTGGCGCACGTCTTCAGAGCCATATGTGTGGAGGCGGCCACTCCACGTGTATGGTGTATAATGTTTGTTGCATCCATTTGGGTGCAGGGCATCCATCTACGTTCCACGGGACAACTACTCAACCAACTGGGGAGAAAATACTGAAAGAGCTAGAGATCGATGGCGGCCACCGGCGGGAGCAGGGAGGAGAGGTGGAGCCTCGCCGGCACGGCGGCGCTCGTCACCGGCGGCAGCAAAGGAATAGGTATGTATGCGTGCATGTGTCTTAATTCTACGAGTGGTTATATGCATAGCTCAGATGTGTGCATGATGCTTGCGCGCGCAGGCATGCGATCGTGGAGGAGCTGGCCGGGTTCGGGCGCGGGTGCACACGTGCTCGCGGAACGCGGCGGAGCTGGAGGAGTGCCGCCGGCAGTGGGAGGAGAAGGGGCTGCCGGTCACCGTCTCCGTCTGCGACGTCTCCATGCGCGCCCCAGAGGGAGAAGCTCATGGAGACGGTGAAAGCAAGCTCGACATACTAGTAATAATTAAGCTTAACTAATTTAGCCAAATAATTCCAAACATATTTAACCAAGTTAACCTTGTTGCTCAATTATGTTTATGAGAGCGTACCCGATCGACCAGACATTGCGATTGCGTCAATCATGCAAGTGACTATGGTTCCTATACAAACGATTAGATTCATTGAATTAGCTGATCCATGTAGGTGAACAACGCGGCACAGCTTTACCTCAAGGCGGCTGTGGAGTGGACGGCGAGGAGTACTCGAATCTAATGGCGACTAACTTGGAGTCGAGCTTCCACATCAGCCAGCTCGCGCACCCTCTCCTCCGCAACGCCTCCATTGCCGGAGGAGGTAGCATCGTCAACATCTCATCTATTGGAGGCTCACTTGGCTCTCCAGGCGCTTCAGTTTATACTATGACAAAGGTACACATATCCTTTTCTAGATATATGTGTGTGCAGGGGGCAGCTAGCTATTGTATCAGTAGGGTGGAAACTTCCCTTTTTCTTTTCTGATATTATCGTTAGAAGCTATTTTAAGACGTTCTAACTTACCTCTAAGGCCTGTACAATGTAGGTGCTTAGACAGGTGTCTCAGTAAAAAAATCTGATTTTTTGTGAGAGGTGTTTAGACAGGTGCTTAGAAAGGGCGACGGAAGCAAAGTTTAGCACCCGGTGCTAGGCTGGTGCTTAGAGTGACATAGGTGATAGGTGCTTCAACTGGTGCCTAGCAAATGGTACTTTAAAAAGCACCAAATAGTAAGTGCTATATTGAAGACCACAGGTGTTAAAGTAGGTATTATATGAATATTAAAGCAACTTAAACATCCATATGAAGCACTCTGCATTATAAGTCATATATTTTTTTGAAACACCACGCTACTCTCTCTCTCTTAAGCACCGGGTTATAAACACCCTGCATTGTATATGGCCTAAGAGGGAAGAGCATTAGCAAGTGTAAGTTAACCAGCTACCGCCGGTCGCTCTCTCCCGGTTGCGTGATCTAAGGAGAAAAACTCTCTCTCCCAGATCGTGCTCCATCCTCAAATCTCTGCCCAATCTTTTCCGGAAAATCTCTTCCCAGTTACCACTCGACCGCGAACATCTCCCCAGATCTCATCCTCTCCATTGCTCCAACCTCAAATTCCGATTTTTGTACCTTGCTGCCGATGGGGGTTCACATCACACAACAGAGATTTTGGCTGGGCATTGTCACGTTCTTGGCTGTGGCAGGTAGTTGCCGTTCTTGGCCGGGCCAGCTGGTAGCAGCGAGAGGATTTAGGGGACTACGACAGAGTAACAACACCAGCGTGCAGACGCGAGGAGCCGAGGAGGATTGAGAAGGGGAGGCGAGGCCACGAGGATTGGTCTCGTCGCCTCATCATGCCGGTCGTAGGGCGTCGGCCGAGTGGGCGACGGCGGCGACTGCGCTGCGCCGCCACGAGTGCTTGACTGCCACATTTTCAGTCAGTGGCTGGGCTGAGCCAAGGCCCAAGGTGACAGAGACTCAGGAACATGAAGTATTGAGGCCTACATGTCAGAACTAATGACGTCTGTACAACTATAGGATTTGCATATCACTTCAATGCCATTTTTTTTCTTTTCTGAAACTTGCATATCGAGTTCATTTGTCTCAGCATGTAAGAATATGTAAGCAAGGATAAGACAATTTGATCCAACTTTGCCGCAGGTCTAGAAATCAATTAAAAATTAGGGTTGCTGATACAGTATACTCGGCAAATATGCTTTTTTTATATAGAAATATACAGATATATTACGCGAAACTATATACAAAACAAAGATTATTCTCTCTTGTTTTGAATAGTCGAAAGGTGTCAAACACCCGCTTTCAGAGTGTGTGATGATTTCCGGACTTGGACAAAATCGCCAGGGGCAAATAGGCTTCTCTCTATAAACAGGTATGTTGGAGGAGGGTTTCCGCGCTACCCCGAATCGACGCTGTTCAGAACCGCCGCAACACTGTTCGGGTTTTTCGTCGACACTCTTCGCTCGCATACGCCCGCATGTCGCCCACGTCCGTCGGCATGTCACTCGCGTCCGTCGGCTCATCGTCCGCGTCCGTCCGCACGTCCGGCTATCTCCGACGCGCCCGCTCTTCGCGTCGGGGCTGTCTCCGACGAACCCTCACGCGGGGCCGTCACGTTCCCCGGGAAGATTCCCTTAAAAGATGCCCTGGAATATTCTCCCAAGATTCCTTAGGGGTAGGGAAATGACCGTCATACCCTTGTAATAGTTCCGTACTTTTGGGACAAAACTGTAAATTCGCATTTCCCATTTTGAAACCCTATAAATACCCCCCTGGGGGTAGAGGGGTGAGGATCCTATTTTCATTTTTCCCCATTGTAAGCTCTCTTCTCTCGCTCTAATACAAAACACCGAATTACTTCGTCGACCGTCTCGTGCGTTTGCGCTCTCGCTCGTTCGCCCCTCGCACGCCCGGAGGTCGCTGTAGCCGACCGGGGGTGCCACAAATTTACTGTCTAGACTTGTATCTACGACAAGGTATAAACATAGCCACTTATGAGAAAACCCACCTATCACTACTAATTCGATAACCTTAGAAGGAACTGAATTGTGATGAAATGGGTCTCTGCAGTTCATGTGAATATCTAGGGTTCAATTCAGTTGAGGCCTAACATGTTTTCTTATATTTTTGTTATATTTGGTTGGCAAGCAGGAGGAATAAACCAGCTTACAAGGAGTCTCGCCACTGAGTGGGCTCACGATAATATCCGTGTGAACTGTGTCGCACCGGGCCTTATCACAACCGACATGATAAGAGTCGTACGCACTACGCACTTATCTAATTCTGATCTTTACCCAGTGGTCTAGAAGCGACCTAAACACAAAATAGCATAAGTCAATATATGAATTGGCAATCCCAATTTAGTTAATTACTAATTGGCAAAATGTAGAGGCAAAATGTCAAATTGTTGATAACAAGTGATATTGTGGATTGAACAGATGAATTCCAAGGTCCCGGAGCTTGAGTCCTCGAAGACCCCGTTGCGGCTTTCAAATTCAAGTCATACACCGAAAGCGAGCTCAAATTCAAGGAAGGAGAATTTAAGAGTCTCAAGTCTCTAGTCGTCGAGGGCAGCAACATCACCAAAATTACCTTCCACACTGGAGCGGCTCCTAAGCTCGAGATGATTGTCTGGTCTTTTGCCTCCATGGAAATTCTTTCTGGACTCAACCACCTTGCCAAGTTGAAGAAGCTTGAGCTCAGTGGTGACTGCAACACAGATCTTATGAGAAAGGAAATTCAAGAGCATCCCAACCATCCTGCTTTCGAGCATAATGGGTAGCTTCTACACCAAGAAGCTGAACGTATGGTTACAGCTGTCTCAACTCTATGAGCACTTGATCAATTACTCTCCATCAAATAGAAGCTTGCTTTGGTGTCTGTCGATTCATTTATCCTTGAATAAAGATGCAGCTGAAGGAGAGCCTGGTCCTCTTCTTTCAGCCTCATGCGTCGCTGAATTTGAATTCTTCCTGCTTGTGCTAATTCGTTTGCCTTTCTGCATGTATGTGCTTGCTTTAGTTCTCTGCACTCTCTGGACATGGCTTTCATTATGTACATGACCTAGCAGTATGCTATGGTCCATATTGTGGTATTGGATTTGCGTGTATTCACCACGACTGTACTATCACGCTTCACGCTTGTCGTGCTATGTGAACAGTACTGTATGTATTGTACTTATTTGATTATCAAGTGATGCCAAGTATGTGTGATATATACTGATTGACGGAAGAAATTACTTTTAAGTTATGCGAAAAGGTTGGAGGTCCCCAATGGAATCACTGTTCTTTTTGTCATTCTTTTACCATGCAGAATTGTTATGGGAAAAGATTGAATGTTTTACTTTGTCCTGTGTTTACTTTTCAACTTGAAGCATGTCAGTGTGTTGCTTTTGAATGAATCAGAGGACCCCTTGGATTCCGGTGAATTAATATGTTGGAGAGATGACCGCGCTCTGAGTCAACCCGGATCGAATAATGGCGACACTCGTAGCTGGGATAAGGAGCGTCTGCAGAAATCAGAGAAACAGGCACGGATGGATAGAACGATGACACCCACATTATAAAACCTAGACTAAATTGCAGTAAAGAAACAACTCTAATATCCAATCTTTACCCACATGCATTTCCCTTTTTTTATCGACGAAAATCTTTACTCATATTTCAAGAAAGTGAAGTCCTCAAATCCTAGGTTACAAATGGGGGTTATCACGTTAAGGCACCAAACTTGCCAAAAGATCACGTATTTGTAAAAATCACAAGCAACAACGAAGCTCTCAAGATGAACAAGACTGCGAACTTACAAGCAACTGTATCTGCAGCAGCCGGTGCTCTTTCTTGCGGACAGATTAGAGAGACTCCACGACGCAGCCACCTCCAGGCAACCGCTGGTTCGTCCTCTTCTGGCCATCTCAGGACCAAGGGCCAGCCGCAGCCGCCGCCGTCGCGGGGTTCGCCGGCCGATGGACCAAACGGCGTTTGGTCCGAGCGGAGAAAGCAGGGTTCTTACTTCTTGGCGACCTGTTTGGGCCGCAGAAATGTTGACCATAGTTTATTGGGCTACACAGTGCGGGTCTCTATGGATGTAAAGGACTTTCTTGTAAAGCATCCGTACAGAAAACCACGATTTTCCAAACCGTGCACACGAAATACCAGTGTCTATGGATACTACGATTTTTCTTATAGTATTGGTAAAACTTTCTAAGTTCGTTATGATTCACGTACACAGACAGAATAGCTACCAGAAACAATGGTCGTATGTACAGAAACTTTCACCGTAGATGTTTGATTTACACGTTTGAACGCGTCACGTGAAGAAGATAGAACTGATACGTCAATTTTGTACTCAGGCTAATTAACCAAAAAGTGATCCTACACATGATGCATTCACGCATGCAAACTTGTTTAGATACTCGGTGACTAGTCAATTAACGACATGCAAAGCAGAACTAAAATTCTCTAGTATACTGCAATGGCCAAACGTCCTCACGGTTTTATTAATATTAATTACGAGTATTCATATATTGTGGTCTCATGCTCACAATCTGAAAAATTGTGGTTGCCTTAAACTGCATCTGTAAAAATACTAGCATGCTGGAAGGTCGTCTTATCCAAAGCAAATACATGAGTGCGTTGGAGGTCGTCTTTCTTGTGAAAGAAGAGTTTGACCTACAAAGCTTCTCTTCATCTTTAGAAATGTAGATATTACTTTGTTTTTCAGCTTATTGAGCTCCTTGTACAAAAACTTCTTTTTTCTATCTAAATGAAAACGGTAGAGCAACTGCCTTTCTCTCAAAAACAAAAAAAAACTATTAGCATCCTAACAGACCCTTCGTTTCTGTTTTTACACGGTGTAATCTTGCACCAGCGCAGTCTCAGATACGAAACCAAACTACGACTCCATTGGTATCTCTAGCAATGTTTATGTCGTTAAAAACTACAAACTCAAGTCGTTCAGCGTGCGTGCTCGTGAGATGGCCATGGATGCTGGGTTGCTGCTCTTGGAGTTATCCCTGGCGTTACCGTTGTCATGTTCCGTCCACGACGGCTGCCTCAGCTAGGCTGCGCTCATGCAGCTCCATATGCATCCTTAATTAAGCTCCCACGCAACAATGGCAGAATTCTGTACGCAAACCCCTGCTTATTATCCACCATGCATCAACGAGCTGCAGAAAAAAAAAGCTTCAACCATGACAGCCCCTCAACTGCGCCTAATCAAGGATCTGTCATACTTGTCACGATGGAAAAGGAGCCAAACAAACAGAACGGAACGCAAGGCAAATAGAAAATTGAGATATGCTTATATCGATCTCTGCGTTTTAAATTAGACAACTTTTATATTATTCACAGATAAATATGGACCGTTCATCTAGAAAAATCTAATAGTGGAGATCAATCTATACTATTAAAATTTATGAATAATATATAAGATCTAACTTAAGTAGTATAAGGATAGTATACAGTAATACGGAGCTGAGAGGAATTTCATAAATCCTATAAGTCACGGAATTAGAGTAGTAAATCGTGCTTTTTTTTTGCATGCATAGATCGTAAGAGTAGTTGCCATCAAGGTTAATTAATGTCCAGGACGACCTGTTCGACTACTCGATTGTACATGAAAGTGAAGTTTCTCGATCTACAAGAGCCAATCGAGGCATCTATTGCTCGATTCAATTGATTAATTTCGTTGTCATCACGAAAAGGCCTAAGCTGATGATTGAGCTGAAGCGGCAAATGCATGAACATGAACAAAAATCAATGCACTGTCCGAGATAGCAAACCAATAGTATTAATTTCTGGGCTTGCCGACAGAACACAGATGGACAAAATTGTCGCTTGATTGATTACATCGTACGAACACGTAAACATGTGGACATTAGAAAACCTAACCTTAATGACGCCAAACAGTTGGCTAGATCAATCTGAAAGTATACGACAAGTCAAGCTGGCAGCATTCATCAAGAACTACTCTAGATCACAAAGATCTGACGCGTCGTGTGCTCGTGTGTGCGAGTATTTTCCTACCGGCCGGTAGTACTCTCGATTCAATTTCCTGCTGGATCGCCATTAATGAAAAAGGGAGGGCCGAATGAGGGCGCGGCAGCGGGGTGGCGGATGGGGGCACCAGGGGGCAGCCGGGGTGGCAGATGGTGGCGCGGCAATGGGGTCACCGGTTTGGGGCACCGCGACTTAATCCGCGAGAGAAATCGGGGGAGACGGCGGCGACTAAACCAGAGGCAACTGAACCTAGGAGATTATTAGAAACAGACCAAATTGTGTTTAAAAAAACCTTAAATAAAAATATCTAGATTACCCTGTTAATTCAACGGTTCATATGCTTTTTACTATTTATTCTTCTAAACAGTAGTAGGATGTACCGTAAAAGACTTCTCAAATTATAGAGTGTGTCGTAGATATAAGTCTAGATAATAAACTTGTGGCACCCTCAGTCGGTTACGACGACCTTCGGTCGTGCTTGGAGAGAACGAGCGCGAACGCGAACGCACGAGGCGGTCGTAGAAGTAAATCAGTATTTGTATTAGGACAAGAAATTGAGAGCTTACAAGTGAGAGAGTCCTTCATCTCTACTCCCATGGGGGGTATTTATAGGATTTGAAAATAAAAAATATTACATTACTCTCAATAAAATAGAATGTCCCTAAATAGTTATTCATCTTTTCATCTCTCTTCTTCGTTATCTTGTTTAACTAGCCATAATAGTAGTATATTTCTGTTCCTGGGATCTGTTGGTAATTTTGAGGTCGTCCTTGTAGCCTTGCAGAGCTGTTAATGGTGAATCTTTCTGATTATAAATCTGTATGAATTTTGGATGGGAACATGCAACTCTTGTAAGGTCTCTGAATGAACAGCTATTATGTCATTATTGTATAACTAGTTGCATTTATTTTTGTTTCAGTTTTGCCAGGATTTACTTAATTGAGGAAAAGAATTTGGTGTGGTAGGGAACGGACTGAGGAGTGGAGCGTCGGTGCTGAGTAAAATTGAAGCCTCATACAAGAACTTAGGTAGCGACATGGTGAATAGAGGTGCTCAAAACTGAAACAGCTCAGGCTGAAGCTAAAGCTCACAACCATTGATCGATCTTGTTCTTTTGACATATACTCTGAATTGTACTGTTATATGCTCTTTCGATCTGGTGTTGTTATTTAACCAGACGACATGGTGTGAGGAATACAAAAGATATCTGAAGCATTGTGCGAGAGACCTAGGTTTGTCAGTAGATGAACAAGCACCTCGAGAAGATGAATACGATTTCTGAGTAGTGTTATTTGTCAATGTGTACTCTTCCTGTTATATTTGTTCTTATGGACTGTACGGCGAATGAGCTGACATGTTGTAACAGCTATTATTTTAATGAAATCTAATTTTGAATGGCGCCATGATCAGGTTTAGTCCGGAATAGCTTTTGTCGAATCTCTCGCTTTATTTCTTTTGTCTACTGGCCATTAGTCTTTTCGTAGTAACTCATTATCCTTTATTCATTCTGGCCCATACAAACTACAAATAAGACATTCACATATTCCTGAACACTTCATCTTCTCTCGATGCTTGCCCATGAGCTCATTTGCACTAAACAAGGAAAATATATGAACTGAAACCATGCTCCTTTGCCATACAGTTTTGATTCGTTCATTCGCTTTACGTAAATATTCAACACAAATTCACTAATCTGCAGCCAAAAAAAGAATCCGAAGCACACTGGAACTAACACTACTACTACAAACAACCATAAATTTCACAACAACTTGGTTCATGGCAGAAGTTGCCACATCGTCGTGGAGATGAGGTGGAGAAGAATAGCGGCGCGCTGTCAGAGGCTGAAAATTAGGATTAGGCCCAATGGCAAAGCGGCGACGATGCAAGGTGGCTGCTGCACGGACAAGATAGGAAGGAGGTTGTGGCGGCGTGGGCACGACGGGGAGGACGATGAGGACACACGTGCAAAGAATGAGGCCATGGTGCAACCGTGATGGGAGCGCTCGATACGGGGAACAAGCGGCGACGTGCGCCTGCAAAGGGCAGCAGTGGCAGCGGCATGCGTGGCCGCTCGAACAGGACGAAGAGGCGGTCGCGAGCGTCAACCAAATGGTTCTATCCTGAGATGCACGATCGATTTGACCAGGAATTTGATAAGACTAAAAGTCCAGATTACCTATCAGTAACAGGAGAGAAAGACTAAACTACCATCTTAAACCAATGGTTAGATTTGAATGTTACTCCTATTTCTCTTAAAGGAGTACTAGGGTACTGTAGAAAACTAAAGTAATGAGGTCGTGACGCACACCCAGTTCAACTTATCTCAAAGTCAGAGGAAGCTGGGCCTAGCCATTTGGGCATAGAACGAATGCAAGCTGGATGCGTATGAAGACAAACCACGTCAGGACTTAGTTGCCTACCTACTGATTAATCATTGCCATTTTTCTAATCACCAGAGCTTATACTAATTAGACTTGATGTAGTCAGTCTTAAACCGACTGGTAGTAGCCTTAGGACCGGGGAAGAGGCACGTAACCGGAAAAAGAATACTACGCTTGAGAGCCGTCTGTAGTCCACAACATATTACAGTAAGCTACAAATGGAACAAAATACTAGCCATTCCACATTGCGATCTCCTTGGTCGGCCTGCACTGCAACGGGGTGTTGAAATGCTAGCTTCTGCTTCTTCCAGGTTCACCTAGCATCTCATCTCCCTTGCTTGTCCCTCCCCTTTATGTGCACACTGCATGTTCTCTTTGGCACCAAAGAAATACTACTATTTTTTCTGAATTTCGCACAGCTCAATGAACTAATGTAAGATAAGATTTAAAAAACGAGGTCTTGACGCACACCCAGTTAAACTAATCTCAAAGTCAGCGGAGGCTAGCTGGGTTCGGGCGTGTGGACGTATATAGGAGGAATGCAAGCTGGATGCATACGAATAGAAACCATGTCAAAGGCTAACTACCTACCTACTGATTAATCATCGCCATTTTCTAATCACCATATTTTATACTAAGACTTTATGTATTTAGTCTTGGATTTATACCTGCAACTGTGCATGTGACACGCGCCGGATGCGGTGAGCCTTGTAATTAAGCTTAATTAAACTGGTCGATAATAGGTTTTGGACTGTGGAAGAGCACCCAACTAGGCCAAAAAGAAAAAGATTACTAGAACCGTGGAGTATACTTGTGCATAGCAAATTACAGTTAAGCTACAAACAGAGCAAATACTAGTCATTCTGCATTTGCCATGTCCTTGGTCGGCCTGCTACCTAGCTTCTGCGTCTTGCACCTTTTTACAACCACCTTCCCTTGATGTGCACACAATCCTTCGAAATTTCTTTGCTATATGACTTTATTCTGTACAATAAAGAGTGGAAATTTGATTGGAAGAAGGTGCGATATTTTTCTGTACAATTGGGTAGAATGCAACTTGGGGAATCCAGTACATGCCCGGGTTCAGAACAATCAGGGAATAAAGCATAGACTCGTTGTCTTGTTGATACTACAGATGAAGAAGCTGAAACAAAAATCTTGTAGTTTGTGATGCTTAGAGTTTAGAGACGACTCAAAAAAATTTCGAAGGATTTTGCCTGCTTCTGCACTTCAAGGCTAAAAACCTGAACAAGTTTAAATACCATTTTTTCCCCTCATGTGCCTGTTTTTTCTGAATTTTGCACAACTCGACGAGTGTGCTATTGATTAATGTGACAGAATTAAAATAATGAGGTCGTGATGCACACCCAGTTAAACTAATCTCAAAGTCAGCGGAGGCTAGCTGGGTTCGGGCGTGTGGACGTATATAGGACGAATGCAAGCTGGATGCATACGAATAGAAACCATGTCAAAGGCTAACTACCTACCTACTGATTATCCATCGCCATTTTCTAATCACCATATTTTATACTAAGACTTTATGTATTTAGTCTTGCATTTATACCTGCAACTGTGCATGTGACACGCGCCGGATGCGGTGAGCCTTGTATTAAGCTTAATTAAACTGGTCGATAATAGGTTTTGGACTGTGGAAGAGCACCCAACTAGGCAAAAAAAAAGATTACTAGAACCGTGGAGTATACTTGTGCATAGCAAATTACAGTTAAGCTACAAACAGAGCAAATACTAGTCATTCTGCATTTGCCATGTCCTTGGTCGGCCTGCTACCTAGCTTCTGCGTCTTGCACCTTTTTACACCACCTTCCCTTGATGTGCACACAACATTTTCCATAGAGAGGAGAGATCAACCCAGGCGACATGGACGCCCAGGGCGCCGTCGACTCGCTGGTGGGCCGCCTCACCACCATCCTGGTGGACGAGGCGCAGCTGCTGGGCGGCCTCCGCGGCGACGTGGAGTCCATCAAGGACGAGATGGAGAGCATGAACAGCCTGCTCCGCCACCTCACCGAGTCACAGCACCGCAGCCACCAAGTCCGGACATGGATGAGGCACGTCGTCGGCCTCACCCGCGACTGCGAGGCCAACGTCGAGCTCTACGTCCGGCACGTTGGAGGCGCCGACCCACGCGGCAACAAGGGCCTTCTAGGCTACCTGCGGCGGATCGTCCGGCTATTGCGTACCGCCCCGGCTCGGCACCGTCTCGCGACGCGGATCCGGGAGCTCAAGGTCCGCGCGCGCGACGTGGCCGAGAGGCGGCTCAGGTACGGCGTCACCGTGCCGGCCGCACTGCCGGAGCAAGATCGCACCATCGCCGATAAGCCGGCTCCGCAGCCGGGTGGGCCGGAGGAGGAGGAGGATCTGCGGAGGCGTGAGCTGCTGCTCTACGGTGAACCACCGGACACTGTCGAGGAAGGCACCAAAGAGGTCGTTCGGTCTCTCCTTCGGTACAATGACCAGGATTTTGTACATATCGGTATTACAGGGAAAGGTGGTGCGGGGAAGACAGCTATTGCAAGGAAGGTGTACGAGCATCCTGCTGTGTTGAAAGCTTACGAACACAGGGCCTGGATCAACTTTGGAGGATTGGAAAGAGAACACTATGAGGTATGGAGTGAGATAGTACAGCAACTATTCCATTGTGCAGGATGGCGAGTGCAGAGGTTTAGTGAGCATCTGGATCTGGCAGGTAAAAAAATCCTAATCGTTTTTGATGATGTTGCTATTGATCAAGGCAGAAACTCAACTACTGATTTACACGACAAATTGGCAGACTATGGTCGTGGTGTTGTTATTCGTGTGGTAACGACCGTAAAATCACCCACTGCCGATGAAGAGTTTAATAATATATGCTACAGAGGTTTTACTGTAAAATTCGATTGTGAAATTCGTCCCTGGTTTTTCCGCGACAGAGCATTGGCCCTTGCCACGTCTGAACAAACTCCCATACGGGCCGTTCTAGAGGAGTGCTATCACGATGCATTTGCAATGCAGATGCTCCTTCATCTACTGTATATTAATCCTCGGAGGAGTAGGACAGAAATGGAGACCTTACGCCATGCCCTAGGGATGAACAGAAACACTACTGCTAAGGTGATGCTCATGTTCTGCTACAACGAGCTCCCTAGCAATAACAAGAGCTGCTTGCTGTATCTATCCGTCTTCCCCCAAGATCATATAATCAGGAGAACAGACTTGCTGAGGCGATGGGTTGCTGAAGGACTGATAACCAAAATAAGTGTTGGGATGAGCACGCTGAATGATCAAGCTGAGCGCATCTTCGACTCGCTAGTCACTAGAGGGTTCATTCGTCCAGTACAAATCAGTAATGCTAGCAAGATCAAGAGCTGCACAGTACATCATATTGTTCATGAGTACATTACTACAGATGTAGGCTTCGTGGATACATTGTCGGGACCTGATCTGGCTTACCGGTTTTCCCTCAACAGTGGGGTAGCACTACAAGAAGAGTCTCCTCCTGAATCTGATCATCCCGGTCATGCCATCTTAACTCTCCTTGAGTCTCTGCCTGGATCTGCTCAATGGCAGCTACTGAAGGTGTTGGATCTTGAAGGCTGCAAAGGCTTGGAGAAGGAGCATCTGAAGAGTATCTGCAAGATACTACTCCTTAAGTACTTGAGCCTCAGGAGCACAGATGTTACTGAACTACCGGAGGAAATCGAGAAGCTGCAGAGCCTGCAGACATTGGACATCCGACAAACAATGGTATGGGCATTTGCCACAAAATCTGTTGCGCTTCCAATGCTAAAGCATCTTCTTGCTGGCAACTCTGATAACTTTCAGGAGTCGTTTCCGACAGTGCACATTCCTAGTGGCATCCAAAAAATGGAAAACTTGGAGATATTGTCCCATGTTAAAGTTTCCCGCAATGCTGATGATATAATTGGCATTGGCCAGCTGATGCAGCTGAGGAAACTGGGCGTGGTCCTCGATGTTGACGAAGGTAGCTTGGTTCTTCTATACGAACAGATTGAAAAACTGCATGGTTGCCTCCGCTCCTTGTCAATCCAGATCAACAAACCAACCACAACTAATTGTACAATGTCCTCACCTCCAAGATTTCTCCAGAGCCTAAACATCAGCGGCATCACAATGGAGCTTCCCCTCTGGATTGCAGAGCTCGATCAGCTTACCAAGATAACACTGAGTGAGACTGATCTTGGGGAAGATGCTCTACGCATCCTTGGCAAGCTTAGAATCTTGCGCTGCCTCAGGCTTCGAGACAAGTCATACACCGAAAGCGAGCTCAAATTCAAGGAAGGAGAATTTAAGAGTCTCAAGTCTCTAGTCGTCGAGGGCAGCAACATCACCAAAATTACCTTCCACACTGGAGCGGCTCCTAAGCTCGAGGTGATTGTCTGGTCTTTTGCCTCCATGGAAATTCTTTCTGGACTCAACCACCTTGCCAAGTTGAAGAAGCTTGAGCTCAGTGGTGACTGCAACAAAGATCTGATTGGAAAGGAAATTGAAGAGCATCCCAACCATCCTGTTTTCAAGCATAATGGGTAGCTTCTACACCAAGAAGCTGAACGTATGGTTGCAGCTGTCTCAACTCTATGAGCACTTGATAAATTACTCTCCATCAGATAGAAGCTTGCTTTGGTGTTTGTCGATTCATTTATCCTTGAATAAAGATGCAGCTGATGGAGAGCCTGGTCTTCTTCTTTCAGCCTGATGCCTCGCTGAATTTGAGTTCTTCCTGTGCTTGTGCTTGTTCGTTTGCCTTTCTGCATGTATGTGTTTGCTCTAGTTCTCTGCACTCTCTGGACATGGATTTCATTGTGTACATTACCTAGCAGTATGCTATGGTCTATATTGTGGTATTGGATTTGCGTGTATTCACCACGACTGTACTATCACGCTTCACGCTTGTCGTGCTATGTGAACACTACTGTATGTATTGACTTATTTGATTATCAAGTGATGCCAAGTATGTGTGATATATTACTGATGACAGAAGAAATTACTTTTAAGTTACGCGAAAAGGTCGGAGGTCCCCAATGGAATGACTGTTCTTTTTGTCATTCTTTTACCATGCAGAATTGTTACGGAATAAGATTGAATGTTTGACTTTGTTGTCTAGTGAGATGCAATAGGTGGTCAAAATAATAGTCATTCTCTACATCTTTTTGCTTTGTCTGTTTTTTAAAGGAAATCTTTATGAGCTCAATGGTGAGATCGGTATCCCATATGCTGTCAAAGAAGCTAATGCAGCATACCCGAAACATAATTTTCTAAGTACCATCAGCATGATTTAAGGTTAAGGAATACTGAATAGGGTGTGCAGAGACGCACCTCCTTGATGCTACTGCATGCTTATGTGCTTGCATTCTGGAGCGAGATATTGAAAATAAAAGTTTTGTTCCTGTGTTTACTTACCCAGCTTGAAGCATGCCAGTGTGCTGCTTTGGAATGAATCAGAGGACCCCTTGATTCTGGTCAATTGATATGTTGGAGAGATGACCGCACTCTGAGTCAATCCGGATCGAATAATGGCGACACTTGTAGCTGGAATAAGGAGTAGCCTCAAACACAAAACTTCACTCATATTTCAAGAAAGTGAAGTCCTCAAATCCTAGGGTACAAGTTGGGGTGGGGGGGGCATCACGTTAGGCACCAAACTTGCCAAAAGATCATGTATCCTCTATAACTAAAGCTAGCTCACACTACAGATTTTTTCTACCCTCTCAACCAGCCACGTCATCACAATTTATTGTTGCCCTCAGATTAGATCTAGAGGCTCCAGATTTGCCTGTGAAGAGTCGTCCGTACCCAGGAGGCTTGGGCGGCTTCTGCCCTCCCTCTTGCTGCCTTGGGTCGTCTTCTCCACTTCATGCTCCTTCCTTCTTCCGTTGCGCAGACTCCAGCCTGTCTGCCACCTCATCTTTCGCTGCCATGGCCGTTCCTCCTCAGAAATCCCGAGCCTGTCTGTATGCATTGCTGATTTCCTAGTGTGAGGACAACTCATGGTTTCCTGTTCTTCTCTAGGGCGACGACCTGAACCCCGCCTCGCCTGGCTTTGATAACCGTCGATCTCCACCACGTCTTTGGCTCTCAGCCATTGCACAACATCAGGGAAGCGCTCCTCCCCAAGGTCTCCCCGCTGCCTCTCTCTCTGTGTGTGTGTGTGTGTGTGTGTGTGTATGTGTGTTACAAATGTTTGATTATCTCAGCCTTTTGTCGCGTGACACGTTTCTCAGCCAGTCGTAGGTATAAGCCTAGACAATAGATTTGTGGCACCCCCGGTCGGTTACGACGACCTCCGGGCATGCCTGGGGAGAACGAGCGAGAGCCAAAACGTACAAGGCAGTCAACGACGTACATCAGTATTTGTATTAGGGCATGGAATTTAGAGCTTACAAGTGAGAGAGAGAGTCCTCCCCTTCTCTACCTCCATGAGGGGTATTTATAGGGTTCGAGAAAGGAAAATGCACGATTACATTTTTGTCCTCACGTGAGAAGGAATTTACAAGGGCATTATGGTCATTTTCCTGATTCTAGGGGATCTTTATGGAATATTCCCAGGCATCTTCGGAGGAATCTTTTAGAGAACATCGTGGCTCCGCGTCAGGGCTCGTCAGGGACAGCCCTGACGCGGGGAGCAGGCTCGTCGGGGACAGCTCTGACGCCGAGAGCGGGCGCGTCGGGGAAAGCCCTGACGCGGGGAGCGGGCTCGTCGGGGACGGCCCTGACGCGGAGAGCGTCGACGAGAGTCTTGACAGCGTAGCGGTAATTCCGAATGACGTCGATTAGGGATAGCACAGAAACCCTCCTCCAACAATAGCTCCTTGCCGGTTAGGGCGGTCGAATAGCGCCTGTCCGAGTCGGCACACTAATCCCTAATGGGTTGGTGCGCAGGCCGGATCGACATCCTCTCGTGAATTATTATTTTCTCCCAGGAGGTGCTTGACGAGACAGCTTTTCTCCTCTCCTCTCCTCTTTTTTTTCTTTTTCTCCTCTTTTCTCTTCTTATTTTTTCTCTCTTTTTCTTTCTTCTCCCCTTTTTTCTTTTTCTTCCTTTTTCTTCTCCCCTTTTTTCTCTTCTCTTTTTTCTTCTTTCCTTTTGTCGTAGATACAAGTCTAGACAGTAAACTTATGGCACCCCCGAACAGCTACAGCGACCGTCGACGGTGCACAGGGAGTACGAACGAGTATGACCCACCAAACGCCCGTCGGGTTAAAGAACAACACCCGTACGATGGGATGAAACACAAGCCGTGTACGAGGGGGCGAAACCCCTCTGGTGTACGATGAAGTGAAAGTTGCTCTTCTATTGAAGCAATGTGCTAGGGTTACAAGATTTTTCTCTTCCCCCTCCCCTCTACCCCTAGGGGGGTATTTATAGGGTTGGAGGATGGAAGAGGCGAGATTACAATTTTGCCCTCACATGAGAGGGGCTTCTACAAGGGCATGGTCGTCATTTCCCGTGCATAGAAGATATTTTTAGGAGAATATTCTGGGCATCTTTGGAGAATATTCTCTGACCTCTTTGGTGGCGATGCCGGCGCAGACCTTGACAGCGACGAACACCGGGACGATCGTTGGCGATGTCGGTGTAGTCCTCGTTTTGGCGGACGATGACGGACGTCGAGGATGTCGACGACGTCGAGGTTGCCCTTGGTGGTATTGACGACGTAGACTTCGACGATGACGAATGCCAAGGTTGCCCTTGACAGTGTTGACGTAGTCCGTGATGACAGCGAAGACTGGGGCTGCTCTTGATGGTGTCCGCGTGGTCCTGGATAGTACCTGCGGAAGGCTTTGAAAACGGGCTAGCGCGGGGACCCCCACCCCAACAGTGGTCTTTGAAGCCGACTTACGCCGAGGTAGTCTTTGAAGATGACGGACGTCGAGGTAGATCTTGAGGGCGACGGGCGCCAAGGTTACCCTTGAGGTTGTCGAGGTAGTTCTTGACGTCGTCGTCGTCATAGACCTTGGTGGTGACTAATGCCGTGGCGGCCCTAGATGGCGTCAGCTTGGTCGTTGATGGCGAATGCTGAAAAGTCTTTGAAAACGGGCAAGCGCGGGGACCCCTACCCCAACACCTTTCTTTCCTCCTTGGCGCGCGCTTGGCCCATCCTCCCTTTTCCCTGGCGCGCGTGCGGCCTGCTCGTGGCGATGGGCCGGCCACGGCCCGCTCCGGAAGCTGGGCCGGCACCGGCCTACTCCCTGCGCCACTCTCGGATGTGAGGGCTCGGGTATAAAGCCCACCCGGCCACCCCCCGGCTCCCTCTCCGCCACCTCACACTCCCTCTCTCTACTCCCTCACTTCATCCCACCGCCGCCGCTTGAGCTCGCTGCAGCTCTCGGCTAGCCGCACCGCCACACTACTCGAGAGGCCAAGCCACCGCTGCGCTAGGGTCGGGTCACCGCCAGCCACCCAAGCGGCCGGGGGCCGTGCGCCGTTGCCTCCCGAGATCCAGCGCCGAGCCCGCGCGTGCCGCCCTGCCGCAGGCGGCCCCCAGCGACGTGAGCTAGTGCCTTGCATGTTGTATAGCGAGAGGGAAACATTTTACTAAACCTGCGCAACAAAATTTTCGAACCAATACAACAATGGAAACACATGTTGTAGATCCGATTTTTAAGGAAACTGATCCCGAAATTTTAGGGAACAAACTGCGAATTTAATTGGTTTAATTGACGATTGAATTGGCCAGAGTAGATATGCGTGGAAACATTGTTGTCGTGATACAGAAACATATAGTTAAGACGTAGGCAACAAACTTATTGAACCAATGCAACACACGTCATACATATGATTTTACAGAAACAAAATTGATTTAATTGGTTTCTTTCATCTGGATATTTTGTCTCCTATACAACAAAAAAATGCTTCCTATACAACAAAAAAAATTTCATTTGCGTGTTCTCGGTGGTGCGTGCGAGGGCAGACGATGGAACGGTACTCGTCGGTGGCGACCGTGGCCATGTCGTCGAGCAGGCGGCGCCACTCTTGGCTTCGGGGACACTAGCGAGTTCACGCCGTGCTCTAGGGAGTTATTACGGTTTCGCTTTTGCCGGATCAGATCCGACGTCGTCGGCGGCGGCCAGATGGCCGAGCAGGGAGCCACAGCGGCGGACGTGCACGCCGCATTGGCCATGGCTACGATGCCACCCAGCCTAGTGCCGCACGGCCCCAGCCTGGGATGTGCCGCCCCTCACGAGCCATGCAACCCGCATGTGGCCGCGGCGCTTGGCCCTCGCATGGCTACAACGGCCACCGCCATCCCGCGCGACGGCCGCGAGGGCGCGCCCGACAAGCACCGCGGTTTCTGCACGAGACCGCGACGGCGCTCGCATGCAGATCGTACTGGCCACGACAAGCACCGCGGCTTCTGCACGAGCCCCGAGCGGGAGCGGCCTAGCCGCCACTCTGGCCGTGCTGAGGTTCAGGCGTTGTCTCCGATCCCACTTGACCGAGAGTCGAGTGCGGACCAGTATGACTACAGTGGTGATGAGGATGCTGGGCTACGGGAAGTCCGGAGGGGCCGCTCCTCCCCTCCAACGGTGAAGGACGGGTCGTCAATGGGCAGCTTCAACTTTGGCTTCGAGGGGGTGGCGAGGCGGACACGGCCGCGTCTGCTGACGTGCTGCCTGTGCCAGCGACGCCGGGGGGAGCCGTCGCCGTAGCTTCTACATCAAGTTCGGAGCCTGCTCGGCTGGCTCTGCTAGTCGGTGGGAGCAGCACCACGCCGAGGTCTGCGTCCCGCGCGAACGTGAACACGGATAACGGGGGTGCGCCAGGTGCCCCGTTGATCAGGGGCGGTTGCTTCCGGAGCACTTCGTCAACTCTGAGGCCGAGGCGAGCCTTTACGACGACCTCGCAGGGCGGATCTGCCCCGCAGACCTTGAGACCGCTTTCTCCGGGCTATCACCGGCAGACGTGCGAACCGCTTCAAAGTCGGCACTGATCAAGGTAACTTCTTCCCTTGATCTCTCCTTTACGCATGACATCTTTATTGGCGGATCCTAACTGTGACACCTCTTCGTAGAGCTTCCTTGCGACGGAGTGGTTCTTGGAGATGCACGACACCGAGGTCAAGGGCAAGATAGCTCATATCCGAGAGGTGAAGGAATGGGCCAAGGTTGCCGAGGAGAAGGCCGTAGGGGCTCAGGAGAAGCTCTCGGAGGCGGAGGATGTGATTGCCTCCCTCCGCGCTGAGCTTCATACCGCGGGGTTGAGCGACAGGCTGCCACTGTGCGACAGCAGGAGCTGGACGTCATGGTGGCTTCCGCCGTTGCAGGGGTTGGCGAACTTGGCGCAGGACTTGGAGTCTCCCTTCCACTTCCCGACGGTTCTGATGAGGGCGTACCAGCCGCCCGGCTGCGCTGGGTGGCTGCGCTTAGTGCATCCGCACTGGAGGCGATCCCAGCGCATGCCCAGGACTGCGCCCAGGCTTCCGTCGAGCTGGCGTTCACCTACTTGCGCGAGGCCGGCTACGACCCCGCAGGCAGGTTTGAGGCGGCGGACTTTGCCCTCCCGGCAAGGACGAGGATGGAGGGTGCTCACGCGCACGTATGGGACAGGCGTGGACTGAAGTACGTTGCCGGGCTCTAGAAGTCCCCGGTCTCCCAAGAGATTCCTGGGGGGCTACCCGCGGGAGCGCCCAGTGGGCGGTCTCCACAGGTGTGAGTTTTACCCCTAGCTTTATGCCTTTTGCTTACCTTAGCGCGGCAGGGTTTTCACTTAGTCTTTCACTTCTTAGTACTTGGGCCGCCATTGCATCGGCTTGAGCCCCTTTAGCCCAGTAGACCGTCTTTTGGTAGGGTTTACGTGATCGGACATGATCGGACTTTACTTTGTAACTCTCATGCAACTTGTTAGTTATTAATAAAAGTCCAGAAGATTTACCGAACTTTGCCCTTGCTCCTTGTGAATGTTTGTTATTTGGTGACGGCCTTCGATGGAAGGCGAGCGTGGAGCGCCTAAGGACAGCACCTGCTAGGCCTGAGTCCACCAAGCACTGTGCTTCACGCGAGGTAAAGAACATCGAGCGGCTGGACGATGACATGCACATCTTGAGCGATGCAAAGGTCGCGGTGTTCCTCGCGGGCCTTGCCCAACGCTCCTAATGAGTTTGAGCTTTTCTTATCATAGCTTCGTGGTTGTTTCGATTTTTTGATCGATTGTACTAAGTATGCATGCATCTTGTAATAATGGAGGGAGCATCGGTGGGGATACGACATCGTGCCCCGCCTCCCATCCAAAAACAATTAGCGCTCGATGGCGTGCTTGAGAGCAGTCGTTCCTTTGTGATATGCAGTAATTGAAAAATAAATATGTTGCTGGGTACTTGGTACCACGCTTTATGCCTTATTCAGAAACACTTAGCGTTTGAGACGGCTTGACACCGCGGGGAGTTCATTGTCGCACGACCCCGGAGGGAGGGGATACTCTATCCCGGATGGAGATGGCTCAACACCGCGGGGAGCTTATCGTCGCGCGACCCCGGAGGGAAGGGACACTTTCCCGGATGGAGATGGCTCAACATCGTGGGGAGCTTATCGTCGCGTGACCCCGGAGGGAAGGGACACTCTATCCCGGACGGAGATGGCTCGACATCGCGGGGAGCTTATCGTCGTGCGACCTCAGAGGGAAGGGACACTCTATCCCGGATGGAGATGGCTCGACATCGCGGGAAGCTTATCGTCACGCGATCCCGGAGGGAAGGGACACTCTATCCCGGATGGAGATGTTGGACCTATTTCAAAAGGGCATGATGCCACCGTTCTGAGTTTTTATCGAGGCTTAACAAGGCTCGAAGGCCAATTACAGAAGGTGGCAATGGCCGACACGGCGGCCTTAACCCAAGCAAACGAACTAGCAGGGGCAGCGACCGACGCAGTAGTCTCTGCCCTAGTTGTACTACCCAAAATACAAGACTGCCGATGCAGCGGCCATATCTAGAAGAACTGGAGCTACACATAGTACTTGCGGAGATTGTCAGTGTTCCAGCTGTGCTTCAGCTCGACCCCATCGAGGGTTGCTAGGCGGAACGCTCCCGGGCGAGTGGCACGAACCACCTTATACGGTCCTTCCCACTTCGAGCTCAGCTTGCCGTCGGCCTCTGGATTTGCCTTCTTCTTGAGCACGAGGTCACCGACGTGGATGGGTCATGGGCGAACAGTCTTGTTATATGCCTTCGCCATGGTGGCCTAGTATCGATCGATGTTGAGAGCAGCCTCCTGCCGGACAGCGTCGAGCATCTCGAGGGATACCTCATGGGAGTCCTTGCTAGCGGCCGTCGCGGTGCGCAGGGACCCAATCTTGATTTCTTTGGGCATCACTGCTTCTTCTCCGTATAATAATTTGAAGGGTGTGAAGCCGGTGGCCCTACTAGCTGCCGTGCGGGTGGACCAAAAGACGCTAGGGAGCTCGTCTGCCCAGAGACCTTTGGGCAAGTCGAAGAGGCGTTTGCGGAGGCCAAAAAGGATGATCCCATTGGCCCGCTCGACGGCGCCATTCACCTTTGGGTTTGCCATAGAGGCGAAGTATAAGTTGATGCCGAGGCCGATGCAAAATTTTCGAAAGGAAGACGCGTCGAACTGAGTTCCGTTCTCGACGGTGAGTTCCCTCGGGACGCCAAAGTGGCAAATGAGATTCTTCCATATGAACCTTTGCACGACTGCCGATGTTATCTTGGCTAAGGGCTCGGCCTCGATCCACTTGGAGAAGTAGTCGACGGCAATGACGACGAACTTGAATCCGCGACTCCTTGACCCAAACGGGCCAACAAGGTCGACGCCCTAGCGGGCCAGCGGCCACGATGGTGGGATGGGTTGTAGCTCATTTGCAGGGAGTTTTGTGCCCCGCCCCATCCATTGGCACGCGGGGCATGTTCTGACGAGGCTTTCGGCGTTGCGAAGAGCAGTGAGCCAATAGAACCCTTGACGGAATGCCTTGGACACCAAGGCGCGGGGGCCGAGGTGTGACCCGCACAGCCCTTGGTGAATCTCGCGGACAAGCTCGAGTCCCTCCTCCTTGGAGATGCACCGAAGATAGGGTGCGCATACCCCGCGCTTGTATAAAGCGTCGTCGTGGATGGCGAAGCCCCGGGCCCGACTCTTGAGCCTTCGTGCTTCGACGGGGTCAGCGGGCTCTGTCTCGTCTGAGAGATAACTCATGATCGGGGCCCTCCAGTCTTGCTCACCAATGAGGCACACTTCGGGAGCCCCTTTGTGGCGGGCTCCGAGATCATTTCGTAGAAAGCCCCTTGGCGGATTTCGGTCTTCGTGCTTGCGGCCCTTGCGAGACTGTCTGCGTCGGCGTTTGCAGCACGCGGAATGCTGCGAACGGTGATGCCGGTGAAGTACTTGATCATCTCAGGGTCCTTGGCTTGGTAGCTTTTGTCGACATGCCAGTGACGAGTTGCGAGTTGCTCTTGACGACCATCCTTCGCATGCCCGAGGCGCGTGCCTTCCGGAGACCAAGGAGGAGTGCTTCATATTCGGCACCGTTGTTAATGGTCTTGAACTCAAGACGCACGCTGTAGGAGGTGATGTTGCCCTCCGGGGACTCGAGGATTGCTCCCGTGCCGGCGCCTTCCGAGCACCACGAGCCATCGACGTAGATTGTCCACAGCGGGTCGGAGGGGTTCAGAGGCGTGGCGCGCGCTGACGGGGCCCATTCCGCCAAGAAGTCCGCCAACACCTGGGACTTGATCGCCGTCCTTGGCACGAACTCAATGGAGAACGGGGCAAGCTCGGCTGACCACTTGCCCACGCGTCCTGATGCTTCCTTGTTGTGAAGCATCTCACCGATTGGGAAAGCCGACGGTACTTGGACTAAATGGGCGAGGAAGTAGTGTCTCAGCTTCCGCGATGCCATGAGGAGTGCATACACGAGCTTCTCCAGCTCGGTGTACCGCACCTTCGCTCCCTGCAGCGCCTCAGACACATAATAGACGGGGTGCTGGGTCTTGTCCTTCTCCTTGGTAAGCACGGCGCTGATCGCCGTCGGCATGGCAGCGAGGTAGAGAAACAATGCTTCTTCGGGACAGGGGCTTTGCAGCAGGGGCGGCGAGGTAAGGTATGTCTTCAATTCTTCCAATGTGGCTTGGCTTTCACTTGTCCACTCAAAGCTGGAGGATCTGCACAGTGTTTTGAAGAATGGGAGTCCTTTTTCAGCTGAGCAAGAGATGAACCTCCCCAACGCGGTGAGACGCCCTGTCAAATTCTGCACTTCCTTAACATTCTCTGGTGGTCGCATGTCGAGCACGGCCTGTATTTTTGTCGGGTTGGCCTCGATACCCCTTGCCGACACGAGAAAGCCAAGGAGCTTCCCCGCTTGGACTCCAAACACGCACTTCTCAGGGTTGAGTTTCATGCCTGCTTTCTTGAGGTTGTCAAATGTCTCTCACAAGTCCGCGGCATGGGTGTCGGCGAGGACGCTTTTGATGACAATGTCATTAACATAGGCCTCAATGTTTTGCCCTATCTGAGGCGCAAGAGCCTTGCACACGAGCCACACAAAGGTCGCGCCAGCGTTCTTGAGCCCGAAGGCCATCCGAATGTAACAGAACGTTCTGGAGGGCGTGATGAAGCTTGTCTTCTCTTCGTCTTCTTTGGCCATCCACACCTGGTGGTACCCGGAGTATGCGTCCAGGAAACTCATGAGCTCGCATCCTGAGGTGGCATCAACCAGCTGGTCGATCCGCGGGAGCGGAAAGTTATCCTTCGGACATGCGCGGTTGAGGTTGGTGTAGTCAACACACATGCGCCACTTCCCATTAGCCTTCTTGACGAGGACGGGGTTGGCGAGCCAGTCCGGGTACATGACCTCACGGATGACCCCGGCCTTGTAGAGCTTGTCGACCTACTCACGGGCCGCGGCCTGACGCTCTACGCACATCCTCCAGAGCTTCTGCTTCACAGGGCGCGCATCCGGCTTGACGTACAGCCGGTGCTCAACAATCTCCCTTGGCACACCGGGGAGGTCTTCGTGCTCCCATGCGAAGAGGTCGCGGTCGGCCTGGAGCACGTCGAGCAGAACCTCTACGACTTTTGGGTCGAGGTTCGCCCTGACGACCACCGTCTTGATTGGATCTTCCTCTGACAGTGGTACTACGCGCGTCTTGCCATCGGGCTTGGGCTTTGGGACCCACCACCTGGATGTTGGGGGGTCGGCAGCCCCTGGGGCAACCCTCTCGGCTTCGGCCTCGGCGTGAACGGTGTGGACATAACGAATAGCCACCTGGATGTCGTTATCGATTTTGCGGGACAAGTCCTGATTGCCTCGGACGGTGATGACGCCGCAGGGGGACGGGATTTTTATGCAGAGGAAGGCATGATGAGGGATGGCGCCAAATTTGTTCAATGTGACCCGGCCAAGAATGACGTTGTATTGGTAGGGGAGGTCAACCACGTCGAAGACGATATTCTCCTGATGTTTGCACTCCCCTTCCCCAAACTCCACCGGGAGCTCAATCTTCCCGAGCCCCGGGGCCGGCTCGCCTCCGAATCCAAGGAGCGGGATGCCTGCGGGGGCGAGGCATGCCCGAGGTATCCCCATCTCTGTGAGGGTGGATGCGAACAGTATATCTGCCGAGCTTGCCCCGTCAATGAAGACACGACGCACCTCGCAGTCATTTATGATCGCCGAGATGACGAGGGCGTCATGATGAGGGAGGCTAATTCCCGCGGCGTCCTTGGGGTCGAAGGTCACTGTTGCACCAACCCACGGAGGCAGCTCGGTGGGTGGGGACGAGTTGATGTGCTGCACCTGTCGAGTATAGGCTCGACGCTGCCGCTTGGACGGGAAGGTGTGGGCGTGGCCGCCGGTGATGGCGTGCACGATGCGGCGCCGCGGATCCTCAACTTTCTTCGGCGGCTCCCCAAGGAGCGGCAGCAGCGGCGGAGGCGGCAGGGCCTGGCGTTCTTGGGCTACCGTGCGATCGCGTCGCGGCGCGTTGGTTCTAGTGGCCAGCCCACGCTACTTGATCACGCGGGCGGCGGCGACTAGATAACATTCCGCGGTGGTGTGGAAGACCCAATCGTGGAACTCGCAGAATACTCGGTTGTCTTCACCAGGCCTTCGTCCTCCGCTTCCATTGTTACTGCCTCTTCCACGCCCGGAGTCGTTTCCGTGCCCCTGGCCTTGACCACGACCTCCGCGCGGGTAGGCTTGGCCGCGGGAGTCCCGCTCGGGACGGCCCGACCCGTGGCCACGGGGGTCCTGCTCGGGACGGCCCGACTCGTGGCCCCAGTCCTGCTTGGGACGGCCCGACTCGTGGCCCCAGTCGCCGTTACGTGCCTGTTTGGTGGGACGACGCTCCTCCTCTTCCACGTGGTACACATCCTTCTGCCTCCTGGCGCGCCGGTCATAGGTTTCCGCTTTCGGCCCGGTCCAGGCTGCAAGCGCCTGTGTTTCCGCCTGTCTACGAGTCTTGCCGTCCTCAGACTTGGAGTAGGTGCGCATGATCTCGTACAGCTCTGTGACCGTTTTGGGCTCCTTCCTATCGAGCTTTCCCGCCAAATCGGGGTTATAGATCGCGTGACGGGCGGCCTCGCACACGCTCTTGTCGGTGATGTCCGGGATCTGGCACTGCACTTGAGCAAAACGTTGCGTGAAGTCACGTATCGACTCGTCGGGGGCCTGCTTGAGGGAGAATAGGTCTGAGGAGGTGACTTCCTTGTTCCGGTGGGCTATGAAGTGGCTGGTAAGTTTGTCGCGGAGCTGTTCCCATGAGTACACCGAGCGAGGAGCCAGCCCGAAATACCATTTCCGGGCTAGGCCGGAGAGCACCAGCAGCAGCCCCTTGGCCATGATTGCCTCGTCGCCTCCTGCTAAGGAAATGGCGGTCTCGTATACCCTGAGGAACTCGACGGCGTCGGAGTTCCCGTCAAAGCTGGCGATACTGGGCGCTCGGTACTTGCTCGGCCATGGCGTTGCTGCCAGCCCTGGGCTCAGCGGGTTGTACATGTCAGTGAGGCCCGGGGTGTTTGGCAACGGCTAGGTTTTGATCTCGAGCTAGTGCGGGGTGACGTCGGCGGGCCGGCCGGCTACCCACCCTGGATGGTGGAGCTCAGGACGCGACGGAGGCGCTGGGACCCACGTAGGGTAGTGCTCCGCCAAACGACGCGGCGAAGCCGGGACCTGCCCGCTCGGCTGCGCGACGAAATGATGGAAGGGTTGGTAGCTGGAGCCCTCCCCCGCGCCATAGAGGGATGCTGTGGCCATCTCCCGGTTAGCATCCAACTGATACCGCAGAGCTGCGGCTTCTTCGGCGCACGCTGGCACGGGAGGAATCACTCTTGTGTGGCTGTCGGCCATGGCTTGGCAGAGGGCCGCGGCCTCCTGCGTTCCCGCTGGGGACGGCAGCCTGGCGCGTGCCTGGGCCTCCGCTACTTCTTGCATGACTTCCTCTGCTTTGAGGGTGTTACGACGGGTTTGCTCTCGTGCTTCAATTAGGGTTTCATCCAGGCGGTGTCGCACTGCCGCTGCCTCGGTCGCTTCAGGGATCGGCGGGGGAGCTGCCGCAACCCTCGCGGCATCACGCTCGGCGCGAAGCAGGCCTGCCTCAGCGCGAGCGTTGTTCGAAGCTTGGAGGGCCTGGAGGGCCTCAGCCTTCGCCCTAACAAGCTCCTCCCTGAGCTCATTAGCTTCGCGCCTCAGGGTTTCAGCCTCCGTTTCGACGCGTGCTTCAGAGTTTGCCGCGTCGATCATGGTCGCGGGGAGTCCAGAAGCGCGGACGTCGGTTGATGAGTCGTTGGCTCGAAGGTTAGCAGCCGACGGGTCGCTGACGCGGGCGTCGCCAAGCTCTGCAGCGACGGCTGTGTTGTTCGTCCTAGCTCGACGCGTCGGGTTTGGTGTACGGGGGACGATCGTCCTGGCTGCGCTCTTTTTCTTCGGCGCCATGGCTTTTCGCTCGACACCCCACGGACGGCACCAACTGTCGTAGATACAAGTTTAGACAGTAAATTTATGGCACCTTCGAACGGCTACAGCGACCGTCGATGGTGCACGAGGAGTACGAGCGAGTATGACCCTCCGAACGTCCGTCGAGCTGAGGCACGAAACACGTATGATAGGGTGGAACACGAGCCGTATGTGAGGAGGTGAAATCCCTCTCATGTACGATGAGGTGAAAGTTACTCTTGTATTGAGGTGTAAAATTAGGATTACAAGATTTTCTTCCCCCTCTCCTTTACCCCTAGGGGGGTATTTATAGGGTTGGAGGATGGAAAATATGAGATTACAATTTTGCCCTCACACGAGAGGGACTTTTACAAGGGCGTGATCGTCATTTCCCATACATAGAAGATATTTTGGGGAGAATATTCTGGGCATCTTCGGGGAATGTTCTCTGGCATTTTTGGTGGAAGTCCTAAGCACGTCAACGCAGTCCCTGACAATGCCGACGCAGACCTTGACGGCGACGAACATCGGGACGATCGTCGGAGACGTTGGTGTAGTCCTCGTTTTGGCGTCCTCGACGTAGACTTCGACGATGACGGACGTCGAGGACGTCGAGGTTGCCCTTGGCGGTATTGACGACGTAGACTTCGATGATGACGGACGTCGAGAACATCGAGGTTGCCCTTGGCAGTATCGATGACGTCCGTGATGACGGCGAAGACTGGGGCTGCCCTTGACGGTGTCAGTGTGGTCCTTGACAGTACATGCGGAAGACTTTTGAAAACGGGCTAGCGCGGGGACCCCTACCCCAACACTAACTTTATGCTAAATAATTATAATTTTCTCAGAATACACATCATTTGAGTGATCAACTAATTAAAAGATTGTGATGCATAATATCTACCGCATAGAATAGATAGCTATTGCGGTAATTTCCTGACAATTTAAGGGGATGCGATGAACAGACCACCATCAACTCAGATCTTTATAGGACTAAAGATTTGACATACGAGACGGCGACGCTTTGATGAATGAGGGGTGCCAGTTTCCCCACCAACTGCTTAGAGAAGACTTTTCGCGGAACTGAGTATGAGGCCAAAACTCTGAAGACTTGCTTCTGGCATCACCAATTTCATGCATGGTGGAAACTAGCTTTCATCTTCATCACTATTTAACTCAAAAACTAATTAATCGTCATTGATGAAGATGTTCTCTTTCATCTGTTTGATTCGAGTAGCAATGGATTTTCCTACAATAAAAATGATTTAAAATCATGACACGTTGCATGGACCAAGTGCAAATGTAGATGTAGGCATGTAGTAGAATGAGAAAGCTTATCAAAAGAAAATCACGTGTCATTCCCAGGAGGACAAGTACGCTTCTTCATCCTGTACATACTAAAGATTGATATAATTGAATATGCATTTTATTTTATTTTTTAAGATAGCAAGGTTACTCGTTATTTTGAAGGAAAACTAAGATAGTATCAATTGCCTTCAAAATAGATCAAACCAAAAATTCTCATGTTTTTTTTCTCAAACATAACTTCCGTGAAAAATGCATGGAGGAGTCAAGCACTCAAGATACCTGATGTTTCTGCTGATTGTTTCAAAACATAAAATGCTTCTGCTGGTAAGTTGGGGCAGTCCTCGACATATATTTCGATATTACAGTGTTGCTGCAAGCCATCAGGAATAGAACGCAATACAGGACAGCCTGACAAACGTATAACTTGTAGAGAAGGTAGCTTCTCCAACCAATCTGGTAAAGCCTCCAGTTTGCTGTAGTTGTCAATTGCCAAGTTTCTGAAAGAGGAAAGATATTGCAAACCCTGTGGGAGGCTTATTAGCTCAGCACACCCACATATCTCCAATTTCTCCAGTCTACCAAGATCCTGCAGGCCCTCACAGTCTGAAGAAGCAAGCAGCTCTTCGCCAAAACAAATGGATACATGTTCCAGGCTTTTTGCCACACCTGTCAGGCCTTCTTTCAAAGTAAACAGCATCTTGTTGTTCATCCACAAGATCAGCTTTTCAATTGATGGAAGCTCCATGTGCAATGCTCTAAATTTTGGGCACTGAATGATTGCCACTTCTGCAAGACGAGGAAATATATCCACATTGAGTGCATGTTCCCAGACTTCAAGGTTATGCATATAAGAGAATGTTAGTTTCTCCAGTGAGGGGAATGTGCCATTGTGGCCACGGAAACTATCATCAACATAGCTGATAGTTTCAACTCCAGTTATCTCAACAACCTTTAGACATGGTAGTAGCCCCAGAGGAGGTAATGTTTTGCATGATCTCACTAGCCTTATCTCAACCAGTGATATAAGATATGGTTCAGTGCTTATCATCCACGACGGAAGCTTGTTACCTTCATAAGCAACAATCTCAAGTTCTTTCAGATGTTGGTGTGGTTGAAGACCCTCAAGTAGTTCATAGGCTGTTTTATCAGTATGTTCAGAGTCCATGTTCCACCTCAGTGCCAATGATTTATCAGTATGTTCAGAGTCCATGTTCCCCCTCAGTGCCAATGATTTATCAGTATGTTCAGAGTCCATGTTCCACCTCAGTGCCAATGATTTGAGTTCCTGTTTGTCTTGCAGCATTGCATCTCTTGCGCCCTCAAGTTCAGAAACCTTTTCTAGGCTTTCTAGACTTAGCCTATGCAGGTGTGCCAATGGTTGCAACTCCGACATTGCATTTGCATCACTGTTGGAGACAACATATCCCAGCAAAGTCTGGAGGCTTGTAAGATGGCCCATTCTGTGAGGCATTTGAATAAGTGATGCACATCCAGGAACACTTAGATACTCAAGGCTTGTTGTTGGGGGAAGGGGGCTCGGGTCGCGAAGACAAGGTACCCCCTATCTGTTTCTCTGCCGCTCTCGAATACTGACTTGCAGGGATACGAGACAAGTCGGCCAGGACGAGGTGGAGCCCCCTCGTATGCGGGCCGAGATGCGTCGGGGCGAAGGCCGAGGAGGGCCGAGGTCGAGCGGGTCGGCCGAAACCCGCCCCGGCCGAGGAGGCGGAGCGTGCGAGGCTGGGAGCGGTGCCTCGTCCAGCGCGGCGAGGCGAGGCGAGGAGCCCGCCAGTGTTGGGGTCGGCAGGCGAGGACGATCGCGGCAGGATGCACGTGGGCAGTCCGTGCCGGCGGGAAGAATCTAGGATATGCCGGCGAGTGTAGTAGGTAGCGGCGAGGAGGAGAGTACCAATTCATCCGACGTACGGTGACACAGAGTTGTAATCTGCCTAAGGGCAACCTTGTATATTCACTTAAAGGCCGGCTTTGGCTATATAAGGGCGGGTCGGTACCCCATATGGATAGAAGCTTTTTACCTCTACAACTTCCGGATCCCTTCTCTATTGTCCCTCCCGCGTCACGTTCCGGAGACGAGGCAGGGACGACTTCGTGGTCCTTTGACGCCGTTCCCCGAGTCGTCCTCACAGCATTCCGGTCCTCGGACCTGGGGTGCACAAACTTACTGTCCGAGAGCCGTTTCGTCGACAGTTGGCGCCGACCGTGGGGACCGAAGGGGCGGTGTACTCGACCCGAAGTTTAGCCATGCCACCTCGTCCGAAGAAGGCGGTTGTCGCGCCGAAGCGGACGGCATCCGCAAGGCGAAAGACCGCGGCGACCGGGAGGCGCGGGGTTCAGCTCCCTTCGACTCCAGCACAGGGCGAGGAGAACGCGGAGGCGACGAGGGCTCCACCCGTCGGGTCCGATCGACCTGGCGAACTTACCTCCGGTGTCGCAGCAGACGGGGGGTCACAAGCCGCGCCCCGCCAGGGCACCGGACCCGCCGGCAGCGGAGGGCGATGTGGGCGTGCAAAGTCTGGCAGACGAGGTGGAGGGCCTGCGGCGTCAGGCCGAGGAGGCGGCGAGGAAATCGGCGGAGCTGTAGGCGCGCCTCCGGGTGGCGGAGTCGGAAGCTCTGAAGGCAAACGCCCAGTCCCAGCAGGTGGCTGACCTGTATCGGGCGCAGCTCGAGGCGACGCGTCTCCTGGCGACTCCCCCACCCCCTCCGGAGGCCCGAGACGTGGAGTTGTTGCGCCACCGACTGGCCGAGGACAGGACCGCCGCTCGCGCGGAGACCCTCGTCCCCTCGCCGGCCACCGAGGCCCTTCTCCGAGATTTGGATACTGCGCGGGCGAGGGCGGTGGCGTACATGGGCGAGATAGACGAGGAGGCGGAGCGCCTCCGGGCGAGCGTGCTGTAGAACCAGCGAGCTGCTCGGGAGGCGGTCCACGAGCACGAAGCAGGCCCAAGTCGACTCGGGCAGCGTCCGGGCAAGGCTCACGTCAACCCGGAGCAGCAGCGGGCCATTCGAGACCCGGAGGTCGTCGACCTCACCGGCCTGGCGAGCCCGCTGAGCCCGGGGCTCATGGCGGTCCCCTTTTCCCCCCAAGTTTCACCCCGCCGACCTCCCGAAGTACGCGGGTACCACGGACCCGGTCCTGTACACGAGGGTGTACGAGGCGGCTGTGATGGCTTCCGAGGGAGGCGAGGCCATCATGGCGAAGAGCCTCCTCCTCGCCCTCACCGGCATCGTCCAGGCGTGGTACCTCGGCCTCGAGTCCCGCACGATATACTCTTGGGAACAGCTGCGCGACAAGCTGCATGGACACTTTCAGGGATGTCGCAACAAGGAAATGACCTCGACCGACCTCGGCAACCTTCGCCAACGTCCGGGCGAGACCATTCGGGCGTTCCAACGCCGATTTTTCGAGGTCCAATGCCAGGTGAAGGGAGTAGCCGAGCAAACCATCTGCGAGGCTGCTCGGCGAGGGATCAGCAACGAGGCCTTGGCCAACAAGCTCGAGAGGAAGCGGCCGAGTCGGGTCGAGCAGCTGTACGACATCATGGAAGTCTACGCGCGCGTGGAGGAAGGGCAAATGCTATGGAGGGAGGAGGCCAGGGCGTCTCAGGTGTACGCCGGAGCGGAGAAGACAGATGGGCGACGTCCGAGGCGCCACGATATACGCCGCATATCCGAGAACCGCGCCAGGTGCCCCGCCGCCCGCCGCGCGGCGACCCTTCCCCACGTGAGCTCCAGCGATAGCACGGGAGGGAGCCCTACGGTCGCCCCCAAGGCCGAGGTGGAATGGGCGATCGCCAGCGGGGCCAACCACGGCCGAGGGGGGCTCAGCGGAAGTACTGCGAGATACATAAGATGGCATTATCCTTTCGGGCTTACGCAAACGCATGTTTGAACTTCCTGCAGGAAAGTGGGCGGACGAACTCCCGAGTGTGCTATGGTCGTGCCGCACGTCGCCCAGTAGAGCGACGGGGCATACCCCGTTCAAGCTGCTGTTCGGCGAAGAAGCCGTCACCCCGGCCGAGGTGGCATTCGGATCGCTGCGCATCACCGAGCCGCTGGACGACGCCAACGGCCTGACCTCGCTCGAGGGGCTCGACGAGGTACGGCAAGACGCCGCTCTACACATCGACCAGTACCAGGCCGCGACCGCCAAACACTACAACAAATCGGTAAGACCAAGGCCCATAGCAGTGGGCGACCTGGTGCTGAAGAAGAAACTCAACCCCGAGGCCGACGGCAAGCTCAGTTCCAAATGGGAAGGCCCGTACGAGGTCATCAGTTCGTCTCGCCCATCGTCGTTCCGTCTCCGGGACCTTGATGGCACCGTCCTCAAGCACAGCTGGAACAGCGACAACCTCCGGAAATACTACGTGTAACCTCGCTAAGTGAACTGCTGCTGCTCCGGCTTAATAGGACCTCGTCCTTGTAATGATTGACTTTTGGTTAATGCGCCTCAATGAAGTGTCGCCTCCCCGGTCCAAGTGACTGTTTTAATCCCGTCCTAGGCGGCACATCGGCCCCGCGCCGCGCCCCTAGGTACGATGAGTCCTAGGTGGCACATCGGCCCCGCGCCGCGCCCTAGCGACGATGAACTCCGCAAGCCACGACGGCTATCCCGTCCTAGGCGGCACATCGGCCCCGCGCCGCGCCCCTAGGTACGATGAGTCCTAGGTGGCACATCGGCCCCGCGCCGCGCCCCTAGCGACGATGAACTCCGCAAGCCACGACGGCTATCCCGTCCTAGGCGGCACATCGGCCCCGCGCCGCGCCCCTAGGTACGATGAGTCCCAGGTGGCACATCGGCCCCGCGCCGCGCCCCTAGCGACGATGAACTCCGCAAGCCACGACGGCTATCCCGTCCTAGGCGGCACATCGGCCCCGCGCCGCGCCCCCAGGTACGATGAGTCCTAGGCGGCACATCGGCCCCGCGCCGCGCCCCTAGCGACGATGAACGCAAGCCACGACGGCTATCCCGCCCTGGGCGGCGCATCGGCCCCGTGCCGCGCCCCCCAAGTACGATGAACACAAACCGCGGGACCTCGTCTCGTCCAGCACCTCGGCCCAGCGTCGCGCCTCTAGGTACTTCAGCCAACAAGGTCTCGACCCTTCTCCTCGGCCGCGTCCGTCAGCACGGTAAGGTTGCGTGCGTCGTCCCCGACCCTAAACAACGCTACACGCGCAAGTGCCACGTAGCGCCCGTAATCTCACCTAAGTCAAACGAAGTCGCCCATCGACACATAAATGAAGTCGCCCATTGGAACATAAACGAAGTCGCCCACAACAAAGGAACCAACAATTCTCAAGCACTGCGATTTCGGTGAAAAGGGAAGGGGCCCTCAGACACATTACAATAGGACGACGCGACTACTTCGCGGTCGCCTGTTATTTCGACGGGGGGAAGAAGTCCTCACATTACAAAGCAGGGCAACCACGACTACTTCACGGTCGCCCGGTTTTTCGGTGGGGGGAAGTACTAACACATTACAAAGTAGGGGCGACCTCGACTACTTCGCGGTCGCCTGTTATTTCGGTTGGAAGGAGGCGGCCGCCGGATCCTAAGTCTTGGCATCGCCGCTTGCATCAATTCTAAGTCTTGGCGTCGCCGCTTGCATCAGCAGCAAGAGCCAGAAGGAGTAAATCGCTCCCGCTCCCTCGGATTGCAGCCGAGACAATGTCGCTGGCCACTTCTTCGACAGCCCCCACGACCGAACCGCCCTCACAAGCCTTGATCGTCCCCGCAACGGGCAGACCTTCCTCGGCCACGACGAGCGACTCGCCCCCAAAGATTTCAACTACTTTCGGAATGTCCTCTTCAACCCCGATGGTGCCAAACCCCCTCGGAGCAACTATCTGAATGGACGACTGGTGCTTATGCGACATAGCCACAAGAGGGCGAGACCCGAGTCGCCTGGCGGACGATTTATATTGCGACGATGTTCTCTGCAAGCAAGTACGAAAAAGATAAACATTGCAGTTTTCTCAACTCGACCAAAATATACCACCACCACAAAATCGGGTTCACAAAAATGCCACATGCGGCGGATTCACGTCGACGCAGCGACTACGAGTTTAGAATTTTTTAAAAAAATTCCCATAAAGACTGGCAGCCGAGACGGACTTTAAACCTTTGGCGGTCGGGACGATGCGGCAGGGCCTCCACCCGAAGTACCTTCGCCGCTCCGCGAGCTTCCTCCAGCGGCCGACTTCTTCTGGGACTTCTGGATGCCCTCGACGTATTTCTGCCCCTTCTTGCGAGAGCTCCAGACCGAGGTCATAAAAGCTTCGGCCTCGCCCTTGAAGGTATCCCGGACCGCCACCACCTCGGAAGTCTTGGGGGCGACGTAGCCCGAGGCCGAGAAGACTTGCGACGTTGCCTTCTTCGCCAGGTGAGTACAGCCCAGCACGAGCTCCGCGGCCGCCCGGGCGTTGTCTTGGGCAAAGGCGAACGAGGCGAGGTGGGCGTCGTGGCAGACCCTGGTCGCCCATCGAATCCCGTCTGCAGCTGCCGTCTCTGGGTTAGAAGACTCGAAGGCGGCGACGTCAAAACCCACCGCTCCGGCCGCCAGACCCGCAGCGTGGCACAGCGTGGGGACCAGCCGGGAGATGCGAGTATCTCGATCAGTGAAGCGACTGAGCCTCTCCTGGACGAGTTTCAGATCCTCTTGGAGACGGGCGGCCTCGTCCCTTGCGGCGGCCAGCTTCTCCTCCTCCGCGGCAAGGAGCGACGCTGCAGCCTCGGCCTTCCCTCGCTCGGAGGTAAGCGCCTTGTCCGCTTCGTCAGCCAGCCTCTTCGCCTCCTTGGCGGCCTCACGCTCAGCAGCGAGGTCTTTTTCGGCGCGGGTGGCACGGGCTTCCATCTCATCGAGCCTCGCCTTCAAGTCGTCCGCCTCGGAGGTCTTGTCCTTGAGACGTGCTGAGAGCACGTTCGCCTTCTTCGCCTCAGCGTCAAGGACCTGCAGGACGTCGGCGGTGCGGGCCCACTCCTCGGCCAGCGGACCCTCGACGTCGGCCGCACGCGCTTCTAAGAGGGAAAGTTTCTCTACAACGAACATGCACTGTAGGAAGAGATGTCAGTATTCGATAAATAGTGGAGAGTGTCGAGCCAGAAAATACCTTTAGCGCGGCGGTCCGGGCAGCCACCCCGATTTGGGAGGCCGACATCCCGGCGAAGCTCGACGTAACGTCGTCTTCAGACAGGCTCGCCCCAGGGTGGCTGACCAGCTCGGTCTCTAAGGGCGAGACCGCCAGGAGGTCTGGTCTGAGCCGGCCGGAGAACGCCAGTCGGGGACGAGACGGCTGAAGGGTCGAGTCGAGCGACCCCTGGAACTTGCTCCTGTCCTTCGGGGTTGACGAGGAAGACAGGACCGTTACCAGGGCGCCCGGAGAGCGCGTTGGAGTGCCCGCTGCGGCCGCGGCCAAGGGCGGACGGCCCGCGGCGGCGACGTCTTCGAGTGCCAGAGAGTCCACGGACCGCGGCGATGACCTCCCTGGCGCCGTCGCGGGCGAGGAGGCCCGTTGGCCCGCCGAAGCGCCGCCCCCGGACGAGGCTCCCGCGGGATGGCTGGCCTCGGCCTGCGGCGTCGTGTCGGGGCCCCGGGCGGCCTTTGGAGACTCGCTTGCGACGTCCGTCCCGACGATCGCGATCGTCTCGCCGATCTCTACGTCGGAGGAGGACGAGGATGACGTCTCCCAGGAGAATCGCCCCTGGGTCACGACCGTCGAGTGGACGGCGGCGAAGAGGCCCCCCATCGGGCCTTTGCCCGCGCCAGGCCCGGGCTTCACAGGCGCGTTGTTCTTCTTCTTCGCCGGGGGCTCCTCGTCGCTCCCGGTGCACGACCCGGTCTCCGACTCCTCGTCCTCCGAGTCCGAGTCCGCCCCGCCTCGGGCGGGCGATTCCCAGTGACCGCTATCGGCGTCGTCGCTCCAGTCCACCAACTCCTGGCTGATGCCCTTTGTCTTCGCCTTCTGCGGGGCCGGGGCGGCTCTCTTCCTCTTATCGCCCGTCTTAGAGTCGGCGGGGGGAGCGATGTCTGGGCGAGGCGGGACTTCCCATTTGAAGAGCTCGCAGGCCCGGTTCCGGCGCGCCGCGATCGTCTTCGTCACGACCTTCGCCTCGTTCGGAAGATACCGGCCGAGGAGGAGATTCGCCTCCCATTCCGCCCGGTCGAGGTCGTACCCCTTGGCGGGCTCGTACCCGTAGAAGGGGCACGGTCCCAGGGGTACACCTTCGGGCAAGGCGTGGCACTTCATCCGCCAGCTGGTGGCTAGCGGGCGGATCCTCAGCAGAATAAATTCTTCGACGAGGTCCCGCGAACAAAGCTGGTGGCTCATCACCGCCAGAGCGTCTCGCCTCGCCAAGTCGGCTGTGGTGGCAACAAGCTGGCGCGTGGAGTAGCTGGGAGCGGTCTTGCAGCCGGTGAAGCCGAGATCACCCGCCCGGTAGTAGAACCACTCGCTTCGCCAGTTCTTCCACTTGTTCTTTAACGCCATCGCCGGGTAGGTGGCGTCGGCCCCACGGCTCCCTTGGAACCCAATCGACCCGTAAAGGGAATGGGCCCCGTTGTGAACGGGCGACGTCGACATCACCGGCTCATGGAACAAGGCGAAGCAGGCCGCCGTGCCTTCCATCCTCATCGACTTCATCGCCCATTCGAAGATCACCAGACGGGAGATCGCTGTGGGATTGAGGTCCGAGATCTCCAATCCGAAATGGTCCAGGACGAGTCGAATGATCGGGGCGGCGGGGAAGGTCGGTCCGGCCCGGAACTGATCGGCAAAGACGACGATATGTCCCTCCAGCGGCGTGGCTCGCGTGCAGTCCTCCCCGGGAAGGACCGGGCGGTGCTCATCCAGGCCGAGCGGGAAGCTCCCGGCGGAGCAAAGGCGAGACAGCGTCGTCTCCGAAGCATGAGTTTTGCCAAGCCACCGCGTGTAGGTGACTTTCTCGGCCGCCTTTTTCCCCTTCGACTTAGCGGGTGCGGTGGCCTTGCTGGTCGACATCCTAGTACATCGCTCCTCCTCGAATGCTAGGTCGTCCTGCAGGCGTTTGAGCGCGACCCACGACGAGCGAAGAATCGCGTTGAGGACGGGAGTTGGACGAGGAGCAGAGGAGCTGGCGGGGCACGGGCGAGCTGAGCGGCGAAATGGGAGCAAAAGCGACGGGAGCAGGGTACGGGAACCAGGCCACGGAAGAGGGTATTTATAGGCCGGAGATGGTCCGGCATTCGAGGCGGCGTAACGGGCGGGCGCGGAGGAAGCGGGCTTCGCCGTTACGAGCCAGAATCAAAGGCGGAATATTCAGGAACGGAGAGATACGGAGATCGGAAGAGGAAAAGACGTCCGAAAGACTGAGGTGAAGGCGATGCGCGGAGGGCGGCGGTACCTCGTCTCGGACCCGGCGACTTCCCGTAAGAATTGGTGTGGCCACGGACGACCTTGTTCCCCTCGTCGCCCGCGTCCACAAGGGGCTACTGTTGGGGGAAGGGGGCTCGGGTTGCAAAGACAAGGTACCCCCTATCTGTTTCTCTGCCGCTCTCGAATACTGACTTGCAGGGATACGAGACAAGTCGGCCAGGACGAGGTGGAGCCCCCTCGTATGCGGGCCGAGATGCGTTGGGGCGAAGGCCGAGGAGGGCCGAGGTCGAGCGGGTCGGCCGAAACCCGCCCCAGCCGAGGAGGCGGAGCGTGCGAGGCTGGGAGCGGCGCCTCGTCCAGCGTGGCGAGGCGAGGCGAGGAGCCCGCCAGTGTTGGGGTCGGCAGGCGAGGATGATCGCGGCAGGATGCACGTGGGCAGTCCGTGCCGGCGGGAGGAATCTAGGATATGCCGGCGAGTGTAGTAGGTAGCGGCGAGGAGGAGAGTACCAATTCGTCCAACGTACGGTGACACAGAGTTGTAATCTACCTAAGGGCAACCTTGTATATTCACTTAAAGGCCGGCTTTGCCTATATAAGGGCGGGTCGGTACCCCATATGGATAGAAGCTTTTTACCTCTACAACTTCCGGATCCCTTCTCTATTGTCCCTCCCGCGTCACGTTCCGGAGACGAGGCAGGGACGACTTCGTGGTCCTTTGACGCCGTTCCCCGAGTCGTCCTCACAGCATTCCGGTCCTCGGACCCGGGGTGCACAAACTTACTGTCCGAGAGCCGTTTCGTCGACACTTGTAATCTTACTCATGTTCTGAGGCTACTCAACAAGACATATGCAACCTTCAAGCTCTAACTTCTGCAGGCAGGCTAGTTTGCATGTATTTCCATGCAGTTTTTGGAGCTTTTTACAATGGGACAGTTTCAGAGTTTGCAAAAGTTGCAGTTTGGAGATTGAGCTGGGGATGACTTCAATATTTGACCATGAGAGGTTAAGATATCTCAGGTGGGACAGTAGCTGGAACTTATTTGGGAGCTTCCTGATCTTGGTAGCTTCCAAACTCAATACTCGAAGATGTCTAAATGTTTGGCAGAATGCCTTGGGAATCTCTTTGATCTCACATTGCTGATCAGAGGAGCACGTTTCCCTTCAAGAAGTAAGATCAGTATCCTCAAGTTCTTGAATCGAAACAAATAAGTTGGGAAGGATCCTGTCGAAGGATGAATGAGTAGTGATGCATTTCGAATTGACAAGACATCACCTCGAACATCATCGGACTGACGAACTCTGATGATTGAGCTATGAACTCTATCCTTGTATTGCAGGAAGATGTGCAATATATTGTGCATCCTGTAGATACGCCTCCCTTCATCTAGATACTCATATTCTTGCACCGGATGGAAGCACTCATCAAGGAGCTGTTGGAGGAATTGTACTCGTTGGGATGTAGGCACTGTGGATGGTATAAGGCTACCAGCAGAAAAAAAAATCAGCTAATTCTTCAGCACTGAAGTTGTAGTCCAATGGGAAAATTGAACAACAAAGAAAACAGCTCTGCAAGTGCGGCCGGAGATGCTGGTAGCTGCAGTAAGCTCTGCCAAGGACTGCAATGAGTTCTTGTGAGAGATTACTTTCTTCGTTGAGCCTATCAAAACCTTCCAGATCTTGGTCCCACAGGAGTAAATTTTCCTGCTTCTCCTCAAGTAACAAAAGGGCTGTATATTCCAACAATAGGGGCACATCAGCACATTTTTTGGCAACTTTGATACCAACGACGCCAAGGTCAGTGAGAGAGAGACCGCGTTGAACTAGGAACGGCTTGTAAAATTGTTGGTCTCTGGGCTGCAAGAAGCAGGGGCTAGTAGTTTGCACAATGCTGGCCGTCCTTGGTACGATAGCAGGAGTCCGAGTTGTGAGAAGGATTTTGCCATTTGGAGGAAGGGCCTTCATAAGGCTCTCCCACTCTGCCCATTCCTTCTGGTCATCATCCCAGGCATCGTCCAGCACGAGCAAGTATCTCCGTCCTCCTAGAAAGCCGCAGATGACTCTCTGCGGGTTGTCCCAAAAAACCAATGTTTTACCAAAATCGTTGCCCACCACACGCATCGAAATTCTGCGAAGATCAAATCGCGGTGAAACGTGCACCCAGCGTCGCACGGCAAACTTCTCCCTGACTCTGGCATCTGTTGGTACAGGGCATCGGCATTACGGGTCTTGCCCATCCCAGGCCCTCCCACGATCGGGACAACCAGAGGGCCATCTTGCTCGTCCGCGAGCAAGATTTTGAGCATCTCCTCCACCAGCTCTGCTCTTCCCGCCATTGAACCTTCAAAATCCATACGTTGCACACGGTTTGTTGTCCTAGGCTCAACGTGACTATCAGTACGATACGGTTCAAGATTATCAGTCCCGCCTAAGACATCGTAGTTCCGGAAGTTGGCTGCTTTCAAGTCCTCCAGCAACTGCCTGAGCTCACGGGCGGTGGCACGGCGAAAGATGAGGTTGCTAGTCGAGAGAGCGGGTACCTGATACCATGCCTCTGCTCTCGCCTGCCTGTGCAGGACAGCGTCGAGCACTTCGCGAAGGCTGGCGATCCATCCTATTAACTTGTCGGCATACGCGTATCCCTCCACCCTGCCCTTCAAGTTCCAGACAACGGCACGCAGTTCGTCGAGCAGGGCACCAAGGCCCAGCAGCCGGCCCTGGTCCTCCATGCGTGCTGACCGCAGCGTATCCCCTACCCACCGCAGATCATCATCCATGCCGACGCCTCACTACTACAGAACAGATCTTTTAAGACCCCTCATCACATACAGTTTGGCCTAACCCGTCACCAATGTGAACATCGCACACGGTCACTATTTCAGGCTCGTGTGTGATGTGCCACGACAAATTGGCCCATGTGCGATGTCCCTCACATCGCATACGATTTTTTCTAAAAAAACCGTGTGTCTCACATCGCACACGGTTGTTTAGCACATCGCAAACGGTTATTAGGAAACAACCGTGTGTGATGTGGAAATTCGTAACTTTTTCATATTAAGTCGGATAGAGACAATGTCTATATGAAAATTGTAGCTCTCGACGAGATCTACAGCTTTGCAGTTGACAAGTTTCTCATTTGGAGCCATCTAGATGTCCAAATATTAGCCACAAGGGGGCACATCGCACACGGTTGTTAGGAAACAACTGTGCATGATGTCGTTTTCAGAAATTCGTAACTTTTTCATAAAGAGTCGGATGGAGACAATGTCTATATGAAAATTATAGCTCTCGACGAGATCTACAAATTTTCAGTTGACAAGTTTCTCGTTTGGTGCAATCTAAATGTCCAAATATTAGCCGGAAGGAGACGCATCGCACAGCACATCGCATACGGTTGTTGGGCAACAACCGTGTGCGATGTGGAAATTCGTAACCTTTTCATATTAAGTCGGATGGAGATAATGTTTATATGAAAATTGCAGCTCTTTTAAGTCGGATGGTCACAAGTCACGCGATTCTTCCCAAAACATTTTCTTCACAAGTCACGCGATTCTTCCCAAGTCGGATGGTCTAGTCACAAAATAATTGGCTTTTTTCCCAACCTAAATAACCTGTCTGTATGGAGCACGTCGCACACGGGCCAAACTGAAAAACCGTATGTGATGTGCATATCATCACATACGGCTCTGGACCCGTGTGCGATGTGCACCCCACATCGGTGACCAGCCGGTGCATACGGGCTGGAAAACCGTATGCGATGAGCTTTTTTAACCGTGTGCGATGAGCTTTTCTGTGGTAGTGCCTCCTCTCTCTCTATCTCTCTCCCTGTATCTTCATGGTTGCTCTCTCCTAGTCCTGGCTAGACCAACTTTGCTTTCTTTCCTTTTGCAGATCTGTGTGTGCTGCTCTTCATGACAGAGAGCATGGGTGGACACATCCTTTGGGCCCGCCTGCATGGTCGTTTTGTGGTCCAAAACCGGTGTAAAATACAGGCCGAGGATTTTTCCGCGCTAAACCGGAACGGGTGCTTGGATAGCCGGTTTGGGCTGGCCCAAATACGACGTTTTCCAATTCTACCTGATTACATCTACTATATGCCAAAAGTAGAATACAATAGGAAAAATAGAAAAATGCTAGAAATTCCCATCAGCCGTTAATCTGGTGGGCTCTTTTATTATTAGTAGACCACAACCCATAGATCTTCATAACTGTACCTAAATATATGGCTTAGTACAGGCCGACTCAGGATTTGAACTTTTATTTTCCGTATTGATGTAATATCACGTATACGGGTAAAAGGTAAAGATAACTAAAAATGTTTGTTGTGCAATTAATACCGATCTAATGTCACATATATAGTTAAAAAGATAAAGATGATTAAAAAAGTTTTCCGTGCAATTAGTACTGATCTAATATCACGTATATAGTTAAAACAATAAAGATAATTAAACAGATCACATCTGATAGATTATCATAATTGTACCAAATAGACGGCTCAATACAACAACTAGCAGTCTAACTCGCTATTTGAACTTTTATTTCCTGTACTGATCTAATATCACGTGTACAGATAAAAAATTAAAAATAATTAAAAACGTTTCCCACACAATAGCGTGGGACACTATGCTAGTTTGTAAAATAACAAACTGCTCAAGAGGTCTGGTTACTAATATGATGTCAAGTTGTTTTCTCCTCAACCACGAGCGGCAGCTGCGGCGAAGGTGACGGCAAGCTCCCAGTGGCGCCATACCAGCCCACGGCGTTCCTCCACCTCCTCGCTCTCTAAGGTGTTGTTCCCCACATTCTGTTGTCCAATCGCTGCTCTGAGCATCCGTCATGTCGCCGCCAGATCCTGCGTCCCCAAGGCGCGGCTCTGCCAGATCTGGGATCCCCTGAACGTCACATCCTACCTTTGTGCGGCAACGTCATCGACGGCGACCTCGAGCTCCGCTCCGCGGCGCCACGACTCCTCTTCTCTTCTTCTCCCCAAGCGTGGCGAAGGTGGGGATGAGCAGCAAAGTCGGTGGGATCCTCGTGGCCGTCAATCACGGATAAGAATCCATCACAGATCAAGGGAATCTGCATTTCCATCTCAAAACTCTCAAATATCGCCAAAAAAAGCATCTCGACACATCACACCGTCCTAGACTACTGCAACTAAGAGCATCTCTAACCCTTCCCTCAAAAAGCTTTAGTGCCCTAAAATTTTTGGTTTGAGGGATTAAACCCTATCTAACCCATCCCCCAAAACCTTTAGTCCCCTAAAAATTTGAGGAATTTCCCCTCAAACCCACCCCGACCTCCCCAAATTTGAGCAGAAAAAACCAACTCTCAGCAAATTCTCTCTCCTCCCGCGCCTCTCTCTTCTCCTTCTGCCGCTGCTGCCGCACATCACCCCGCCGGCCTTTGCTGCCCCGATCGCCGGCGGAATGGACGCCCCCACCCCTTCCCGACCCCCCGCCACCCCTTCCCCCGGTGGAATCCCGCCGGCGGCGACCGAATCGGCGCCGACCACCCCGAATCACTCTCTCTCTCTCTCGCCCCCGACCCGACTCGCGCCGCCGCCGCTCCCGTCGCCGCCGGCGACCCCCCGGCGCTCCCTTCGGTCCTTCCCGCCCTCCCGCAGCCCCGCCTCCCTCCCCCCCCACCGTCTCCTCCCTCGCCGACGCCGGAATCCACCGGAATCCTCTCTCCCGCCCGAACACGCCGCCGCCGTCGCAACCCACGCCGCTGGCCGTCCGCCACCCCGATGACCGGGGAAATGGAACCCCCGACCCCTGCCGCACCTCCGGCCACCCTCTCCGGCGCCGGAATCCCACCGGCGGCGGCGAATTCGGCGCCGACCGCACTGAAGCGCCGCCGGTGAAGAAGAAGAAGGCCGCGGCGCGGCCTCCGCCTCCCCCTCGACCTCCCGCGGCGCCGACGGCCGCGCCGACACCTCCGGCGACCGCGCCGCCTCCCCCTCCTCCTCCGACGGCCACCCTCTCCGGCCACCCTCTCCGGCGCTCGACGAAATGCCCGAGAGGCATTGTTTTTTTCTTTTTGTTTTGCAATTCAATTGAATGATGAATGATGTGGTGCATTTGAATTGTTTAAATTGGTGTTGAAATGTGGTGTAATTGTTTGGAATGTTTGTGCAAAAGGATGGAAGAAATAGGCTAGAAATTTTTTAGGGAATTAAGTTTTGGGGGAAGGGCTAGGTGTGCCCAGTTTTTAACTCCTCAAATTTGAGGAGTTAAGGTTTGGGGGGAAGTTTGAGGGATTAAGTTTTGAGGGAAGGGCTAGAGATGCTCTAAGGCGACCAAACAATAACACACCTACAATGACGAAGGCGAGCCACGACAAGCCGGGGCGAAAATGGACGGAACACACCAAATCCACCACCTGCGATTGAAGAATCCGAACCCTTGCAACGAAAACGACGATATACATTGCTCAAATCAACTCTAAGGCGCTGAAAAATAATCAAATCCATCACCTGCGCGCGAAGAACTAGATCATCCGGTGATCCACACTGGCCAAAATCAACAAAAAAGCCTAATCGACCACCTGTGTGCGAAGAAGCCGATCCCCCAATGATCTACAACGGTGAAATCACCATCCTATCCCGCACAACGAAATCGCCGTTCACATGTCAACTCACCTCCACCGTCCCCCTTTTCCCCCCGCTTCTAAGCACGACACCAAGACATGGCACGAAATTCAAAAAGACACAGGTTACCACACAAAAACGGGTCAAACCCGATAACACAAACTCGCGCGGATAAATTGACCTGCGCCTCCGAGCATGAATCTTGGAGCAAGATTGTAAGGACAGAAAAACAACTGTGATGAAATTCAAAAACAGTCGACTATGATTTAGCAAGATCGTAAATTATTCATGATAATATATCATCTTTTATCAGGTGACAATTTTCTGGGAAAGGATGAGAACGCTCCCGGTCGATATTCCCATCCAGTAATCTGGTCAAAACTCAAAAGTACATATCTGTATGTCATGAAAACACAATGTTCCTCCAAATGGCAAAAGCAATCTCTCTTCGCGGAAACCATAACACGAATGCATGTGTTCTATTGCCAGGTACAAAACACTGCAATTTCATCCGAGAATATTCCTGACCATCGTCGGCGGTACTTGTCCCAGATCAGACTGTTTTGCCATCACAGCTCAGTATGTATTTTTCCTTGACCATTGAAAATCCTGGACCAATTGCACATAATGGTAGCACTTTGACTAAACTGAGAAAAAGTCAGAATAAGAAACACGAGAGTAAGATATTATTTATGTAGTTTCTCAGCCTTACATTGCAGATGCCAGCAAGTACGTACACCACGAGATTTTTACTTTAGTTACTTTCACTACTCTATCAACAAGTGCGGCCGCATGTAAAGGTGGCCATCTGGGCCGGCACGGCCTGGCACGGCCCGGCCCACCAATAAAAAGGCCTGGCCCGGCACGGCCCACGTAGGCCCTTTTATAAAAGGGCCGTGCCGGGCCGGCCCGAAGGCCGGGCTTAGAGGATCGGCCTGGCACGCGGGGTAAAAAGGCCGGCCCGGCACGGCACGGGTGCGGGCCGGCCCGCGGTCCATTTGGCCTTCTGGGCCCATTCGGCCTTCCGGCCCTTATATATTTTAAAAATTCCGAAAAATCTAAAAAATTAAAAATATATATATATATATCTAAAAAATTAAGAAAAAAAATACAGAAAAATCTAAAAAATCTAAAAAATTAAGAAAAAAATATAGAAAAATCTAAAAAATTTAAAAAATATATAGAAAAATCTAAAAAATCTAAAAAATTAAGAAAAAAATATAGAAAAATCTAAAAAATTAAGAAAAAATACAGAAAAATCTTAAAAATTAAGAAAAAAATACAGAAAAATGTAAAAGAGGCAAAGTGTCATATGGATAAATATTGAGCTTTATTAGTAGCTGCCATAGCTGCCTCATTAAAACCTTCCAGGTAAACTCCCCTTGGAGATAAACCCTGGTAAGGAAAAAGAGTACAAAGCTACTTGCTCGGAAAAGAAAATTACAAAAGAAAAAGAAAATTACAAAGATTACAACTATTCTTCTGATTGTTCATCGTCTAGATAAAGATTTTCGAACGTGCATGACAGATCTGTGTTATCCGCAGTGTGTTGGGCTCTCCGTCTGGCTAGTTCCGCATCTTTCACGGTCATTAGTGTCCTCACCATATCACTTGTGAGACTGGTTCTTCTCTCGTCAAGTATTCTTCCAGCTAGACTGAAAGCAGACTCCGATGATACCGTTGAGACGGGTACCGTTAACACATCTCGTGCTAATATGGAAAGCACCGGATATGTAAGCTTGTGGTCATGCCACCACTGCAATATGTTGAAGTCATCATCAGTCTGTTCCTGATAGCTGATTTTGTCGCTGTTGAGGTACGTCGCTAACTCCCCGCCACCAGTCACTACGCACGGTGCTGTTGCTGTTGTTGTTGCCGAAGAGCTCGAGGAAGAGGAGGAGGAACCAAATATCTTTCCCCACGCTCCTTTCTTCTTTCCAGCCGTTGGTGCTGGTGGAGGCCGTTGCAGCCGAACTCCGGCATACTTTTCATTGTACTTACCGTAAATTTCAGAAAGCTTATCACGAACATTAGTGAAATAAGCAGAATAATCTACATTTACGGCATCACTTAAGAGTGAGAGAACATTACCAAACCCTGCAAGTTTAGCCCTAGGATCCAAAATAAATGCAAATGCATACAACATTGGAATTTCTTTCCAATATTTCAAATATTTGCTTTTCATGGCAACAACAGCATCACGTAACACCAAATCACTTTCGTATGCTTTCATGTGAGTAGCAATTTCTAAAATATGATGCACCATTAAAGGAGATGTGGGATAATAAACCCCAGACAAAGCAACGGTTGAATCGTAAAGAAGCTCCAAAAAACTTAGCAATACTTCAGCAACATGCCAATCATTAGGGGTGAGTAGGGGTGATCCATCATTGGCAGTAGGGTAATTTGAATTAATAAAGACAGAAAAACAATCTTTATGTGGAATAAGATGCTTAAGCATCATATATGTGGAGTTCCATCTAACAGGCATGTCTAAAGCAAACTTACGAGGACGTACTCCTGTAGCAATGCAGTACCTCTTGTAGCTTGCAATTCGTGTATTAGAAGCATTCATAAAAGAAATTGCAGTTCGCAAATTGTCAATGTAGGGTGTCAATCTCTTTAAAGCACATTTAGCAATAAGATTAATGATATGGCAAGCACAACGTTGATGCAGTAAAAAAGATGCAGCATAAGAGTTTAACAAAGGAGTGAGGATATTCATTGCACTAGTATTTGATGCAGCATTATCCAAAGTTATTGCAAAGATCTTGTTCGTGAGACCAAATTCTTCCACAACTTTAACTATAGAACCAGCAATGTTTTCACCAGTATGTGATACGTCAATTAATTCGAATCCTATGATTCTTTTTTCTAGTTGCCAATTTTCGTTAACATAATGAGCAACCACACTAATGTAGTCTTCCTTAGCCCGACCACTCCAGATATCAGATGTTAAGGAAAGAGAAAAAGTGCATGTAGTAAAGTCTTCTTTTATTTTCTGAAGACCAGTTTTGCATAACTTTTTCATATCCCTAGTTGTAGTTTGTCTAGAAACTGGAACGAATCTAGGATTATGAGCAGTTTGAATATATTCGGAAAAAGCGGGAGACTCACCAAAACTTAATGGTAAATCATTAGCAGCAATTAAACGACAAAGAGATTCTCGAGCTCTTTCAGGATCATAGTCCCACTGACTTACCGAACCGTCGGGGTTGTATTGGAGCTGGGTCTGTCTTCCCGCCCTCTCACCCTCCTTCTTCAAGTGGCTCTCGATGTGCCTCTTCAGGTGGCCGGTTCCTTTTCCGGACTCCCCGGTCAGCTCCCTCTTGCATCTTTTGCAGACAGCCTTCCACCTCTGGACACCATCCACCTCATATGGTTCTTGATCGAACTCTTGCCACACACTTGACGTCTGGCGACGAAACCTTTTTGCACCGGTGGTGGAGCCAGTGGCCGCAGTGCTGGCACTACCGGAATGAGATTCTGTATGAGGAGGTTGCGACTGGGGGAGATGAGAAAAACTGTGTAGATCGATGTCGGGTAGGTCAATCCCGAAATCTTGTGGGTCGAATGAATGGAACTGGTTGGGATCACCCATGAGAAGATTGGTGAATGAGAGCAAAGATTGAGAGATGAGAAGGTTGGTGAATGAGAGATTGAGAGATGAGATGTGGTGTTTGAGTGTGGGAGATGAGGGGGAGGGCAGCCCCCTATTTATAGCAAAAATTGAAAAAAATTCGGACCATTTTGCCCCTCTAAAATTCAAATTTCGAATTAAAAGGGCCAAAACAGTGTTAAAAAGGCCCAAATAGTGTTAAAAAGGCCCAAATAGTGTTAAAAAGGCTCAAATAGTGCTAAAAAGGCCTAAGGCCGCGTGCCGGATGGGCCGCCGCGGGCCGGCCTGCCCCCCCGCTCCCCCCCGCGGGCCGCCGCGTGCCGTGCCGGATGGGCCGCCGCGGGCCGGCCTGCCCCCCCCGCTCCCCCGCGTGGGCCGCCGCGTGCCGCCCGGGCCGCCGCGTGCCGCCGTGCCGCCCCGCTCCCGCGCCCGGGCCGCCGCGTGCCGCCACGGGCCGCCGCGTGCCGCCACGGGCCGCCGCGTGCCACCCGGGCCGCCGCGTGCCGGCCGGCCTGCCCCGCTCCCCCGCGCGTGCCGGATGGGCCGCGTGCCGCGCCGGGCCGTGCCGGGCCGTGCCGGGCCCGTGCCGTGCCGGGCCGGCCCGCAAATAAAAAGGCCGGGCCGTGCCGGCCTTAAGGCCTGGCCGCGGGGATCGGCCTTGTGCCGTGGCGGGCCGAAGGCCGGCCCGGCCTTTTTACTCCCGTGCCGTGCCGTGCCTGGGCCGGGCCAAAAATCCGTGCCCGCGGGCCGGCCTTTTTGGCCCGGCCCAGATGGCCAGCTTTAGCCGCATGTATTACTCACTGCAGAGTACACAATATAGTCTGTGGCTTCATTGTCTGGGTTGTGGAACTTGCAGGAACCCATGTGCTCCAGCAACTTGCTCCGTGTAGCCTCGATTCCTCGCTCATTGAGATTCCTAAAACAGATTACAGATGAGGGCTACGTTCACCAGACTATGCAAAAATTCAAAAACAGCTAGGGACATAAGGCAAAAGGTGTTTATAGTTCTTCAGGTTTCATCCTTACGGTGCAGAACCCAGCAAGTATTGCAGACCACAAGTTCTCATTTCTCTTCACTTTCTTTCTTTGTTATATCAGCTTACAAAAAATAAAATATCCTTCTCTGTTGTATCAACAAGTGTATGATTTACTCCCTGATTTTTGCTGATGGAGCGAGCAGCCATTAGACTGATGGGCGTTCTTATAGCCTGACAACGTGCATTTCCATATCTTCTTAGCAATCTGGCTGTCTCTGATGTAATCACCTTTCAGTTGTTCTTTCCTGATGCATACATTTGATGCATCTGTTACTACCTGTAGTTTGGACCGGATGTTTTTTGGTTTCATAGTAATGAAGCCGGGGTCCTCCCCTGTTTTTCTAAAAAGAAAAAAACTTGTACAGGAAAATGATAACACTTGTATCAAACCTCCACCTGTAGTTAGAACATCTAGACTAAATTCGTACAGCAGAAGAAACTCTTTTAACATCCAATCTTTACCCACATTTCAAGAAAACCTATTCCACTCGGTCACAGCAGAGCTATCTCGCTCCTGGAGATTCACGGGGTGGCATCACATTGAGGCTCCAAATTGGCCAAAAGATCACGTATTTCTATTGCTACAAAGCAGCGAAACCTCTCAAGACGAACTCAACTGCAAACCTACAAGCAGCCGTACCTGTAGTAGCCCGGTGCTCTTTCCTGAACCTGCCCAGCCCACCGCTCCTTCCTCCTGTTCCGGCGACACCAGGATCGATTAAATCTCCCCTCCGGCCTCCCGCTTCGTGACCCATCCGCCGCCGCCGGAGCCACCGTGGGATTCGCCGGCCGGTGGAACCAAGAACAACGGAGCGGAGAGCGCAGGCCGCAGCCTTCTTCGCGACAAACTGTTGGGGCAGGCCGTGTTGATATTCGTGGGCCATTTTTGCAATACGGCCTAGTCTTCTTTTTACTTTGCCTGGGCTGGAGTTTATAGACCGGTGTTGTTAGTATCCATGTGCATCTAGGCCTGGAATTGGTATTAGAAGACTTGCAGTAAAGGATACTCAACGAAAAAAGAGTCCGATTTTTAGCCTGGAATTAACCTATCCGGCCGAATAATCCCGTAAACTGTCAAACAAGCTCATTCTCACCTGGAAGTATAAAGACTGATACAAATAATTTCTTTCAGTGATTTTACAGGCGGTTTTCCTATTAGAAAGTGATTACGTTAAACGTTGGTTTTGTCTTTTTGGTATGCGTTTGGTAATTTCGTGTCTTCGACGATGTACTTGTCCGGGAGTCTTGCAGTGAATTATGTTAACATAGTTCTTAGCATATTCTCTTGTCGTTTTAGATATTTACGTAGTCTTCGATATGCATCTTTGACTATTATATATATATATATATATATAAGTTATATAAATTTATATTTCAAAAACATTTTTCATGAAAAATCTAGTTATACTACTTTCATCTCACTATTCTAAATATTTTTAATCTATTAGTAGTCAAAGTTAAAAAATTTAACTACATATTTTCTAAAATGTCACCAATTGTTAGTAACGGTTTTAAATCAGGCAAAAGAGTAAATGCATTTTACTGATTCTTAAATTAGGTACTCTCTGAATTGATCAATTCCTTTATTCAGAATTGAGCTGAGCAACTCCGACCACTCTATGCACATTTCACCACTCCCTGGCAGTCGGTTTCAGTACCTTTTTTTTTGGAAGGGAAAGGTTTCAGTAGCGATCACTCTTCTGTATACCTCATGATAAGATGGGACGTCGTATCTTTGGAGCAGTATGTGTGGAGGCGACCACTCCACGTACGTCTATGGTGTATAATGTTTGTTGCATCCATTTGGATGCATGGCTTCCATTAATTAATTTAATCCATCTACGTACCAGGAGACAACTAAACCAACAGGGGAGAAAATACTGAGAGAGCTAGAGATCGATGGCGGCCACCGGCGGGAGCAGGGAGGAGAGGTGGAGCCTCGCTGGCACGGCGGCGCTCGTCACCGGCGGCAGCAAAGGAATAGGGTATGTATGCGTGCATGTGTCTTAATTCTACGAGTGGTTGTATGCATAGCTCAGATGTGTGCATGATGCTTGCGCGCGCAGGCATGCGATCGTGGAGGAGCTGGCCGGGTTCGGGGCGCGGGTGCACACGTGCTCCCGGAACGCGGCGGAGCTGGAGGAGTGCCGCCGGCAGTGGGAGGAGAAGGGGCTGCCGGTCACCGTCTCCGTCTGCGACGTCTCCATGCGCGCCCAGAGGGAGAAGCTCATGGAGACGGTGAAGGAATCCTTCGACGGCAAGCTCGACATACTAGTAATAATTAAGCTTAACTAATTTAGCCAAATAGTTCCAAAACATATTTAACCAAGTTAACCTTGTTGCTCAATTATGTTTATGAGAGCGTACCCGATCGACCAGACATTGCGATTGCGTCAATCATGCAAGTGACTATGGTTCCTATACAAACGATTAGATTCATTGAATTAGCTGATCCATGTAGGTGAACAACGCGGCACAGCTTTACCTCAAGGCGGCTGTGGAGTGGACGGCGGAGGAGTACTCGAATCTAATGGCGACTAACTTGGAGTCGAGCTTCCACATCAGCCAGCTCGCGCACCCTCTCCTCCGCAACGCCTCCATTGCCGGAGGAGGTAGCATCGTCAACATCTCATCTATTGGAGGCTCACTTGGCTCTCCAGGCGCTTCGGTTTATACTATGACAAAAGGTACACATATCCTTTTCTAGATATATGTGTGTGCAGGGGGCAGCTAGCTATTGTATCAGTAGGGTGGAAACTTTCCTTTTTCTTTTCTGATATTATCGTTAGAAGCTATTTTAAGACGTTCTAACTTACCTCTAAGACCCTGTACAATGCAGGTGCTTAGACAGGTGCCTCAGTAAAAAAAACCTGATTTTTTTTGTGAGAGGTGCTTAGACAGGTGCTTAGAAAGGGTGACGGAAGCAAAGTTTAGCACCCGGTGCTAGGCTGGTGCTTAGGGTGACATAGGTGATAGGTGCTTCAACCGATGCCTAGCAAATAGTACTTTAAAAAGCACCAAATAGTAAGCGCTGCATTTGAGACCACAGGTGTTAGAGTAGGTGCTACACGAATATTAAAGCAACTTAAACATCCATATGAAGCACTCTGCATGTAAGTCACATATTTTTTTGAGACGCCACGCTACTCTCTCTCTTTAAGCACCGGGTTATAAGCACCCTGTATTGTATATGGCCTAAGAGGGAAGAGCATTAGCAAGTGTAACTTAACCAGCTACAGCCGCTCACTCTCTCCCGGTTGCGTGATCTAAGGAGAAAAACTCTCTCTCCCAGATCGTGCTTCATCCTCAAATCTCTGCCCAATCTTTTCCAGAAAATCTCTTCCCAGTTAGGCAGTTACCACTCGACCGCGAACATCTCCCCAGATCTCATCCTCTCCATTGCTCCAACCTCAAATTCCGATTTTTGTACCTTGCTGCCGATGGGGGTTCACATCACACAACAGCGATTTTGGCTGGGCATTGTCACGTTCTTGGCTGTGGCAGGTAGTTGCCGTTCTTGGCCGGGCCAGCTGGTAGCAGCGAGAGGATTTAGGGGACTACGACAGAGCAACAACACCAGCGTGCAGACGCGAGGAGCCGAGGAGGATTGAGAAGGGGAGGCGAGGCCACGAGGATTGGTCTCGTCGCCTCATCGTGCCGCCACCGTGGGCGTCGGACGTGGGGGTCGTAGGGCGTCGGCCGAGTGGGCTGAGCCAAGGCCCAAGGTGACAGAGACTCAGGAACATGAAGTATTGAGGCCTACATGTCAGAACTAATGACGTCTGTACAACTATAGGATTTGCATATCACTTCAATGCCATTTTTTTTCTTTTCTGAAACTTACATATCGAGTTCATTTGTCTCAGCATGTAAGAATATGTAAGCAAGGATAAGACAATTTGATCCAACTTTGCCGCAGGTCTAGAAATCAATTAAAAATTAGGGTTGCTGATACAGTATACTCGGCAAATATGCTTTTTTTATATAGAAATATACAGATATATTACGCGAAACTATATACAAAACAAAGATTATTCTCTCTTGTTTTGAATAGTCGAAAGGTGTCAAACACCCGCTTTCAGAGTGTGTGATGATTTCCGGACTTGGACAAAATCGCCAGGGGCAAATAGGCTTCTCTCTATAAACAGGTATAAACATAGCCACTTATGAGAAAACCCACCTATCACTACTAATTCGATAACCTTAGAAGGAACTGAATTGTGATGAAATGGGTCTCTGCAGTTCATGTGAATATCTAGGGTTCAATTCAGTTGAGGCCTAACATGTTTTCTTATATTTTTGTTATATTTGGTTGGCAAGCAGGAGGAATAAACCAGCTTACAAGGAGTCTCGCCACTGAGTGGGCTCACGATAATATCCGTGTGAACTGTGTCGCACCGGGCCTTATCACAACCGACATGATAAGAGTCGTACGCACTACGCACTTATCTAATTCTGATCTTTACCCAGTGGTCTAGAAGCGACCTAAACACAAAATAGCATAAGTCAATATATGAATTGGCAATCCCAATTTAGTTAATTACTAATTGGCAAAATGTAGAGGCAAAATGTCAAATTGTTGATAACAAGTGATATTGTGGATTGAACAGATGAATTCCAAGGTCCCGGAGCTTGAGTCCTCGAAGACCCCGTTGCGGCTTTCAAATTCAAGTCATACACCGAAAGCGAGCTCAAATTCAAGGAAGGAGAATTTAAGAGTCTCAAGTCTCTAGTCGTCGAGGGCAGCAACATCACCAAAATTACCTTCCACACTGGAGCGGCTCCTAAGCTCGAGATGATTGTCTGGTCTTTTGCCTCCATGGAAATTCTTTCTGGACTCAACCACCTTGCCAAGTTGAAGAAGCTTGAGCTCAGTGGTGACTGCAACACAGATCTTATGAGAAAGGAAATTCAAGAGCGTCCCAACCATCCTGCTTTCGAGCATAATGGGTAGCTTCTACACCAAGAAGCTGAACGTATGGTTACAGCTGTCTCAACTCTATGAGCACTTGATCAATTACTCTCCATCAAATAGAAGCTTGCTTTGGTGTCTGTCGATTCATTTATCCTTGAATAAAGATGCAGCTGAAGGAGAGCCTGGTCCTCTTCTTTCAGCCTCATGCGTCGCTGAATTTGAATTCTTCCTGCTTGTGCTAATTCGTTTGCCTTTCTGCATGTATGTGCTTGCTTTAGTTCTCTGCACTCTCTGGACATGGCTTTCATTATGTACATGACCTAGCAGTATGCTATGGTCCATATTGTGGTATTGGATTTGCGTGTATTCACCACGACTGTACTATCACGCTTCACGCTTGTCGTGCTATGTGAACAGTACTGTATGTATTGTACTTATTTGATTATCAAGTGATGCCAAGTATGTGTGATATATACTGATTGACGGAAGAAATTACTTTTAAGTTATGCGAAAAGGTTGGAGGTCCCCAATGGAATCACTGTTCTTTTTGTCATTCTGCTTTGGAGGTCCCCAAATGGAATCACTGTTCTTTTTGTCATTCTTTTACCATGCAGAATTGTTATGGGAAAAGATTGAATGTTTTACTTTGTCCTGTGTTTACTTCTTCAACTTGAAGCATGCCAGTTTGTTTCTTTTGAATGAATCAGAGGACCCCTTGGATTCCGGTGAATTAATATGTTGGAGAGATGACCGCACTCTGAGTCAACCCGGATCGAATAATGGCGACACTCGTAGCTGGGATAAGGAGCGTCTGCAGAAATCAGAGAAACAGGCACGGGTAGAACGATGACACCCACATTATAAAACCTAGACTAAATTGCAGGAAAGAAACAACTCTAATATCCAATCTTTACCCACATGCATTTCCCTTTTTTTTATCGACGAAAATATTTACTCATATTTCAAGAAAGTGAAGTCCTCAAATCCTAGGTTACAAATGGGGGTTATCACGTTAAGGCACCAAACTTGCCAAAAGATCACGTATTTGTAAAAATCACAAGCAACAACGAAGCTCTCAAGATGAACAAGACTGCGAACTTACAAGCAACTGTATCTGCAGCAGCCGGTGCTCTTTCTTGCGGACAGATTAGAGAGACTCCACGACGCAGCCACCTCCAGGCAACCGCAGGACCAAGGGCCAGCCGCAGCCGCCGCCGTCGCGGGGTTCGCCGGCCGATGGACCAAACGGCGTTTGATCCGAGCGGAGAGCCGGAGAACGCAGAAATGTTGACCATAGTTTATTGGGCTACACAGTGCGGGTCTCTATGGATGCAAAGCATCCGTACAAAAAACCACGATTTTCCAAACCGTGCACTGGTGCACACGAAATACCAGTGTCTATGGATACTACGATTTTTCTTATAGTATTGGTAAAACTTACTAAGTTTGTTATGATTCACGTACACAGACAGAATAGGTACCAGAAACAATGGTCGTATGTACAGAAACTTTCACCGTAGATGTTTGATTTACACGTTTGAACGCGTCACGTGAACAAGATAGAACTGATACGTCAATTTTGTACTCAGGCTAATTAACCAAAAAGTGATCCTACACATGATGCATTCACGCATGCAAACTTGTTTAGATATTCGGCGACTAGTCAATTAACGACATGCAAAGCAGAACTAAAATTCTCTAGTATACTGCAATGTTGGAATTAATGGGCTCTAGGCCCATGTTTCAATTAATTCCTGGAAAATCTCAAAGGCCCATATGGTTGCATGGCAAATGGTGGAACTTAGTCCCATATTGCTAGTGGAAAGGGAGTTAGACCAACATATAAGGGTTGGTTTTCTACCCTCCACTAAGAGCTTGGGAAGAGGACTAGTTCCCGCTCCTCCTCCTCCGCCCACCTCGCCACGTCGCGCGCGGCGTCGTGTTTCGTGATCGAGCCGAGCTAAAATCAGTGCGCTTATTTTTGCTGCTTGGGTTTGAGGGTTTTACACGAGTTGTTAACGGACATCGTGGGCCAGTTGCCGACTCGAACGTGGAGTCGTTAAGCCCCACGTCTATAAGAACGAGGAGGGCTGGCAAGGAGACTTAGATTGCATCTGCTTCCTCGCGCCGTTCTCTATTTTCGTTCCTTTTCGCTGCCGCTGTTTTCCGGCGATCCCATCCCGACGTCCGCGTACACGGCCGTGCGGGAGAGCAGGCCTCCGGAACCCCGCCTCTCGAGAACCTGTACCGGGTGAGGGGCGATAAGGTTTTTGGGGAGCGTCTCGGCGCGACTGCTCACGATCTGCTTCCTCATCTTCGCCGGCGACCGCACGGCTACCTCGACCGGCTTGCTTCCTCGACGACCGCACGGCTGCTTCGACTACTTCCTCGTCGTCGGACGACTACTTCGACTACGAGGGATTCATCACCATGGCTTCTGACGCCAACACTGCATCGTACGCCGCGGCTATCCCGACGTACGTTTTCCTGAGTTTCTGCTTTGCTTTTGATGCAAATGAGATAGAGATTTTAGCTTCCTGTTTACCTCTGAGTAGCGTGCCTAGTGCGCCTGAGTTGGCTCATTCTATTTATGGCTATGTCATGATATGCTTCTGCATTAGATTAATTCGAAAATTGCTAATTATTTCAACATGCAATGGCCAAACGTCCTCACGGTTTTATTAATATTAATTACGAGTATTCATATATTGTGGTCTCATGCTCACAGCCTGAAAAATTGTGGTTGCCTTAAACTGCATCTGTAAAAATACTAGCATGCTGGAAGGTCGTCTTATCCAAAGCAAATACATGAGTGCGTTGGAGGTCGTCTTCTTGTGAAGGAAGAGTTTGACCTACAAAGCTTCTCTTCATCTTTAGAAATGTAGATATTACTTTGTTTTTCAGCTTATTGAGCTCCTTGTACAAAAACTTCTTTTTCTATCTAAATGAAAACGGTAGAGCAACTGCCTTTCTCTCAAAAACAAAAAAAAACTATTAGCATCCTAACAGACCCTTCGTTTCTGTTTTTACACGGTGTAATCTTGCACCAGCGCAGTCTCAGATACGAAACCAAACTACGACTCCATTGGTATCTCTAGCAATGTTTATGTCGTTAAAAACTACAAACTCAAGTCGTTCAGCGTGCGTGCTCGTGAGATGGCCATGGATGCTGGGTTGCTGCTCTTGGAGTTATCCCTGGCGTTACCGTTGTCATGTTCCGTCCACGACGGCTGCCTCAGCTAGACTGCGCTCATGCAGCTCAATATGCATCCTTAATTAAGCTCCCACGCAACAATGGAAGAATTCTGTACGCAAACCCCTGCTTATTATCCACCATGCATCAACGAGCTGCAGAAAAAAAAAGCTTCAACCATGACAGCACCTCAACTGCGCCTAATCAAGGATCTGTCATACTTGTCACGATGAAAAAGGAGCCAAACAAACAGAACGGAAGGCAAGGCAAATAGAAAATTGAGATGCTTATATCGTACTCTCTGCGTTTTAAATTAGACTCTAAACCCTAGATGCCCTAGTAAATCGTGCAGTGCATCTAGCGACAATTTTGTCCACATGTGATAGGCTTAATTAAACTCGATCATAATTAATGCTCGAGCACCGTCAGTCAAAAGTGGACAGTAAATTAGACTAGTCCATGTCAAAAAAAAATTAGACTAGTCGATCACAAGCTACAAACTGGAGCAAATTAACACTACTCATTCTGCATCTCCGAGCTTCGTCCCTTGAATCGATGTGCACAAAAATGCATTCTTGATCTATCTTTGCCATGCACCATAGAGATCGACGAGAGATCAACCCTCAGGCGACATGGATGCCCAGGGCGCCGTCGACTCGCTGGTGGGCCGCCTGGCGACGATCCTCGTCGACGAGGCGAAGCTGCTGGGCGGCCTCCGCGACGACGTGGAATTCATCAAGGAGGAGATGGAGAGCATGAACAGTCTGCTCCTCCACCTCACCGAGGCCCAGCACCGCGCCCACCACGTCCGGACGTGGATGCGGCACGTCGTCGGCCTCACCCGCGATTGCGAGGGCAACATCGAGCTCTACGTCAACTACGTGGCCGGCGCCGACCCCCGCGGCGCCGCCGGGAGCTTCCTCGCGCGGGCCGCCCGCCGCCTGCGGACCATCCGGGCCCGGCACCGCGTCGCGACGCGCATCAGGGAGCTCAAGGTCCGGGCGCACGACGTGGGCAACAGGCGGCTCAGGTACGGCGTCACCGTGCCGTCGGACCACGCCGCTGCTCACCTCCTGCTGCAGGACGGCGCGCCGACAGCAGCTCCGTGGGCGTCGTCGTCAGGCGGCAAGGAGGAAAATGCTCGACGACGCGCTCTCCTTGCCGCAGACGGTGAACCGTCATTCGACGAGGAGACTCTCATCAGTGACCGCCTGATAGGGTGGCTGTCGCCGGAGCGCGCACCCTTTTCCGCTGCTGCTGCAGAGCCGAGGGTGTTCGCTATTCTGTGGGAGGAGCGCCGCTATTTCTCTGAAATGGACCAAGATTTGGCAGCTCGTATCGCACGGAGAGTGTACCAACATACCACCGTGGTATTTGATTGCATGGCCTGGGTACGCGTCAAATGGAGGTATGACCAAGCCCGTTTCTTGCGGGAAATACTGAAACAAGTAGCGCCACTTCCAGCTGGAGAAGAAGAGACGCGCAGGGCTGAAGCAGCAGAGCAGAGCACGGCAATGGCAATGGCGCCACGGGGAGGCGACCATATCGGTACGGAGGACGAGGCAGCGCAGCTCGCCGAGAAGCTTCAGGGGTATCTGAGAGGCAAACGCTTCTTGATCGTCCTTGAGAATGTCAGGCAAGATTTGCCATGGGGTACCATACTATCTGCTCTGGTACATCCTGATGATCATGGCGGCTGCCCTCCCGGTTGTGCTATGATCATCACCACGGGGAAAGAGAAGGTGGCCCAGTCATGTTCGCCTTGCAAGATCTTCAGAGCTCAGAGCCTGCAAGGTTTTCTGTATAGTAAAGCGGAAGAGCTTTTGGTTGGATGCAAGTACAGCCCTACGGATATGGAGAATATACGGAATATTCTGGGGCAGCGTCACCCTGATTCCTTTGTAATGAAGATGCTCACACATCTTCTTTATGTCAATCCTGACAGGATAAGGAAGGAGCTGCAAAGCTTTGCTGAGATTTTGTCAGATCCTAGGCGGTACAAAACAGTTGCAAAGCAAATGGTGAGCTTCTCCTACAACGACCTGCCTAGCAAGTACAGGAGCTGCTTGTTGTACCTAGCTGTCTTCCCCAGCAATGACCAGATCAGGAGAACAACCATGTGTAGGAGATGGATAGCTGAAGGCTTGTTAGCCAAAATAGATCGTACCGCGAGCACAATGGACAGAAGCGAGAATCACGCACAAGATGAAGCTGATTGCTGTTTCGATGCGCTTGTCGCTTGGGGTTTCGTTTATCCCCGTGAGACCAGCACTGCAGGCAAGATCAAGAGCTGCATAGTACGCGATGTAGTTCACCAAGTCATCACCAGGATTGCCATAGATGTAAACTTTGTGGACACGGACCTGCCGCTCCATCTAGCTCGCTACCTTTCCATTCACAACAGGACAGGGCTGCAAGCATCTCACTCCAATCATCCTTTGCAATCTGACGACAATGATATTGTGGCACTTCTTCCAGATTTGGCCAAGTCGCCTGAATGGCAGCTATTAAAAGTACTTGATCTAGAAGGCTGCAGAGGCTTGACAAAGCAGCATCTGAAGAAAATTTGTAAGATACTACTGCTCAAGTACTTGAGTCTCAGAAACACAGATGTCGCTGAACTGCCGAAGCAAATCGAGAAGCTGCAGTGCTTGGAGACGTTGGACATTCGGCAAACAAAGGTAAGGGCCTTCGCCACAAAGTCTATCATGCTTCCAATGCTGAAGCATCTCCTTGCTGGCCAGACAAGAACTCGAAGCAAGAACTCTAATAGGTTTCACGAGTCGTTTGCAACAGTGCAACTTCCGGGTGGCATCCGAAGAATGAAAAAACTGGAGATATTGTGCCATGTTAAAATTTCCGACAAAGTAGATGATTTAACTGACATTGGCCAGCTCTTACAACTGAGGAAACTAGGTGTGATTCTCCATGGCAGTGGCTTGGGTCTTCTGTTCCGACAGATTACAAAGTTGCACAGTTGCCTCCGCTCCTTGTCAATCCAGATCGAGCAACCAGCAAGAAGTGAGGGTCCTAATGCAGATGAGGTGGTTGAATTTGTCTCACCTCCAGAACTTCTCCAGAACCTAAACATCAGCGGCATCACAAGTGGGCATCTCCACTGGATTGCAGAGCTCGATCAACTTACCAGGATAACGCTGAGCGAGACTGACATGGAGGAAGATGTTCTACACATCCTTGGAAAGCTTAGAATCTTGCGCTGCCTCAGGCTTCGGCAAAGGTCATACCCCAGAAGTGAGCTAAGATTCAAGGTAGAAGAATTTGAGAGTCTCACGTCTCTGGTCGTTGAGGACAGCCACATTACAAACATTTCCTTTGACGCTGGAGCTGCTCCTATGCTCGAGACGATTATCTGGTCTTTTCTCTCCGTGGAGTCTCTTTCTGGAATCAACCACCTTCCTAAGTTAAAGAAGGTCGAGTTCAATGGTGATTGCAACCCAGATCCGGTGAGACAAGCAATTAAAGAGCACCCTAACCGTCCAGTTTTCAAGCACAATCCAAATCAGCAACGCCAAGAAGCTGGAACTATGGTTGCTGCCTCAACACCATGAGCACTCAGTCAATTATGCACTCTCCAACAACTGAAAATTGTTCCGGTACTTGTCGGTTCATTTATGTTTGAATAAAGATGCAGCTGAAGGAGCCTAGTCATCTTGTTTCAGTCGCATGCTTCGCTGAATCTGATTTTTTCTCTCTTCAGTTAATTCATTTTCCCTTCTGCGTGTATGTGTGTTTGCTTTAACACTCTTTACTCTGGACTTGGACATTATTGTGTGTTTTTGTGTGTGTGTGTGTGTGCAAGTGAGCTGTTTTAGCAGCGCTATGGTTTATTGGCATTGGACCTGTACTACAATATCATGTTTCACATGTGTCATGCGCGAGCTAACACTAGTGTGTGTTTTGTACATATCTGTTTTGTCAAGTCATAGAGAGTCCGTGTGCTATATACTGATTGATGGAAGACATTTCTGTACGTTGGTTATATCTGACCACCTGTCAAACAAGTACTACTACATCATTTGTTCATCATGCAGAATAGGTGTTTATCTACAATATGCTGTGAAGTGTGAACGTGATTTCCTCAATGGCTCAATAGAAATTATGTTGCACACCTGTTTAAGTACCTGCTGCATGAAGTTTTGTTCCCGTGGCTATCTACTCAGCATGAAATCCTCAACTGTTCTTCCGACTTCATTGGCCAACAGAGAGTTCCATATATTATTCATGATAATATATCATCTTTTATCAGGTGACCATTTTCTGGGAAAGGATGAGAACGCTCCCGGTCGAATATTCCCATCCAGCAATCTGGTCAAAACTCAAAAGTACATATCTGTATGTCATGAAAACACAATGTTCCTCCAAATGGCAAAAGCAATCTCTCTTCGCGGAAACCATAACACGAATGCATGTGTTCTATTGCCAGGTACAAAACACTGCAATTTCATCCGAGAATATTCCTGACCATCGTCGGCGGTACTTGTCCCAGATCAGACTGTTTTGCCATCAGAGCTCAGTATGTATTTTTCCTTGACCATTGAAAATCCTGGACCAATTGCACATAATGGTAGCACTTTGACTAAACTGAGAAAAAGTCAGAATAAGAAACACGAGAGTAAGATATTATTTATTTAGTTTCTCAGCCTTACATTGCAGATGCCAGCAAGTACGTACACCACGAGATTTTTACTTTAGTTACTCTCACTACTCTTTATCAACAAGTGCGGCCGCATGTATTACTCACTGCAGAGTACACAATATAGTCTGTGGCTTCATTGTCTGGGTTGTGGAACTTGCAGGAACCCATGTGCTTCAGCAACTTGCTCCGTGTAGCCTCGATTCCTCGCTCATTGAGATTCCTAAAACAGATTACAGATGAGGGCTACGTTCACCAGACTATGCAAAAATTCAAAAACAGCTAGGGACATAAGGCAAAAGGTGTTTATAGTTCTTCAGGTTTCATCCTTACGATGCAGAACCCAGCAAGTATTGCAGACCACAAGTTCTCATTTCTCTTCACTTTTTTTCTTTGTTATATCAGCTTACAAAAAATAAAATATCCTTCTCTGTTGTATCAACAAGTGTATGATTTACTCCCTGATTTTTGCTGATGGAGCGAGCAGCCATTAGACTGATGGGCGTTCTTATAGCCTGACAACGTGCATTTCCATATCTTCTTAGCAATCTGGCTGTCTCTGATGTAATCACCTTTCAGTTGTTCTTTCCTGATGCATACATTTGATGCATCTGTTACTACCTGTAGTTTGGACCGGATGTTTTTTGGTTTCATAGTAATGAAGCCGGGGTCCTCCCCTGTTTTTCTAAAAAGAAAAAAACTTGTACAGGAAAATGATAACACTTGTATCAAACCTCCACCTGTAGTTAGAACATCTAGACTAAATTCGTACAGCAGAAGAAACTCCTTTAACATCCAATCTTTACCCACATTTCAAGAAAACCGATTCCATTCGGTCACAGCAGAGCTATCTCGCTCCTGGAGATTCACGGGGTGGCATCACATTGAGGCTCCAAATTGGCCAAAAGATCACGTATTTCTACTGCTACAAAGCAGCGAAACCTGTCGAGACGAACTCAACTGCAAACCTACAAGCAGCCGTACCTGTAGTAGCCCGGTGCTCTTTCCTGAACCTGCCCAGCCCACCGCTCCTTCCTCCTGTTCCGGCGACACCAGGATCGATTAAATCTCCCCTCCGGCCTCCCGCTTCGTGACCCATCCGCCGCCGCCACAGCCACCGTGGGATTCGCCGGCCGGTGGAACCAAGAACAACGGAGCGGAGAGCGCAGGCCGCAGCCTTCTTCGCGACAAACTGTTGGGGCAGGCCGTGTTGATATTCGTGGGCCATTTTTGCAATACGGCCTAGTCTTCTTTTTACTTTGCCTGGGCTGGAGTCTATAGACCGGTGTTGTTAGTATCCATGTGCATCTAGGCCTGGAATTGGTATTAGCAGACTTGCAGTAAAGGATACTCAACCAAAAAAGAGTCCGATTTTTAGCCTGGAATTAACCTATCCGGCCGAATAATCCCGTAAACTGTCAAACAAGCTCATTCTCACCTCGAAGTATAAAGACTGATACAAATAATTTCTTACAGTGATTTTACAGGCGGTTTTCCTATTAGAAAGTGATTACGTTAAACGTTGGTTTTGTCTTTTTGGTATGCGTTTGGTAATTTCGTGTCTTCGACGATGTACTTGTCCGGGAGTCTTGCAGTGAATTATGTTAACATAGTTCTTAGCATATTCTCTTGTCGTTTTAGATATTTACGTAGTCTTCAATATGTATCTTTGACTACTAGTACTACTATTATTATTATTATATAAATTATATAAATTTAGATTTTAAAAATATTTTTCATGAAAAATTTAGTTATACTACTTTCATCTCACTATTCTAAATATTTTTAATCTATTAGTAGTCAAAGTTAAAAAATTTAACTACATATTTTCTAAAATGTCACCAATTGTTAGTAACGGTTTTAAGTCAGGCAAAAGAGGAAGACTATAAATGCATTTTACTGATTCTTAAATTAGGTACTCTCTGAATCGATCAATTCCTTTATTCAGAATTGAGCTGAGCAACTCCGACCACTCTATGCACATTTCACCACTCCCTGGCAGTCGGTTTCAGTACTTTTTTTTTGGAAGGGAAAGGTTTCAGTAGCGATCACTCTTCTGTATACCTCATGATACGATGGGACGTCGTACGTGTGGCGCATATCTTTGGAGCAGTATGTGTGGAGGCGACCACTCCACGTACGTCTATGGTGTATAATGTTTGTTGCATCCATTTGGGTGCATGGCTTCCATTAATTAATTTAATCCATCTACGTACCAGGAGACAACTAAACCAACAGGGGAGAAAATACTGAGAGAGCTAGAGATCGATGGCGGCCACCGGCGGGAGCAGGGAGGAGAGGTGGAGCCTCGCCGGCACGGCGGCGCTCGTCACCGGCGGCAGCAAAGGAATAGGGTATGTATGCATGCATGTGTCTTAATTCTACGAGTGGTTGTATGCATAGCTCAGATGTGTGCATGATGCATGCGCGCGCAGGCATGCGATCGTGGAGGAGCTGGCCGGGTTCGGGGCGCGGGTGCACACGTGCTCCCGGAACGCGGCGGAGCTGGAGGAGTGCCGCCGGCAGTGGGAGGAGAAGGGGCTGCCGGTCACCGTGTCCGTCTGCGACGTCTCCGTGCGCGCCCAGAGGGAGAAGCTCATGGAGACGGTGAAGGAATCCTTCGACGGCAAGCTCGACATACTAGTAATAATTAAGCTTAACTAATTTAGCCAAATAGTTTCAAAACAAATTAATTTAACCAAGTTAACCTTGTTGCTCAATTATGGAGCGTACCCAATCGATCAGACATTGCGATTGCGTCAATCATGCACGTGAATGTGGTTCCTATACAGACGATTAGGTTCATTGAATTAACTGATCCATGTAGGTGAACAACGCGGCACAGTTGTACCTCAAGGCGGCTGTGGAGTGGACGGCGGAGGAGTACTCGAATCTAATGGCGACTAACTTGGAGTCGAGCTTCCACCTCAGCCAGCTCGCGCACCCTCTCCTCCGCAACGCCTCCATTGCCGGAGGAGGCAGCATCGTCAACATCTCATCTATTGGAGGCTCACTTGGCTCTCCAGGCTCTTCAGTTTATACTATCACAAAAGGTGCACATATCCTTTTCTAGATATATGTGTGTGCAGGGGGCAGCTAGCTATTGTATCAGTAGGGTGGAAACTTCCCTTTTTTCTTTTCTGATAGTATTATCGTTAGAAGCTATTTTAAGAGGTAGGGGGTGTTTGGTTGGGCTTTTCAGTAGCTTTTTACTGGAAAAAGCTGTAGCCCAACCAAACGGCTAGAACTGACCTGTAATAGGTAAGAGCATCTAATCGATCCGAACTGTCGATTCTTATAATAGGTGCGATCAGAGTATTATCACGTGTAATTTAACCAGCAACAGCCGGTCGCTCTCTCCCGGTTGCGTGATCTAAGGAGAAAAACTCTCTCTCCCAAATCGTGCTCCATCCTCAAATCTCTTCCCAATCTTTTCCAGAAATCTCTTCCCGGTTCTCATCCTCTCCATGGCTCCAACCTCAAAAACCTGATTTTTGTACCTAGCTTGCTGCCGATGGGGGTTCACATCACACAACAGCGATTTTGGCTGGGCATTGTCACGTTCTTGGCTGTGGCAGGTAGTTGCCGTTCTTGGCCGGGGCAGCTGGTAGCAGCGAGAGGACTTAGGGGAGACAGAGCAACAACACCAGCGTGCAGACGCGAGGAGCCGAGGAGGATTGAGAAGGGGAGGCGAGGCCACGAGGATTGGTCTTGTCGCCTCATCGTGCCGCCACTGTGGTCGTCGGATGTGGGGGTCGTAGGGCGTCGGCCGAATGGGCGACGGCAGCGACTGCGCTGCGCCGCCACGATTGCTTGACTGCCACATATTCAGTCAGTGGCTGGGCTGAGCCAAGGCCCAAGGTGACAGCGACTCCGAACAGGAAGCGTTGATGTCAGAACTAATGACGTCTGTAAACTATAGGATTTGCATATCACTTCAATGTCATTTTTTTTTCTTTTCTGAAACTTGCATATCGAGTTCATCTGTCTCAGCATGTGAGAATATGTACGCAAGGATAAGACAATTTGATCCAACTTTGCCACAGGTCTAGAAATCAATTAAAAAATTAGGATTGCTGATACAGTATACTCGGCAAATATGTATTCCTTTAGAAATAGTATTCCCTAAACAGAGATTGGAGTACCGAATAAATTTGATGGTCCGTTCAAAAGGGCAAGAAAGACTTTTGACCTTATAACTGCAGCGTATGTTCACGCGATTCATCTCCTCTCCTCTCTAACCGACCCGCTTCCGCCTACCCACGCCTCCACCGGCCCTGGCCTCCGCCTGCCTGTGCCCGTGCACACGTCAACTCGCCTGGCCGAGCCCGCGCCTCCGCCCGCGCGCGCGCATCAACCGGCCTCCAGCCAGCCCTCACCTCTGCCCGACCGCACCCGCCTCCGGCCGCCTGCCCGCACCTCCGCCTGGCCTCACCCTCGTCTCCACCCGCGTTCGGGTGCCTCCGCCCAGCCGAGCCCGCCTCTGGCCGCCTGCTCGAGTCTCCGCCTGGCCGTGCCCGTGCGCGCTTTGGCTTTGTCTTGGATGAGGCCTTCTATTGCGGCTCTCCAGTGTGTTGCGGTTCTTATTCTGCTTGCCATGGAATTGTTTTGCCTGGCCTCTTTGATTCCAGCAAAACGAATTGCATGGAGGCTTTTGAAGGCCAAGGAAGAAGAAGACTCGTACATGCTTCCTTGTAATTTTATTTTCTTGTAAGAATCCTTGTGAAATGTCTATAGATAGTTGTCCATTGGCTCTGTTTCAAATTTACCGGTCAACGTACAATAAGTTATCCACTTGATTACCATTTTACCCTTAAACTCAAGGTACTCCCTAATTTTTTTAGATGGCACTCCCTCCTAACTATGTTGGAGTACTAGTTATGCTCATCCTTCAGATTAAAGGAAATAAGCGGACCACATTCTTTTAGGGATACCGTAAAAGAAATTTAGAAATATACAGATATATATATTACGCGAAACTATATACAAAACAAAGGTTATTCTCTCTTGTTTTGAATAGTCGAAAGGTGTCAAACACCCGCTTTCAGAGTGTGTGATGATTACCGGACTCGGGCAAAATCGCCAGGGGCAAAATAGGCTTATCTCTATAAACAGGTATAAACATAGCCACTTATGAGAAAACCCACCTATTACTACTAATTCGATAACCTTAGAAGGAACTGAATCGTGATGAAATGGGTCTCTGCAGTTCATGTGAATATCTAGAGTTCAATTCAGTTCAGGCCTAACATGTTTTCTTATATTTTTGTTATTTTTGGTTGGCAAGCAGGAGGAATAAACCAGCTTACGAGGAGTCTCGCCACCGAGTGGGCTCACGACAATATCCGTGTGAACTGTGTCGCACCGGGCCTTATCACAACCGACATGATAAGAGTCGTACGCACTACCCACTTATCTAATGCTGATCTTTACCCAGTGGTCTAGAAGCGACCTAAACACAAAATAGCATAAGTCAATATATGAATTGGCAATCCCAATTTAGTTAATTATTAATTGGCAAAATGCAGAGGCAAAATGTCAAAATTGTTGATAACAAGTGATATTGTGGATTGAACAGATGGATTCCAAGGTCGCAGAGCTTGAGTCCTCGAAGACCCCGTTGCGGCGGACCGGCGAGCCGGTGGAGATTGCGTCGACGGTGTCATTCCTTTGTATGCCGGCTGCCTCCTTCATCACCGGCCAGGTCATTGCCGTTGACGGCGGCCGGACCATTAGTGCTTAACGACCCAGGAGGCAAAGCACGGGCCGTAGCCATGACCGACGTTGTTTTGGAGCCTTAGAAGAATAGTTCAGAGAGAAGACGTCGCATCTCCAACAATCTATATCAGTCGTTGTTAAAATTATGTTGTATATAATAACTGGGTAACTGGCCCTAAGCACGCGAGAGACTTTCCTAAGTTGTTTAGCCCTAACGCATGAGAGTAACTCCAGCATAAGTAGTATCCGATCAGTAAGGATCGCTCCTTTACATGTGCCACAATTCGATTAGTTGAAGTCCAAAATTTGGAACCTATATCAATTAAAAATGCACCCTCCATTTGTCCTAACATATATAATGTTTATCCTTCAGTTAGAAACAAAATATTGGCGACATCCGCAAAATGCCATGGAATTCAATACAACTCAAGTCTAATTTCTTCCAAGTTTGGTAACTTGAATCATGGTAGTCGGGGATAGTTTCCCTTTTATCACGGACAAGACCTCGTTGATTTGTGCAGTAACTTGACCTCCAGGCTCTGGGTCATCTCTATCTTTGTAGATGTTTTCTACCAACTTCAGGTTTACACACTCCGTTTCCAAAATAGTGGGAGGTGTCTCCGACTTATACTTGTCTTCTCGTTCCTCCATCTCTGAACCATTTGGAAACTTTTGACACTAAAAACATGAGCGAGAAGAACAAATTAGGAGATACGATCTTTGAGGCACGTGCATACTCCCATGTTCTATAAAAATTATCGTTTTAAATATAAAAAAGGTCAAACTCTCACAAGTTTGACTATCATTGCCTTAATAAATATTTAGGTTAGATACTTAAAAATCATATATGTAAGTTTGTCTCCAAAAGTATTTTCACAATATATAATTTTGTTAGCTTTTATAAAATACGGAATTGCTAAATATTACACTAAAAACTAATTGTCAAAGCTATACTCTGGAGATCCTACCATCATATCTAAAACGATAACATATATAGAACAAGATCGAACAAGGTTAAGCAGGCGTACGTACCTCACAATTTTTGAGAGTGAGCTTCTCTAGGACAGGAGTATTACACAGAAAACGCCACAGCGTCTGAGCTTTGTCACCTAGCTCGCATCCGTCGAGGACCAAGGTTTTTAGGCTGCAAAACATCGGTAACCCATCGTGCTCCTCGTCGAGCATCGCCTGCAATAGAGGACGCGGGGACTCGTCGCTCGGGCTTGGCGGCATTACCGGCTGAAGTAGATACGGAACATAATGCTCGGCTACCGTCTGCATTGCATTGCAGAGACAAGAACATAGTTAATATGGCCTCGATCGCATTATGCAATCTGATTGAGATCCCATTATACAAATTAAGCAAGCGCATCGAAGGAGGAACAACGTACACACCATGTCCTTGAAGCCTGACAGATTCAAGGCACAGACGTTGGATAGAGAGCCGAGAAGCTTGCACAAAGCTCTGAGCAAATCTTTGTCCTGTTGGATATAGTAAAAGGCCCCTTGTGTCAGCCGGAGTTGAGGCTTGTCGACAAGCCGGATCGACGCTCGGGCGAGAGAAGTAGGCGTCCCATCCACGGCGACGCCGAAGCAGCCAAGGTAACGGAACTGGATGACGAGGTGCAGCGACACGAGGCGAGGCGCGGAGACGACGAAGGCCAGATCGCCGTGGCCGTTCAGCTGGGAATAGTCGACGACAAGGTTCCTAAGCGTGCTGGACGTGATCTTGGAGAGACCGGACAAGTCGGTGCCAATGATCTCCAGTTCTTCGAGGACGGGGAGCCCAGAGTTGAGGTGCTCCTCGAAGTCCTGGTGGAGGAGCACGTGATCCAGGCGTAGCTTCGTGAGGCGGCGAGTGCCGGGAGCCAGCAGAGGAGGTAGCTTGAGCAAGCCGCCGACGTCGAGCTCCGCCGGGGAGCACTTGAGGCCACCGCGGACCCACCTGGTATACCTAGTCGCGTAGCTACGGTCGAAGCGATGCCACGGGGAGGGAACCCCCCACGGGGGCACGCGCAGCCTCAGGGCGTCTAGCGGCGGCAAGCCGCGGGCACCGCGGTGGACCAGGAGGCTGTCGGCGAAATCCTCGAACGCGCCAAAAACCTCCTCATCCTCCTTCCCGTCGTCCGTGCGTGGGGATAAGAACTCGCCGCTGTGGACGTCGAGGCACGGCGCCGTGAGCCAGAGGCCCCGCCACCGCCGTGACAGCGCGCACGTCTGCACGACCTGCCGGGCCCCAAGGCGCGACAGGACGGCGTGGAGGAGGCAGTCCGGCAGGTCGCTCAGCCGGTCGCGGCCGCCGGCGCCGGCGCGCTTCACCTTGCGGGAGACCTCCATGCAGATCAGATGAAGCTTTCGGTTTGGTGCACGCGTGTGCGTGTGCGTGTCTCTCTTTTTACGGATCGATCGAAGAGTCCGAAAAGGAGACCACGCACATCGAAGAGTCCGAAAAGGAGACCACGCACGTGGTATCAACCTATGGGCGACTCGAACCGACTTCTACGACGGAGGCGCCGGCCGGGTCTGACCCGGTCGACTGCGGCTGCTGATGCCTCAGAGGCGAGGACGACCGCGGTGACGGCGAGAAGCGCAACGCATGCAACCCATCTTCTTCATTACCACCGCAACTGCGCTTCGGTTATTCCTCCTGCTACTATGAATACCTCGTTACATACCTGTCGAGTGCGCGAGATTGTGATAACATCATCACAAACAGGTCAAAAATCTAGCTCTATGTGATAATTTACCTCGAAGTTGACTAGTCGGTCCTAAAGAGTAATCACAGACAGGCCCGAAGATAGCCCGTCTGTGATGAGTCATCTCAGACAGACCCATGTTCAGTCTGTCTATGATGTTGGTTGTCAACACAGACAGTTAGGTATCTGCCCGTCTAAGATGAGTTATCATAGACGGCGTAAGCGAAGGCCTGTCGAAAGATGGGATAGGCCAGTCTCGAGCACCACTCCCACGCCATCCCTAGAGGAAGCTGAGCGCCGCTGCCGCTCGAAGCCCGCCCCGACCGCTCGAGCACCTCGCCCATGCCATCGCCGAAGGAAGCTAAGCACCGCAGCCATCCGAAGCCATCCCTGTCGTTAGTTATTTTTTAAATTGCAATGTTAGGGTTAGCTGCTAGTTATTTGTATTTAGTTGCTTGTTAGGATTAAGGATAGGGTTAGGGTTAGGGTAATTATCCCCGCCACACCTTGCTCCTTGTTGTAACAGAAAAGTTGTCCATTCTCACGGACACATTCGCGGACTTCTTCCAGACAAAGATCAATAACATACTAACTGAGCTATAAGGGATGTTTGAGATCTCATTAGAACATAAGGAGCTCGTGGAGAAAACTACAATAGGCCCAATCTCCAAGGCATGGATGAGCTTCAAGAGTGTCCTCAATATGAGCTATGTGCAGAAGCAAAAAACCATTTTCATTCAGTATTCATTCTTGGACCACGATGTCTACCAACATGTGACCAAGAAGACCATAGAGAAAGCTAGACGTCTGAGCGAGGAGAAAAGGACCCTCCAAACATATAACAAATACCCCATAGGCTCGGCAGGCGTGGGTACGTGGCTAAAAAGGAGGCATGGGAGCGGGAGGACGAGCTGGCAATAGAGTCATGGGTCAGCCCTCCCTTTGAGTACATCGGAGATGGACGTGTCCAACAATGGGCGAGAGCTTGAATGCGAAAGAGTTCTTTCGGTTCTATCATCTTCGCAAACCCTGCTAAGGAGGAAGTAACCCAACTTCTGATAAGATATCGAACTATGTACCATAGTTCTTACATAGCCTCCCATAACTTAGTACGAAGTTAATTTAATAATTTGTCGAGCTTTTGTAGATATCGTTGAACCAGGACTTGTCCTAGGTCTCTTTGGGAACTGAGAGGACGAGAGAAGCTCTAACTGTGGCCCTGGGGAACCTGGAGCACCGAGGTCACATGCGAGGCCTCGGGGCTAACGTTTCTTGGAGGGTGGGATTCCCCAGGACGTAGACACGTCACAACATCGATAAAAGAGCAAGAACGAGCTACCGTTTGAGCAGGCTTTTAACACTTCACTATCTAGACTCGGACATTATTATGTGCTTTTGTGTGTGTGTGTGCAAGTGAGGTGTTTTAGCAGCGCTACGGTCTATTGGCGTTGGATTGTGAATATCCACCTGTAATGCAGTATCATGTTTCACTTGTGTCATGCGCGAGCTAACACTAGTGTGTGTTTTGTACTTATTTGTTTTGTCAAGTCATGGAGTCCGTGTGCTATACACTGATTATGGGAGACATTTCTGTACATTGGTTATATCTGACCAGCTGTCAAACAGGTACTTTTACATCATTTGTTCATCATGCAGGATAGATGTTTATCTACAATATGCTGGGAACGTGTTTCCTCAATGGCTCAATAGAAATTCTGTTACATACCTGTTTAAGAAGTGCCTGCTGCACGAAGTTTTGTTCCCGTGGCCATCTACTCAGCATGAAATCCTCAACTGTTCTTCCGACTTCATTTGCCAACAGAGAATTCCATAAATTATTCATGATAATATATCAACTTTTATCAGGTGACCATTTTCTGAAAGGATGAGAATGCTCCCCGTTGAATAATCCCATCCAATAATCTGGTCAAAACTAACGTACATATATGTTGTCGGCGAGGTGTTCCTTGGACAGTGAGTTTGAGCACCCCGGGTCGGGAGACCGAGGTGCTTAGGGAAGACTTGGGGAACGAAGCTGATTATCCGCGGGGTCTTCACCCAACTACCGCCAAAGACCAAAGATTTTGAGATGTGTAGTAGAAGTGTATTTCTCCTCTCGTTCATAGGGGGTGCCAACTTGCCCTTATATAGGCAAACCTGGCTTACAGGTGTAAATACATCGCTACCCTCTAAAAGGTTACAGTCTTTTTCTGGCCTGTGTCACCGTACGTCGGCCAAACATGTACTCTCCACCTTGCCGCTACCTACCACCTGCGTCGGCATATTCCTAGATTCGCCTCGCCGGTACGGCTCGTCTCCGCCCTTGCCTTCCTCCGTGCCCGCGCGTCGCCCGTGCTGGATGAACTCGCCTCCCCTTCCTTCTCGTCCTAGCCGAGGTGCTCGCTCACCTCGTCCGCGGGGGCCGACTTGCTCCCTGCTCCTATACCTACGTCGCCTTACCGGGGCGACTTGGCATCGTCCAAAACCCACTAAAGATCCCTGCAGGACATAGCGCTTGTTAAATATAATACGTATAAAAGGGGTGGGGGGTACCTCGGCTCGTGGGCTCCGCTGGACTCCCCCAACATATGTATATCGTGAAAACACAATGTTCGTCCAAATGGCAAAAGCAATCTCTCTTCCCGTAAACCATAACACGAATCATGCCTTCCATTGCCAGGTAATACTGCAATTTCATCCGAGAATATTCCTGACCATCGCCGGCAGTACCTGTCACAGATCAGATTGTTTCGCCATCAGAGCTTAGTATGTAGTAGTCCTCGACCATAAAATCCCTGACCAATGAACATAATAGTAGCGCTTTGATTAAAATGAGCAGATATCAGAATAAGAAACACGAGATTAAGGTATTATTTATTTAGTTTCTCAGCCTTACATTGCAGATGCCAGCAAATACGTTCCATAGATTTTTACTTCAGTTTCTTTCATTGCTCTGTCAACAAGTGTGGCTGCATGTATTACTTGTTGCGGTGTACATACTCTAGTCCGCGGCTTCATTGACTGGGTTGTGGAACTTGGAGCTACCTGTGTCCTCCAGCAACTTGCTCCGTGTATCATCGATTACCTGGGTCAGTGAGATTCCTACAACAGCATATAGAAGGGTGGTACTTTCATCGGCTATGCAAAATTCAGAAACTAGGACACAAGGAAAATGTGTTGATACTTCTTCAGGTTTTCAGCCTTATGATGCAGGAGCCAGCAAGTATTACAAACCATAAGTTTTTATTTTCTCAGTTTCATTCTCTGATTTATCAGTTTACCAAAATAACAATTAAAAAATATTTCTCTGTTTGTATCAACAAGTATATGATTGATTCCCTGATTTTTCTGAACCCGACCATGTACTGGATTCCCCAACTTGCATTTTATTCTACCCACTTGTACAGAAAAATGATAACACTTGTATCAAATCTCCACCCGTAGTTAGAACATCTAGACTAAATTCATGCGGCGAAGGAAACTTCTTTGGCATGCAATCTTTACTTCGATCACACGAGAGCTATCTTACTCCTGGAATTCATAAGGGGGCATCACATTGAGGCTTTCAGTTTGGCGTGAAAGATCACGAATTTCTAGAAATCACTGGCAATGAAGCTCTCGAAGAGGAACCAGACTGAAGACTTAGAAGCGGCCGTACCTGTAGCAGCCGGTGCTGTTCTGAACCTGTCGCGCGAGTCGTGAAGGCCTAGAGAGACGCCACCAGTCCACCGTGCCGCCGGCTCGAGGGGCACCGCTCGTTCCTCCTCTTGCGGGAATCACTAGACCAACTACCCTCACCCTCCACTGCGCGAAGCATCAGCCGCCGCGGCAGTCGCCGTCGGGGGATTCGCCGGCGACGTCGAGAGCCACGGTTTCGAGCGGAGAGCGCATGCAGGACGCAGAGTTCTTTGCGACCTGTTATCGGCTATTGGGCTTGAGTTCATATGCATATGGGCCTGGTGCATAATTGGCTCTTGGGCTACATCTTCTGAATTAACCCGCCCATTCTTTCTCCTGCATGACCGTACTTAGGAACTCAGCAAGCTGACCGGTCCTGAGTTCAATCGAGCAAAATGTATTTTCTAACTTCCCCTCATTCAAGGTCCTCGGCAGGGAATAATAGATGACGCATATATGTGGATGCATTCAGTGATCGAAACCAGCGGCGGAGCCGACTCCCGGAGAGCCAGGGTGGCTGCCAGGTTCAGCCGGAGAACTCCATTGAAGCTATAACAATGAATGAAAGATTCGATCTCTAATTTTTATAGACAAATACTTGTGGATCTAATCACAGTTAGATTTTGCCCAGCCTCTACAAATGAGCTGGCTCCGTCACTAATCAAAACGAGGTTTAGGTCTCCATTTTAGATAGTTATGCGAAGATGGACGCACTCACTGTGCGTGAGTTGGGACGTGTCGTGTGGCGTCTGGTGTGTGTGCGTCCTACGTCATACTCTCTTAGGAAAAGGAAAAGATTATACAAGAGGGAGAGCATGTCTAGACTTCCTCTCACACGTATCAATTGGCTTTTCGTGTTTGACTTTGTTTGGTTAAAACTTGGGTAAAATGTTTAAGATTTGGCCACATGATTGCACATCTATGCTCGCTAAACAAAAATATTGCGTATCTGTATATAGCACTAGTATGTATCCACTATCCAGAGTAAGTGTCCCGGTCTCTACCGTAGAGCCCACAGAGATGAATGCACCTACAGATACGGGCAGGAGGCCTAGCAAATCTCCCTGCCATGTTCCTTGTTTATATATAGTTTTCACCTCGCCGACATGCTTTCGTATCTCTTGCAATCAAATAGTCTATAATTAATTAATCAGGAATATGTGCACGACCCTAATTGACATTAGCAAAACAACGGCCGGGCTTAAGTCAATGGTTTCAGTCTGCTTCTTAATTTATTCTAGTTTACTCTCTTTGGTCAGATGCAATTGCATAATTTATCACTAACTGAACCTGAAAAGATCCCTCACTGCATGCACTCAGATTGTCTTTTGTTTTTCTTGTATTCTTTGTGTGCAAGGTAGTTTGGTGATGTAAGTATAACAACACATTTGAGGTTTTATTTCTACCATGCTGTATTCTCTCTACCACATAAAAACCTAATCATTTATGAAGTAGGGAATAAGTAAATAATAAAGAAGATAATTTAAGTAAAAGACTGATTATGGTACATCATCTAGGAAACATATTACTTCAGATTGCGCATACTCTTGAAAAACCCAACTCAGTACCGGTATTATTCGTGAGAAAAAAAAATTAAAGGTGACTTATTTCCACTCAACTCAGCTTGATATCGATTTTCGGTGTAGGTGCCGCCATCATCGCTCTAGTGAGTCGGTCCGATAAAACCAATTACGGATAAACAAAATCTGGAGGACAACTCAATGAAGATTAATAAAAGTTTAAAGATTTATCTAGGAAGAAACAACCAATCACGCTAAAAGAATCTAAAAATATTTTCCTTCGAGAAAAAAGATAGTCTAGAAATACTGTTGTACGTGAAATTGAAGTTCCGAAAAAAAAGGCCTTCCGGTCTTGGGCTTCTGCTCAAGCCTATTTGCATGGGTATGATGTTTTTTATTTCCATGGGTATGATGTTTTACGACCCAGTTGCAGTGAGACATGCATTGTCAATAATCTCAGAAACTGTTGTTAGATATCGATACTCTGTTGCACTGGCACTCGGTCAGTTTCCACAGCTATCACTTATTTAGAATTTTCAATTTTATACTTTTAAGTGTATAAACCATGGGCCTTCATGATTTAGAACGTCGCTGAGCTTTTATGCCCTAGAAAATGGGCTCGTTCGCCTCTCTTTTGTTTTCGACTTTGTTTGATTAGAACCCGTCGGAAATGACTTAAAATTTGGCTAGATCACCGTGTGACTGCATGTACATCTATGCTGGTTGAAGCAAAAAGATTACGTATCTATGTGCCACTGGTGTGTATCTCCTAGGAGAATATATACAATCGAGTATCCCGATCTCTACGTAGAAACCACAGTTTTCTCTCTCTTTTGGAATGCAGCAACCACAGGATGCGGAGGCACCTAAAGATAAGGGCGGCCTAGCAAATCTCCCTGACATGTTCCTAGTTCCTTGTTTGCATATAGTTTTCATTTTGCCGACACACATTCATATTTCTAGTGTGCATTCATATAATTGACATTATTAGCAAATCGACGGCCGGCCGGCTTAAGTCAATGGTTTTTAGTCTGCTGCTTAATTTATTCTAGATTTCTCTCTTTGGTCACATGCAATTCATCGCTACCTGAACCTGGAAAAGAGTCCACTCCCGGATGCACCCATTTTTTTTGGCCGAAACGATGCACCCATTTTTTTGGTGGGGTATGCAAGGTTGTTTGGTGTTGTACAAACAAAAGACACAACTGAGGTTTTTGTTTAAATTTTGCGTTCTCCCTATCACAGCAAGACCCAATCATATATAATAATATTAGGTAGGAACATAAGTAAATAATAGAGAAGATAGTTTTGTCTAAGTTTGTCTTCGGTTTTTCCATACTCTTAGACAAACAATGAAAGGCATCAATAAAGTAGGAGGGCTGAATTTGGAGTCAAAAACGCACTTCAAGTCTTACAAATAAGTTGAGCTTGGTATATAGACATTTTCAAAAAAATTAATTAGTTTGTGTGTTATTACTTGAGGCGTCTTCTTCTTACTCATGTTCTTCTTCTCTTCTCCTTTGTGACGAGAGACTTTGTTCTTCTTTATTTCGAAGTCAAAATTTTAATTTAATCCATTGTCCATACATATTTACTCATTGACTGAACATTGTCAGAAACTTTAATATTAATCAGATTCTCCACTTCCTAAAAAGATCCTGCAAGTGCCCATTCACAGCGAGAAAACAAAATTTCTAATGGTTAGGACGGCCTAGCAAATCTCTCACTTCAATTCAATATTCCTAGCTTGATTTTTCTAATGATGCTTGTTTGTTTACAGTTTGATTTTGCAGTTGCCTTGCCATGTTTCTTGCTTAGCTTTCTATAGTCAGGCGAGGTCATCACTTACTGAAGTCAACTACGGTGTATGTTTTCTTAGGGATTAAACTATTTATTTTCTCTAACTATGGTCAGAGCTCCCTTAATTTGATATTTAACATGTACACGCTACTCCAATTGCATGCATGTTGTCAGTTCTCTTGCAGGTATACGAATAATGAAAACCAAACTAATACTCTCGTAGAGAACTCGATCAAGTATATACATCGCGAAAACACTAACTTGAACTGCTGGAATGTAACTATCTTGGGTCGTTGTACGAACTACCAGTTCGTCGTATGCAATTAGTGGGTACCTAGGTATACCCATCCATTATCGAAAGCTTATGAATAGTGAATGGCGAGGTGTCGAGGAGCGAGTTGAGAAGAAACTCGGAAGCTGGAAGGGCCGAAATCTCTCCCTAGGAGGGCGGCTGGTCCTTTTGAATTCGGTACTGAGTTCCCTGCCAAACTTTATGATGTCCTTTTTTGAAGTACCTAAAGGGGTTATTAAAAAATTGGACTACTTTTGATCTCGATTTTACTGGCAGAATGAATCAGCATAACCGCAAATATATATTGGCTCTGTGGGAGGTTTTGTGTCAGCCTAAGGACCAAGGGGGCTTAGGTATTCAAAACTTGGTTCTGTAGAATGTTTGTTTATTGAGCAAGTGGCTCTTTAAATTATTAAATGAAGATGGGACATGGCAGCAATTGTTGCGCAACAAATACCTCCAAACGCAATCATTGGGTCATGTAACGAGTAAGCCAGGTGACTCTCATTTCTGGACTGGCTTAATGAAGATCAAGCACCATTTTTGGCATTTTGGTGTCCATAAGGTGCGGAATGGGAGTCAAATCAGATTCTAGGAGGATATATGGTTTGATAGTGAGCCTTTTTTTGTTCAGTATCCTCTTTTATATAATACTAGATAATTGCCCGTGCGTTGCAACGGGGTATAAATATTCTAGTACATTAGCTCGTGATTTACCTGCCCATATTAATGTGATTGTGTAAAAATAGTAGGATTTTATTTGGTAAACACATATTTGGTAAGTATTTATTGGCAGGAAGATTGCAAAACAGGAAAGTTGGACGAAGAGTGGGCAAAACGCACTCTGCCGGCAGGAAAGGGAACGCTACTCTTTTTTTATTATAATAATATAGTGAGACGAAAACATGCCACAGTAGCAGAAGTTCTCGGTTCGGTTCCACTTCATGTTTCATTCCGTCGTGGGCTTGAGGGCCCCAAGTTGGCTTAGTGGCATGAGATTGTCCGAAAGGTCGCCTTGGTGCAGTTATCTTCTGAACAACATTCTTTCAGTTGGAGACTGCATAGTTCAGGCATGTTTTCGGTACACTCGATGTACAGAGCATTGGGTAACTTTATGAATCCCTGTTTGCATGTTTATTTGTGGAAATCTAAGGTGCCTTTGAAGATAAGGATCTTCTTATGGTATTTGCGTATGGGGGTGCTTCTCACTAAAGATAATCTTTGCAAAAGGAACTGGAATGGTAGCCCATTGTGTTGCTTTTGTTCTGCCCATGAGTCAATTCAACATTTGTTTTTTGATTGCCCCTTGCTCGCTCTATATGGCGGTTGGTGCACCTAGCGCTGGGATGTGGTCCTCCGTCCAATGTTTCCAATTTGTTGGAGAGTTGGTTGAATGGAATGTGATGGGATAAAAGGGATATTATGATGGTTGGAGCTGCAGCTATTTAGCTGGTCTATCTGGCTCCATCGCAACGATATTGTTTTTGATAAAAAGAAAATCTCTAATCCGTTGCAAGTTATCTATATGGTTACCCGCTGGCTTCGTATATGGTCGCTACTCCAACACCGGCCAGCTCTCCGGGATACGCTTGGTGCGGCATCGCTTATGCTAGAGATGGGAGTGCGGGATGTTCTATATACTCATGCGTGGCAGTTTAGTTGCAGGCTGTGCTTTAATTAATGGTTTATATCGCCTAGCTTGTGTAATGCATTCTTTCTGTGTCTCACGCTAATGGGCGTTTACGTTTGTCAAACTTTGTAATATTTGGTTGTGTGTGCCTTTTGGGTGCAGAGGCTGGAGGTTCTACTCCATTTTCTAAAAAAAAATTAGTGATTGCTGATATGTACGCTCAAATATGTATCTTTGATCTTATTTCTTTTCAGGTCATTTAGCTTTTCAGGACATTTAGGAGGCAGCTATACATTCATGCTTCGGTTTGGGCACCAAGTCATGATAAAAATTTCGAACTTCTTTTAATGACGTAGTTGATCTATAGAGGATTCTAGGCTTCTAGCTAGGGTTCTTGCGACTTCAAAATCAATATATATTAGGAGAAACAAAATGGAAATCTTTGCTGCGAAATAGAAGCATATGTCCCCTTTTTTTCTTTCTCTTTTGTTTCTATCATTTGTAAGTGGGAAATGTATCTGTGCTTGTAAGTTTTTCTCATTTTTGTTGCTTTTGACATAAAATGAATCTGAACTAGAAATCTGCTGGAATCCAATTGATGATGTTGTTGGCGTCACTCCTACCTTCGTAATACCTATTTTCACCTCCGATACCTCTGAATCCTAGCCACCAGATCCATCGCCTTGCTGGCATCTTTTTTCTCTCCCTTATGCACCACAACCTCGTATCACCTCAGCCCCGATGGTGCAACATATAGACCTGAGCTACTTCCTTAATTTCGAGCACATCCACCAAAAACCTAGCTCAATTATCTCGACTCATCATCGTTCGGTCCTCTTTCCGAACCCATGGGTGACAGCACCAACGCCACCTCGCTTCACCACCTTTCTAATCCAAAGTCTTATGACTCTTTAAACCTAACTCAACATCACGCCATCAAGAAGCATAAATATTGGTGCATGAAAGGTGATAAATATAGTTTTCCTGACCTACGCACCTTACTATTTAGCGTCTTGAAATTGGTATGGAGGGCAATGAGATAAGTCCATGACACAACTTTAATTAATCTGCAAAAAAGCCATTGTCCTCCCACAGGGAGCTTAATTATAAGTAATAGTGGGCACATAAACATCCAAATGGTCAGTGAAAGAAGATTACAGGTGTATTCGACGGAGAAATGCGTTGCACTATTCTCCTCCCTGAAATAGTGAAATTGGTCCATGACGCAAAAGTGCATGCCCTAATTGGTAGCTTATCATATCTACTCACGTGGCTGTGTGCGTGCAGCATATGATGCAGGGTCAGGAAAGTTTTTTCTTCCGTTATCTAAAAAATATATAAATACTGTCTTATATTGTAATAGCATATTTCGACGTTATATATTTCTAATTATGTCATGGAGACTTCAATTGATTAATCCACGGAGACTTTTGAATTACAACCCACATCTAAATACATGAAAATTTCTATCGTCAATTATTAAGATTTTAATGTATATTACTTAGAGCAGTAGTGTATTTCTTGCCAAGGTCAGCAAATTGAGACAAGGACACGTACGTAAAATATGTCATCCCTCCTGGCCTGTAACGCGGGTCGATCGCTTATTGGAATAAACCGACGGTCGTTGGCCGGCCGGCGGGGCGGCCGTCGTCGTATCTACGCATATCCGGCCGTCAGAGATCACGAACAGCTAGGTCTTAATTAATCATCATCGACGAGTCCTACACCTCGTCGATCTCCATCCATCATGCTTAGCTAGCTAGCTAGCCAGTATAAATAACCTAGCACAGACATGGCATTTCGTATCAATCAGTAGCAGCTGTCACGTACGTACGTACAGACACGTGGAGGAGATCGATTAACTAGGAGAGGAGAATTCATGGCCCCCGCCGCCGCACGCCGGAGCATCGAGGAGAGGTGGAGCCTCGCCGGCGCGACGGCGCTCGTCACCGGCGGCAGCAAAGGGATCGGGTACGTACATAGCTAACTGAACTAGTTAGTTAGCTATTATAAGTAGTGATCAATGTATTTATATACGTGCATGCACTTGCATGCTATCGATCGGCAGGCATGGGATCGTGGAGGAGCTGGCAGGGCTCGGTGCGAGGGTGCACACGTGCTCCCGGAACGCGGCGGAGCTGGAGGAGTGCCGGCGGCGGTGGGAGGAGAAGGGGTTGGCGGTCACCGTCTCCGTGTGCGACGTCTCCGTGCGCGCCGAGAGGGAGAGGCTCATGGAGACGGTCAAGGAGGCCTTCGGCTTCGGCGACGCCGGCGGCGCCGGCGGCGGGAGGCTCGACATCCTAGTGAACAACGCGGGGCAGTCTATGGTAAAGGCGGCGGTGGACTGCACCGGCGAGGACTACGCGCGGGTGATGGCCACCAACCTCGAGTCCTGCTTCCACCTCGCCCAGCTCGCGCACCCGCTCCTCCTCCGTGGCGGCGGCGGCAGCGTCGTCAACATCTCTTCCATCGCCGGCTTCATCGGCTTCCCGGGCCTCGCCGTCTACTCTACGACCAAGGGAGCGATGAACCAGCTCACCCGGAGCCTCGCTACCGAGTGGGCCGACCACAGCATCCGCGTCAACTGCGTCGCGCCCGGGGGCATCAACACCGACATCGCCAAGGACGTCGTAAGATTCACAAAGCCATATACAATCTTCCCCGAAACTATTTCAATTTTGTTTTTCAAACCGATTAATTGGGTTGAGAATGAGCAGACGAGGAGGGACCCGGAGTTGGCGAAGAGCGAGGCGGCGCGGCTGCCGATGCGGCGGCTGGGCGAGACGGAGGAGGTGGCGTCGGTGGTGGCGTTCCTCTGCATGCCGGCGGCATCCTACATCACCGGCCAGGTCATCTGCGTCGACGGCGGGCGCACCATAGCTTAGCTAAATACACCTGTCACGTAGTGATATGTCCGGTGGCTTGTGGTTTGTTTTTTTCTGTATCTTGCGGGGGAGCTTTTTTCTGTATCTGCTGATGTGTAAGCGTAACTACTGCGTAAGTACGTTAAGTGTATATGATTATTAAGTTAAAAAAAAGTGTGTATGATTATTTACTCTTCGTATGTATATTGTTATTTCTTTGGATAGTTTAGGGTTTGGTTTGTAAGTTGCATCCAGTGATACCGTCAAAAACTTGCATCCAGTGATCTCCCATCTCCCTTTCGTAACCATAAATATGTTATATAGTCTCTTCCCTGTTCTTGAAATTGATTACCTTAAAATTAAGTTGAATATGCCCGTCGGTATGGTTTTGGTGATTTGGTGTTTGAGACGTAGTGGATTATAATAATCCTGTTTGATTTAAATGCTTTACGTGTTCTGCTGTTTGATTAACTAGCATAGTATCCCACGCAATTGTACGGGAGACGTTTTTAATTATCTTTATGCTTTTTACCTGCACGTGTGATATTATATCAGTATGGAAAATAAAAGTTCAAATCGTGAGTTGGCCTGCTAGGCATTGTACTAAGCCATTTATTTATGTACAGTTATAATGATCTATCGGATGTGATTTGTTTAGTTATCTTTATTTTTACTTGTACACGTGATATTAGATCGGTACTGATTGCGTGGGAAACGTTCTGGTTATCTTTATTTTTTTACTTGCATGTGTGATATTAAATCAATACTAATTGCGCAGCAAATATTTTTAGTTATCTTTATTTTTTACCCGTGCACGTGATATTATATCACTACAGAAATAAAAGTTCAAATTGCGAGTCAACTTGTACTGAGCCTCTATTTAGGTACATTTATGAGCTGGCCTGCTAGTCGTTATATTGAGCCGTCTATTTAGGTACAGTTATCGGATGTGATCTGTTTAGGTACAGTTATGAAAATCTATTGACTGTGATCTGTTTAGATGCAGTTATGAAGATCTATCGGCTGTGATTTGTTTAGGTGTAGTTATAAAGATCTATCGACTGTGATCTATTTAGGTGCAGTTATGAAGATCTATCGGTTGTGATCTATTTAGATACAGTTATGAAGATCTATCGATTGTGGTCTACTAATAATAAAATGGTCCACTAAATTAACGATCGAATGTTTTGTTTTTTTGAGAATTTCTAATATTTCACTATTTTTTATATTGTATTTTGCTTTTAGTATATAATAGAAGATTAGCTACTTTTACGATAAATGGATAATCTGACCACCGAGACACATTTTACCACTCCCTGCAGACGGTCGGTCTCAGTGCTGCTTTTAGGATAATCATTTTCCTTTTTCTTCTGACGAAAACGTGTGGCGCATGTATTTGGAGCCGTATGTGTGGAGGCGATCACTCCAACGTACACGTATAAATTTGTCGCATTAGTTTCGATGGCAATCTGACAAGGAACAACTACTCAAGCCACAAAAGAAGAAAATGCTGAGAGAGCTAGCTAGAGATGGCGCACGTTACTATGGTTCCTACAAATGGAAAAAAAAATATTTATCAGATTACTGATCTATTTAAGTATAGTTGTGCGTATTAGATGCAGAGACCAGATAAGTAAAACTTTTTCATTATCTAAAAAGATGATCTATTTAAGTGAAGAACGCCGGCTTGGAGTGGACAGTGGAGGACTACAAAGTGCTGATGGACACTAACCTGAAGTCAAGCTTTCACCTCAGCCAGGCGCACCCTCTTCTCCTCAACGCCATCGTCGTTGGAGGAGGCAGCATCGTCAACGTCTCGGAGGCCCAATTGGCTACCAGGCTCTGCACTTTATGCTATCACGACAGGTAAACATATATTTGCTTTTCGAGGTCTCCCTATATATAAAAGTGCCTAGGATTCCAGGCCTGTGATTGGTCCACGTGGTGCATTATGAGCTGTCGGATTTCGCACGGACGGACCAGATCGAGCGATGAACAGTCACACGATGAACATTAACGGGTCCAGTACTGTTCATACCGGGTTTAGTACTGTACACCTGACCCGTTAACAAATTCTTAACGGGTACTGTACTGTTCACCCGACCCATTACTGTTCATAAATATGATTTCCTCAAAAATCAAAATTTAAAAAAAGAATTCAAAAGACAACAAAATAAAATCTAAAAATTACGAAAATTTTTATCTAGGCTAAATAAAATATAAGAAATTCAATAAAAATAGTTCCAAGAAGAAAAAATAAATTAATAATTTATAGAATTAAAATATCTCCTTCTTTTAACTCAAAATTAATATTTGAGGCATCCAAATAAAATTTAAAAATTATAAAAAAATTCATATAGACCAAATAAAATATTAAGAATCTACTAAAAATAGTTCCATTGAGAAAAACTAAATTAGTAATTCATAAAATTAACATATCTTTTTCTTTTAACCTAATATTTTATACTGTAATTAATTACCCTTGTATACAAAGGTTTTGCTGTGACAAATAAATTATGGGTGTAAACTATTTACAAGTGTAAAAATTTACAACACATCCAAACAGGGCCTAATATGAATTATGGAATCAAAATTATACCGGATTTAGTACTGTACACCCGACCCGTTAACAAATTCTTAACGGGTACTGTTCACCCGACCCATTACTGTTTATAAATGTGATTTCCTCAAAAACCAAAATTTAAAAAAAGAATTCAAAAGGCATCAAAATAAAATCTAAAAATTACGAAAAAATTTATCTAGGCTAAACAAAATATAAGAAATTCAATAAAATTAGTTCCACCAAGAAAAAATAAATTAATAATTTATAGAATTAAAATACCTCCTTCTTTTAACTCAAAATTAATATTTGAGGCATCCAAATGAAATCCAAAAATTATAAAAAATTCATATAGACCAAACAAAATATTAAGAATCTACTAAAATAGTTTCATTGAGAAAAACTAAATTAGTAATTCATAAAATTAACATATATTTTTCTTTTAACCTAATGTTTATACTGTAATTAATTACCCTTGTATACAAATGATTTTCCTGTGACAAGGAAATTATTGGTGTAAACTATTTACAAGTGTAAAAATTTATAACACATCCAAACAGGGCCTAATATGAATTGTAGAATCAAAATTAATCGTAATGTACGAAGCTCTCTGTACTTAAGCCGTACTCCGCTTACTCTCCTCTATATAAGGACCAGCTTACCCCATAGCTAGCTACTGTGCCACACCATTTCACAGCGACACAAGTCAAAGATTCCAGCTAGGACAGCCGATACCATACCATGGCGAGAGCACTACTGGCCATCGCGCTCGTGGCCATCGCGCCGGCGGCGATCGGCGCCACCAACTTCACCTTGACCGAGCACGACCTGGCATCGGAGGAGGCACTCTCGGCGCTGTACGAGCGCTGGTGCGCGCACCACGGGCTCACGCGGGACATCGGCGAGAAGGCCCGGCGGCTGTGACGGACGCGGCCGCTCCTCCAGCGGACGGACTCCTCCTGCCCAGGCTCCTACGACGCGCGGGAGATGGCTGGGATGCCGGATCTGCTGGAGATGTCGCCGGGGTGGCCCATCCCGGCTCCTCTGGACCCGGCAGGGGCCGGCGTCGTGCTGCTCAAGCCCACGAAAGGGAATTAAGAACCAAATCGGGCCTCAAAATTGAACCCTAGTAAAAGAGCACCAGGGGAACGAGGCATGGAAGGAGAAGCACAGCTGTAGTACCTTTGGATCTCGCCTAGAAGGCGGGTTGTTAGCCCATCGCCTTGAGCATCGCTACAGGTAGGGTCTCGCGGCTGCCAGATTGGTCGCCATCTCCGGGGGTGTCGCCGCACTGGGGGAGAGAGGAACGAGACCGGTGGGTGAGAGGAGAAGCGCGAGAGACCGAGCGAGCAACCGCCGTCGCCATCGCCATCCACCATAGGAATACACAGCATCTCTCACCGCATCGGGCACTGCACCGGCGAACGGACAGAGAGGGCACGTCGACCGCAGCAACGGGAGACCCGCCGGCGCACAGAACAAGCACAGGGAAAGCGCACTCACCGGCAAACGGGCAGAGAGGGCACGTTGACCGCCTCGGTAGACCCGCCGCCGCACAGAACTAAACCCACTCCGGCAGCTTCCTCAGCACACAACATACAACAACGCAGTGCAGCCGAAGACCAAACCCAGCAATAGAACGGCCCACCGGCATGCGCCCATAGCCCAACAAAGCAAACCCACCAACAAGCCCGGTAAACGACAGAGCACCAAATTTTCCATGCGACATGGAGCCCACGAGAAGGCAGACCAGCCCAACCAGGCGACACGGCCCGCGCGCCCGAGCTGCATCCATCGCGCCCCACGCGCTCGCCCCGTCATTCTTTCCACTCTAATTTCCATAATATATGAAAATTAAACAACACCGGCAGCCCTAACTTCACACTTCTTTTGCTCTACTGCACACGTAAAGATTGTGAAGCTCTCTGTACTTCGCTTCCTCTCCTCTATATAAGGAGACCATGTAAAGCTCTCTGCACTTAAGCTCTCTGTACTTAAGACCATGGCGAGAGCACTACTGGCCATCGCGCTCGTGGCCATCGCGCCGGCGGCGATCGGCGCCACCAACTTCACCTTCACCGAGCACGACCTGGCGTCGGAGGAGGCACTCTCGGCGCTGTACGAGCGAGAAGGCCCGGTGGTTCAGCGTCTTCAAGGACAAGGCCCGCCTCGTACACGAGTTCAACCTTGGCGACGCGCCGTACAAGCTCGGCCTCAACCACCTCAGCGACATGAGCGGCTACGCTGGCTGCGCCTTCAGGGACCTGGACGCCGGGAAGCGCCAGGGTCAGGGCAGGTTCGCTCACGACGCCCTCGCCGCGAGCGACCTCCCGGTGCAGGTCGACCGGCAGATGTCTGAGGCGGTCACCCCCGTGAAGGACCAGAACCCCTGCGACAGTTGCTGGGCCTTCGCGGCGGTCGCTGCGGTGGAGGGCATCTACGCAATCAAGAACAACACGCTGACGGCGCTGTCGGAGAAGCAGATTCTGGACTGCGACGTTTTCTCGGGGAACAAAGGCTGCGACGGTGGCTCTGTGGCCAGAGCGTTCGACTACATCAAGTCCGAAGGTCTGATGACGGAGCATGACTAACCCTACGAGAAAGAGCAGACCGCCATCTGCGATGATGATGACTACAACATCCCCCACATCGCGTTCATCAGCGGCTATGAAATGGTGCCCCTCTACGACGCCACCGCTTTGATGAAGGCGGTGGCGGCCTAGCCGGTGGCGGTGCTGATCAAGGCCAACAATACTGGCTTTGAGCAGTACAACGGGGGGGGGTCTTCTGGGGGCCGTGCGAGCCGGAGGTTGACCACGCCGCGACGGTGGTGGGCTACGGCACCACCGCCGACGGCGTGAACTACTGGATTCGGATTTCGCACGGACAGACCAGATCGAGCGATGAACAGTAACACGTCCAGTACTGTTCATACCGGGTTTAGTACTGCACATCCGACCCGTTAATAAATTCTTAACGGGTACTGTACTGTTCACCCGACTCATTAATGTTCATAAATGTGATTTCCTCAAAAACCAAAATTTAAAAAAGGAATTCAAAAGGAATCAAAATAAAATCTAAAAATTATGAAAAAATTTATCTAGGCTAAACAAAATATAAGAAATTCAATAAAAATAGTTCCACCAAGACAAAATAAATTAATAATTTATATAATTAAAATACCACATTCTTTTAACTCAAAATTAGTATTTGAGGCATCCAAATGAAATCCAAAAATTATAAAAAATTCATATAGACCCAATAAAATATTAAGAATCTACTAAAAATAGTTCCATTGAGAAAAACTAAATTAGTAATTCATAAAGTTAACATATCTTTTTCTTTTAACCTAATGTTTATACTGTAATTAATTACCGTTGTATACAAAGGTTTTTGCGGTGACAAGTAAATTACCGGTGTAAACTATTTACAAGTGTAAAAATTTACAACACATCCAAACATGGCCAAATATGAATTGTGGAATCAAAATTATACCGGGTTTAGTACTGTACACCCGACCCGTTAACAAATTCTTAACGGGTACTGTACTGTTCACCCGACCCATTACTGTTCATAAATATGATTTCCTCAAAATCGAAATTTAAAAAAGGAATTCAAAAGGCATCAAAATAAAATATAAAAATTATGAAAAAATTTATCTAGGCTAAACAAAATATAAGAAATTCAATAAAAATATTTCCACCAAGAAAAAATAAATTAATAATTTATAGCACTAAAATACCTCCTTCTTTTAACTCAAAATTAATAGTTGAGGCATCCAAATGAAATCCAAAAATTATAAAAAAATTCATATAGACCAAATAAAATATTAAGAATCTACTAAAAATAGTTCCATTGAGAAAAACTAAATTAGTAATTCATAAAATTAACATATCTTTTTCTTTTAACCTAATATTTTATACTGTAATTAATTACCCTTGTATACAAAGGTTTTGCTGTGACAAATAAATTATGGGTGTAAACTATTTACAAGTGTAAAAATTTATAACACATCCAAACAGGGCCTAATATGAATTGTAGAATCAAAATTATACCGGGTTTAGTACTGTACAACCGACCCGTTAACAAATTCTTAACGGGTACTGTTCACCCGACCCATTACTGTTCATAAATGTGATTTCCTCAAAAACCAAAATTTAAAAAAGGAATTCAAAAGGCATCAAAATAAATCTAAAAATTACGAAAAAATTTATCTAGACTAAACAAAATATAAGAAATTCAATACAATTAGTTCCACCAAAAAATAAATTAATAATTTGTAGAATTAAAATACCTCCTTCTTTTAACTTAAAATTAATATTTGAGGCATCCAAATGACATTTAAAAATTATTTAAAAAATTCATATAGACCAAATAAAATATTAAGAATCTCCTAAAAATAGTTCCATTGAGAAAACCTAAATTAGTAATTCATAAAATTGACATATCTTTTTCTATTATCCTAGTGTTTATACTGTAATTAATTACCTTGTATACAAAGGTTCTTGCTGTGACAACACATCCAAACAGGGCCTAATATGAATTGTGGAATTAAAATTATATCGGATTTAGTACTGTACACCTGACCCGTTAACAAATTCTTAATGGGTACTATACTATTCACCTGACCCATTACTGTTCATAAATGTGATTTTCTCAAAAATCGAAATTTTAAAAAGGAATTCAAAAGGCATCAAAATAAAATCTAAAAATTATGAAATTTTTTTATCTAGTCTCAACAAAATATAGAAATTCAATAAAAATAGTTCCACCAAGAAAAAATAAATTAATAATTTATAGAATTAAAATACCTCCTTCTTTTAACTCAAAATTAATATTTGAGGCATCCAAATGAAATCCAAAAATTATAAAAAAATTCGTATAGACCCAATAAAATATTAAGAATCTACTAAAAATAGTTCCATTGAGAAAAACTAAATTAGTAATTCATAAAATTAACATATCTTTTCTTTTAACCTAATGTTTATACTGTAATTAATTACCGTTGTATACAAAGGTTTTTGCTGTGACAAGTAAATTACTGGTGTAAACTATTTACAAGTGTAAAAATTTAGAACACATCCAAAGAGGGCCTAATATGAATTGTGAATCAAAATTACTCGTAATATATGAAGCTCTCTGTACTTAAGCTGTACTCCGCTTACTCTCCTCTATATAAGGACCAGCTTTCCCCATAGCTAGCTACTGTGCCACACCATCTCACAGCGACACAAGTCAAATATTCCAGCTAGGACAGCCGATACCATACCATGGCGAGAGCACTACTGGCCATCGCGCTCGTGGCCATCGCGCCGGCGACGATCGGCGCCACCAACTTCACATTCACCAAGCACGACCTGGCATCGGAGGAGGCACTCTCGGCGCTGTACGAGCGCTCGTGCGCGCACCACGGGCTCACGCGGGACATCGGCGAGAAGGCCCGACGGTTCAGCATCTTCAAGGACAAGGCCCGCCTCGTCCACGAGTACGCGCCGTACAAGCTCGGCCTCAACCACCTCAGCGACATGAGCGGCTACGCTGGCTGCGCCTTCAGGGACCTGGACGCCGGGAAGCGCCAGGGTCAGGGCAGGTTCGCTCACGGTGCCCTCGCCACGAGTGACCTCCCGGCGCAGGTCGACTGGCGGATGTCTGAGGCGGTCACCCCCCGTCAAGGACCAGAACCCCTGCGGGAGTTGCTGGGCCTTCGCGGCGGTCGCTGCGGTGGAGGGCATCTATGCAATCAAGAACAACACGCTGACGGCGCTGTCGGAGCAGCAGATTCTGGACTACGACAATTTTGCTGTTAATTTCATGTGTGGTTTGCTCCAATCACTAAAACAAAGTGCAGCTTTGTTTGCTCAAGAATGAGGTGACTACATGATGCTAGTATGTTTGTGTCATAAACTTCTAGTCTTAAAACAGGGATCCACTAATTTTTTCTATAAATTATCGATTCTTCATGCGTTTAGCACAAGTGATGTATGTGCTGTATTGTTCATGTATGTGTGAAAATATTGTGCTATTTTTGTGTGTGAAAGCATTGTTCTTGTATGAGCAAAAGGGACAATTTACTTCTTTTATTAGAATTGATCAATTTTTATTCATGTTTTTCTATTTTCATATCTCATTTATGTGCTAAACTACGTAAAAAAACATACGAAAATGGAGCTAATATCATTCAAACAGCTAACAAACAACACAAAGGGTTTTATAGACTTTTCACAATCACATCTGCCTATAAGCTCAAATATCAGAAGCCGTTTAGAAGGGGAAGGTGGGGCTTATCAGGCTTTCCCACACCGCAGCTTCCCCACACCATTAAGCTTAAGCCGGCTTATGCACAAGCCCAAGCCGTCTAGAAGGGGGCCTTATAGCTGTGTGCTATTTATTATGGGAGGGTCGTTGTGAACTATCTGTTGTGAAAATATTATAGATTATTCAGCAAATTGGTTGTTAGATTAAGCTAATTGAGACATTCGATAAGAAAAATTTAGAAAACTAGATATTGTTATATGGTGGACAAACCACGAAAGCTAAAATCAAAAGCACCTATTTAGGAACACAAAACCAAAAATCAAAGTCAACATCTGAAACTTATTTGATTTAATTTTTAATTATAAGCTAAAAATCACCATTAATAAATTTAACCAAACACCTGCTTAACTACCAATACCACCACATGATTGTATATGAATTATAAATGAACTTTTTGCCCGTTTGACCATGAAAGAAATGAGTAATAAATCGGGGCCTGCCAGTGTTTCTGTTACAAAAGCATATGTACACGTGTGGGCAGACGACACACGTGTACGTATGATCACTACAAAATCGTACGCGTGTTCAATTCGCGCTGTGTGAGGTGCTTGAAAGTCCGCAAAATTTCTAGCCTGCATGAGACGTGATCTTTGTCCTTTTCGACAGATTCGTGGCATGGTTGGAGTGAGTGAGTGACTCACGTGTCTCAGTGTCTGGTGTGTAGTGCCCCTGTGGTGGCGCATGGTTCTTAGCAACACGTACGCGTGTGCAGCAGGTCACTCCAACGTGGCGTTTATTATCTTCACTCACATAAAACAGAGAGAGAAAGAGAAAGAGAGAGAGAGAGAGAGAGAGAGAGCAGATAATGGCAGGAGCCGGCGGGAGCAGAGAAGACAGGTGGAGCCTCGCCAGCGCGACGGCGCTCGTCACCGGCGGCAACAAAGGGATTGGGTACGTAGCTATACATACATGCATGGTGTATTCGTCTAGGTGTACGTATAAGTAGTTCGTTTGTGTTAGACGATGGTCGTGTTCACTCGTCTGGCATATGCTATGCAGGGCGTCTCCCGTTATCTGTGGCACCTCCTCAACCATTATGCATAGGACTCATCGGTCTCCATTAGCTAGCAGCTCCTGGTCTTTAGGCCTTTACCGTTTTACACTGTATTCACCGTCATGTACCGTTTATTCTTTGTATTTACCGTCATGTACAGTATATGTTGGATCAATTCATCTCTCTATACCATTTTACAGTTTACATGTACGTACACACACGGATGTATAAAACATGCCGTGTATAATTAAGTGTATGTGTACGTGCTTGGTATCAAACGAACTGACAGGCACGCGATCGTGGAGGAGCTCGCCGGGTTCGGGGCTCGGGTGCACGCGTGCTCCCGGAACGCGGCGGAGCTGGAGGAGTGCCGCCGGCGGTGGGAGGACAAGGGGCTGACGGTCACCGTCTCCGTCTGCGACGTCTCCGTGCGCGCCGAGAGGGAGAAGCTCATGCAGACGGTGAAGCACAACTTCGACGGCAAGCTCGACGTACTGGTAAGCTTGATTTAGCCAAATTATCTAGCCGGTCAGCGCCCATCAATCGAGACTTAGACTACTCATTGTCATTGCTAGCAAAATATCGATCTGACGTGAGAGGGCGATCCCTACTCTGTGTATAGGTGAACAACGCGGCGCAGATTGCTGGCAAGGCTGCTGCTGAATGGACAGCGGAGGAGTACTCGCATTTCATGGCGACTAACCTAGAGTCTAGCTTCCACATCAGTCAGCTCGCGCATCCTCTCCTCCTCCACGCCTCCATTGCCGGAGGAGGCAGCATCGTCAATCTCTCCTCCATCGCAGGCTTGCTTGGCTTCCCGGGCCTCGCACTTTATAGCCTGACAAAAGGTACCTATATACATGCCAAAAAATATATATTTATGTGTGGCTAGTTAGTATAGTAATATACATGATAGATATGTGCGTCCATTGTCATTCTTTGGAGTGTGGTGTCAAAAGAAATTCCCTATTTCCCCAGGAGGTTTGAAGTTATACCCCGCAGGAGGTTTGAAGTTATAACTTGATTCATCCAACTTTCTGAGGCCTTTTCTGGGATATATGCTTTTTAAAGAAGCTTTTAAGGAATTGTATCATTTAGCAAAACTTCGTATCATGCTAGCAAAATTTGTTTAGCACTGAAGTTCCAAAGTTCAATGAAGTTGTCGAAATGACATTTTTTTGTTACTAATATATGTTCTCGTACGCAGGAGGACTGAACCAGCTTACAAGAAGCCTAGCTACCGAATGGGCCCAAGACAAGATTCGTGTGAACTGTGTTGCCCCAGGCGCAATCAAGACTGACATGACAAAAAGTGTACGTGCCAAGACAACACGAATCCGATCCATTTACATTAGTTAAGGAGCGGACGTCCACAATTTAACATGTTCGGTTGATCTATTAATTAATATCTGCTAATTAAACACGCAAAAGAAATTCACTAGATCTGTTGCTCTAGGTCTCTTAATTTCGCAAGATATAAAAAATTTAAAGGATTTTCATAGAAAATAATTTTTATCGCCGAAACGAAAGAGGCCATTAGTTACCTAATTGATATACTTGGCCTAACAAAATACTGATAGCAAGTGATTATTGTTAATGGAACAGATGGCGCCAGAGATCATAGAGAAGGAGTTCTTAAGGACTCCGATGCAGCGGATCGGCGAGCCGGTGGAGGTTGCGTCGGTGGTGTCGTTCCTCTGTATGCCGGCGGCTTCCTTTGTCACTGGTCAGGTCATCTACGTCGACGGCGGCCGAACCATTAGTGCATAATTAATTAGAGGTACCTTAACAAATAAACTCTTCTCTCGATTGATGCGTGCAAATAAAGTGATCAATCAGGACCTGCTTATTGTGTGCGCGCATATCGTTCTTGCTAACATGACTGCTAATTGCTCAATCTCATATGCTTCAAACATACATAGCTCATATTTTTTTATTTTGCGAGGAAAGTATACCTCATATTAACAGGCTAATTAAAGCTAGTAAGCATATGCAAACGTGTTCGTATTATTCGATCAGAGTTAGCTGCTAATTAACTCGAAAACGTTTCTCTAGCTAATCATCACTGATCTACTTACGAATCATTGTGATCATCGTGTGATTGTAGTTTATCCCGCTGAAGAAATAATTTGCTCTAAGGGTACTAGTGGGCCAGTTGATCATAAACCCATGAGCAGGCCCAACAACAGGGGCCACAGCAAACTCCTAACAGTTTTGTCGTTGATTCTTTTCACGAGAACTTCCTAGGTAACATTTTTTTTTGTCTTGAAAATGGTAACAGACTCACAGCTAGTATACAGTACAAGGACGACCGACATGCATGCACGCATGTACTGTTGACTTGCCTCCCCCTGCATGTTTCTTAGACCAGCTGACTTTTTCAGATGACTTCCATCTATCAAGTCGGAGTTTCTCTCTATTTTTCCAACTGTTGGATTGGAAATCCTTTTTGAGTTTTGTGTTTTTGCTTGTTCGGTTTGTAATTCTCGTCGTAGATTAATTGGTCGCAGGTCGATCGTAGGCACGCGCGTTCCTTCGTACAAGATATATGAAAGTATAAGATAAGTTAGACAGAAGGTAGAAATATATAATAAACTTTTAGGGGAAATTTATACGACACAGGTCGAACCATTAGTGCTTAATTGTAATTATGTACTAACTCCCTACATGTGCCTTACAAATAAACTTGTCGTCCGACTAATCGATGCAAATTAATAAAGTAAAGTAGTATTAACCGTGACCTGCTTAATATAGAGGAGGTGTGGTTTTGGCAAAGATGACTGAATTTTTTTTCGATGGAACTAGCTAGATATTGAAGACACGTGCAAATATAGACGAGATACGACCTGCATGCATGCATATGGAAACTTCACTTACCATCGATATATGCTATAGCTATTCCTTTGTTGCACTTTTTCCTTCTATTTATGTACCCGAATTGTCTGTATTGCCTTGTACCATATTCTGGTTCTGCACTACCATATTCTGCACTATATCATTGCAAATCTTATTGCAACTTACCAAATTCACGGCAGATCTCCCGAATCATCCATCGCCCTGCACTTGCCATGCATGCATGATCATACGGCCGATGAATAAATACCCGCCGACGCGTACGTTCGATGATCGATCTGAAAATCCCGAACTAGTTCGTGTTCGATCGATCTTTGTAGCTAGCTAGCGCGTACGTGTAGTTTTCAATCCACATGATGTACGGTGCGTCGTGCCACGGAGATCGTCATCACCTGCCGCCGCCGCCGCCGAACGGGTCCCGGGCGGTGAGCTTCCTGCTCCGCATCTGCACGCTGTTTCTGGCGCTCGCGTCGGCGGTCGTGATGGCCGTGGCGAGCGACTGCACCTACAGCCGCTACGCCGCCTTCGTGTACCTCGTCGGGTGCAACATCACCGCGGCCATCCTGGAGGCGGCGGCGATCTACCTGCAGCTCAGTCTCGTCGGCGGCGGCGGCGACCAAGACGACGAGACGGTAATGGAAGCGGAGGAGGAGGGGAGCAAGCTCCCTGGGATCACACTGGTGGTCGTCGACGCGCTCGTGCCGGCGCTGCTCTACTCGGCGACGGCCGCGGCGTACACGGCGGCGTCCATGGCCGGCGCGCAGATCGGCACCTTCGCCCGGTTCGGCGTGCAGGTGGAGCGGTCCAAGATCCTGTCGCTGGCCGCCAGCGCCGCCGTCATCCTCGCCCACGTCGCCAAGGACGTGCCGCTGCCCTTCAACGTCCCGCCGTAGCTTGATACATGCGCATGATACGTACTAACATGTCAGGGCACGTATAGCACCTATACTCGTACCTATATATGCTTCGTGTGGTTGCCGTTAGTGATCAGTGATTTATATATACAATCTTTTTTTTTGTTTTGGTTTTTGGAGAGAGCATATGATCATACGCGTATATAATCTTGATACGTGTTGCAAAATTTGCAACTGTGAAGTATCAAGGTGTATCTAGTCTAGTATACACACATAGAGCGTGTGTTAGTTAATGTTGCCAAGCCTTAGATATAAAACAAGGTACTAGTTGTTATATCAAGTGTTTTGGCAAACATCATGTACGGGGAAGGGGATGAGATCATCTACCAAAAGTCCATACAAATTTCTCGCCTTCTGATCCGCGCAGCAATTCGTGCTTTGCATGATGTACGACGTACAGTACAGGCACATGTACTTTTTATATGAATTTTGTGTTATTAATATCGGTCGTCGAGTTACGAACTGATGATATGTTCGTCTAAAAAATGTGATCAGATCGATGTTAATGGGCCAAGAGTGGTGTGGGCCTAGTTGTTGATGACTATGAATGGGGTGGACTAAGTGCATGTTTGATCCAGTTTCTTATAAATTCAGAGCACAGCTAGAATTACAAAACCACTTTGTTAAAAAGGAGCTTAGATGAACCCTTTTTTTTTGCTAAAATTAAATCACACGGCCTCCGTTCCAATCATTGAAAAGGCTCTAAATTAGGATTAGATAATAATAAAATGCTAGTGAGAAGACAAAACAAAAACTATTAGCAATCAAGTTTTGTAACTACTACATATGTCAGATTTGACGACAAATTCAATAAGAGAAGAAAAGAGACTAGAGGTGACGTAAGCGATCTAGCTAACATTATTAATTGAGCGCTACTCGCCACTACCCCCGTGTCGGCCACCTAAATGAGGATCGGTGGATCAAAGAGGCGCACCGAGTAGTAGCACGCTACTATCAAAAAAGTCATTCTAAACGTCTTAGTACAGACGGGTCACTAAAATTATCTGTGAAATCTCTCAGGTTTTTATCAAAGAAGACATTATGTGAAAAATCATTTGTAATGACATCAGAGTCATTGCATATGGTTAGAATTTTTACACTCATCAGTGTTTTTCTAGTCCAATTAACCCATCTCGTGCTAACCCTAAGACTTCAGACCCCACTGCCACCCAAGCCTTCCATATTGCCTCCTCTCTTCTCTTCTCCCTCTATCATGTCTCTCCATTCCCGCTCCTCTCTTCCCTTCTCCCTCTACCACGCCTCCCTCCTCTCTTCTCTTCTCCCTTTGTCATGCCTCCCCATCCTCTCGAGCTCGCTACATGCAACGGACGCCTCTTTTCCCTTCCCTGATGACGGCTACATGTTGGCCAACGCTGGCGACAACCTACCTGCATCATTTCCGTGTCACGCGGTCCAGCTAGGTCTCCTCTCGAGCTTGGGGCGGCCGGATCTGGCGGCGGTACATCGAGCTCAAGGCGGTTGGACCCAGCGGCAACGCAGTGCCCTCAAGCTTGGGGGAGATGGATCAGACGGCGATGAGACGCCATCAAGTTCAGAGGCATCTTCTCCAGCCAAGACGGCGTGTGGGTGGTGGTCACGATAGTCGTCGAAGGGGGCGTGCAGCCAAGCTAGTTACGAGTGGTTGGCGCGGCTCCAGTGGTGGACGTACAAAGCTGGCAACCCGGCTTTTTTATTTTTCAGAATTTCTGATCACAGATGGTTGTGAGGAACCATCTATGATCCAATTATCATATACATTCGCGCACAGGCGGATCAAAAAACCATCTGTCATGAGGTTTTTGACCCGTTTGTAATGATGGTCTATATAACAGTGGCAAGTGGTCAGACGAAGTGTGGTTCGGGGACATGGTGATGATGATGAGGCCCTAAGTCCCGGCAATGATGAAGCTTAGCGGTTGTGACGGCGCCCTCGCTGCCTCACTAACATTTGGCGTTGTCTCCTCTCCTCTAGTCTCACTAGTGCTATTGGAGGCCGAACCTGGTAGCATTGATGTTTGTGGAGACTAGATCCGATGACGCCGGTGGTAAGGATGGTGACATCAAAGCTGGTTGGTGGAGCCCATGGTCGAGATGGAGGCTAGATTTATTGTTTTATTTCTAATTTTGTAATTACCATCGATCACAGACGGTTCAAGATCATAAACTTTTAGCCACAAATGATTCAAAACCACTCGTGACGCGGTTATTTGTAGTAGTGTCACCTGAATAATACAAAGCCCAGAAGATTAGATATCACACAATAATAATCAACCTCTCCGTTACACCCATCGGAAAAAGGAAGAAGTCAATTTTCTCCCTTAAACTATTTGTGGAGCTCACTTTACACCCTAAACTATTTTAAGGCTCACTTACATCCTTGCAGCTTTGAACCCCCTAAACCGAGATCAATGATGACATGGCAGGGATTGCACGCCTAAATGCCGCTTAACCAGGATAATTGCCACATTTGCGGTTGACGTGGCATATGGTGTAACGGGAACCCAACCACCAAGGCAATCTGTTCGCGTACCTCCCCGTTACCTCTCTGTTTCTCCACATGACTCATCTCCTTCCCCTTGCGACGGCGAGCGACATAGGACGGCACGGCGGATGATCAGTGCAGATTGCGGCTGAACGCGGCCGAGGTGATTCGTAGAGGTCAGTCGCCGCCACCGATTTCACCCATTTGCGAAGGATTGCTAACACCCTGTTTGGAAGCCGCAATCCCGGTTTAGGACGTTAAGTGCTACAGTAATCAAGAATTTAAGCTCTATAGTGAGTCGGAAAAAAGTTTTAGAGTGTAAAGTGAGTGTCGAAAATAGTTTGGGAGAGAAAAATAAACTTTTTCTTAAAGACTGCCGCGTACGTGCATGCTGTTGGATTGTATAACTCAGTAAGTACGACGTTTGTCCTTTTTGTTAGAAATAAAAATATTCGCGACATCCATCCGAAAAATGTCATGGAGTTCAATTAAAACTTAATCTACTAAACAAGAGGCCATCTCAAAAGCAACTCAGGTTGGAGGATACACTCTCCGCTTCCAAAACGGTAGAAGGTGTCTCCAACTTGGACTAGTGATCTTCTCGTTCCTCCATCTCTGGACCATTTGGATACTTCTGGCACTAAAAATACATGAGCAAAAAGAAAAAAATTAGATGTCATTAAGGTTTTTGAGGCACGTACTTAGTAGATAAAGCGAGGTTAACCGCGCCTAACCTCACAGTTCTTGAGAGTAAGCTTCTCTAGGACAGGAGTATTATGCAGAAAACGCCACACCGTCTGAACGTCGTCACCTATCTGGCATCCATCAAGGAACAAGGTTTTCATCGAGCATCGCCTGCAACATTGGACGCGGGGACTCGTCGCTTGGCGGCGGCACCGTCGTCGGCTGAAACAGATACGCCGGAGTTCCAGGTGGAGGAATAAACGGAACATGTTGCTCGACTAGCGTCTGCATCATTGCATTGCGTCGCAGAGACAAGAACAGAGTTAATTAATTTTGGCCTCGATGCGTATTATGCATGCGATCTGATTGAAATTATCCTGTAACATGGAAGGAGAGGAACGGCGTACGCACCATGTCCTGGAAGCCTGACAACTTCAAGGCACTGACGTTGGATAGAAAGCCGAGGAGCTTGCACAAAGCTCTGAGCAAATCTTTGTCCTGTTGGATGTAATAGGAAGACCCTTGTTTCTGCCGGTGTTCAGGCTTGTTCACGAGGAGTATCGATGCTCGGACGAGACAAGGCGCGTCGTCTCCGAGGTGAAGGAACTCAACGGCGAGGTGCAGCGAGGCGTGGCGAGGGGCGGGGCCGACGACGAAGAGCAAGTCGTTGCGGGCGTTCAGCTGGGAGGTGGAGTCGACGACGAGCTTCTTGAGCGTGTCGGACGGAGCGGAGGTGCTCCTCGAAGTCCCGGTGGAGGAGCACGTGGGTCAGGCGCAGCTTCGTGAGGCCGTGGGTGCCAGCCGGAGCCAGCAGGGGAGGCAGCTTGACGAGGCCGCCGACGTCGAGCGCCGCCGGGGAGCACGTGAGGCCGCGGCGAACCCACCTGCTGTACCTGGTCGGGTAGTCACTGTCGAAGAGCAGCCACGGGGCGCGGCGCCACCACGAGGGGACGCGCAGCCGGAGGGTGTCCGGTGACGTTGGCGGCGGCGAGGCGCGGGCGGCGCTGCGGTGGACCAGGAGGCTGTCGGCGAAATCCTCGAACCTGCCGAACTCCTGCGCCTTCTTCTCGTAGTCGGCGGAGCCGGACGACTGCTGCTGATTAGGTGGTGGAGCGGCGTGCCGGACGTCGAACTCCTCGGCGTCGACGTCGAGGCACGGGGCCGTTAGCCAGAGGTGCCGCCACCTCCGCGACAGCACGCACGTCTGCACGACCTGCCGGGCCTTGAGGCGGGCCATGACGGCGTGGAGGAGGCAGTCCGGCAGGTCGCTCAGCCGGTCGCGGTGGCCGCCGGTGCCTGCGGCGGCGCGCTTCACCTTCATGCAGATGCAGCTTTGGTTTGCATCTGCGTGTCTCTCCTTTCATAGGCTCACAAGAATCGGGAGAGGAGACCAGCCCAGCCCAGGTAGGATCCGATTTCGTGGAACGCAGAACTCGGCAACGTTCCATATTTAGCATTCGGTTAGTACGGAACAATAACAGACTAATCGATCTCATCTACACTTGTTATACGTGCCACTAATTTCCTTCCATTTTGTATTTTCGTTTCTCTTTTACTTTTCAGGTAAGTAGCGCAGTGCAACTTCTTTTTATTGGGATTGTCTATTACACGGATAATTGAAAACTTGTTAAATTTTAGTCACTTTTTTCCCACTTTGGATCCTCGTCACTTATGACAAACACGTAGCGCAAAGCATATCGGATTGACGCAAAATTGACTGAAACTTAAAGTTTAGGCAACTATGCACTAGCAAAGCTGACTTTTATTAGTCAAACACAGAGGGTATATGTATTTCCTCGAGAAAGCATCATCAAGATGCATATCTTTATAGGGATCCCTATGTACTACTCCTATCTCCATTCTAAAATAGATAATATCCTAGAAAGTATGTGGAAATACTTCTTTAACTCTGACTATCCATATATAGAAAGATTATTGGGATCGCTCAGACAATATCATTTGATTTTTCATGAAAAAATATTTCACAAATTCTATACTTTGCTGAAGTCTTTTACTAACATGTTCATAAAATAATGTCTAAAACGTTATGTATTTTGGAACCAAGAGAGTAAATAAAAGTTGATGGCCGTCGAGATGACACTACAACATGTCCCTCCCCTTGTTACTCATGTTAATAGGAGGCGCTTAATTAATGTGTCACCATGCATCCATCGTGGTGGTTGGAGGCATAGCTCTTCGTACAACGGAGCAGAGTAGAGCTGAGCTGGAGTTATTGCCCGATACAGAGCCAGAGCCAAAGCTGGCCAGTCACGCCACTTCTACCCCTTTGTCGCCTTTGCCTGGACAAAAGGAAAATTATTATTGTCTCATGTCATTTTTCTTTCATTATACGTATTAAGAGCATCTCTAGCCCTTCCCCTAAAACTTAACTCTCTAAACCACCTCTCTAAACTTAACTCCCTAAAATTTGAGGGTTTAAAAATGCTTGCACCTAGTCATTCCCCTAATTTAACTCCCTATACTTTTTCCTTTGCTATTTCTTCCATCTTTTTACATACATAAACCCATTTCAATTACATTTACACAACATCTTAATTCAAACTTTGATATTTCTAATGCACACATTTGAACAACATTTTAAATTCATTGTTTTCAAATTTAAAAATTTAAATTCAAACACAACATATTGTCCAAATGAAATAAATAAGCCAAATAAAACATGATAAAAGCATGATGATGCATGATGAACTATTGCCCATGAAGTTCCCACAAGTGCTCCACAAGATCATCTCGGAGTTGGTCATGAGCTTGCCGGTTCTCGATTCGTCGATGCGCTTCGAGGAATCTCTGGAGCCTGTTTGATTGATGATGAGGCGTGACATGTGCTCCATTGTACTCGAAGTCCAAGTTCAACGGTTGACCTCTTTCATCTTCTATGATCATGTTGTGCAAGATCACACATGTTGTCATGATCTTCCACAGTACCTTTTGGTCCCAATACTCAACGGTCCACGGATAATAGCAAAGCGAGCTTGCAACACTCCAAATGCTCTCTCGACATCTTTTCTCGCTGCTTCTTGACACATTGCGAAGTGAGATTTTTTGTTGCCTTCCGGGCGTGCAATTGTCTTCACAAATGTGGCCCATGGGGGGGTAGATGCCATCTGCAAGGTAGTAGCCCATGTTGTACTGGTGGCCATTGACTACATAGTTGCAAGGTGGAGCTTGGCCGGCAGCAAGCCTTGCGAATAGAGGAGATCTCTGCAGGACATTGAGGTCATTGTGAGAGCCAGGCATCCCAAAGTACGAATGCGAAAACCATAGATCCTCTGATGCAACTGCTTCGAGTATGATGGTTGGATCATGACAATGCCCTCTGAACTGCCCATGCCATGCCGCAGGGCAATTCTTCCAGTCCAATGCATACAGTCAATGGATCCAAGCATCCCAGGGAACCCTCTAGCTCACCCATAGCCATAAGCCTCGCAGTGTCTTCATCAGTGGGTGCCCTCAAGTACTCCTCCCGAAGATCTCAATCACAGCTTGTGTAAATCTCTTCACACTCTCAAGGATGAGATCCTCCCCAATGCGAATGTATTCATCTACGAAGTCACTTGAGACTCCATATGCCAGTACACGCATTGCCGCGGTACACTTCTGCAAAGGACTTGCACTGATTTCTCCAACTGCATTCCTTCTCATTGTGAACCAAATATCATGAGCTTCCACAGCACGTACAATGCGCACGAAGAGATCTCTGTGCATCCGGAATCGTCGCCTGAAAAGGTTCTCCGGATACACTGGATCATCCGTAAAGTAGTCCCTCACAAGTTTGACATGTCCTTCTGATGGTGATATGCCACCCGGGTATCACCAAGGAGGGCGAATCCGGCCTCCCGGCCACGGGATGGGCCGGGCCGACTACTCGGAGTCCGACTACAACACGGGGGCACCTCACCGACGTGGAGTACAAGACAAGGACTAGTACCTGTCCGGCTTACCCGGAATCGGTTGTAACCAAATAGGAAACATATCTGTTAACCGATCCGGACTCTGTAACCCTACCCCGGCCGGCTATATAAGGCTCGGTAGGGGACCTCCGATCGGCATCGCCTTTACATCCAGCATCATCTCCACTGTTTCATAGCTCAGGCCCCTTCGAGATCGATTCTCTAGGGCCTGCGGCACTCGGGATACAGCAATACCAGCCACCAAACACAGGACGTAGGGTATTACCTCTCCGGGAGGGCCCGAACCTGTCTAAATCTTGTCTCCCGTGTGCAGCCATCCTGATTTGCTGTGCTCACGCCGCCCCCATAATTAGTATTGCCGGAATAATACTCCGACACCTTCTGCCCTATTGCGATAAATGCGACGACGGCCTAGCTGAGAACCACGTCTCCTTTTCGCCTCTTCCTCTCGAGTGATCAAAGCCATCGCCATCTCGAAATCATCATCTTCTTCCTCTTCCTCCAACGATGAGTCATCGAAAAACTCTTCCACGAGCCTCTTCATCTGTGCATTTCATCAAAGAGTTAAATTAGATTCCAAAAAAAAGAACTTATAGCATATATACTTAAGTTGGGATAATAGCAACAGTACTGTCTCATATTACTAAAACCAATTATCTTGTCTGAAAAATGGGTAAGAACGGCTCTCCCTTTTTCTGCCTTAAATGGGTAAGTACTGTCTCATATGTTTCTCTGAAACTGCAGGATGATGTTTCTCTAATTTTGTTACTCAACCAAACCAAATAAAAACCAGCAAAATTCTGGTAGTTGCAACATGAGAACTCTTTGAACTTATTTATACTAGCTGAGAACAATGTTTGATAAGATATCAAATTATTAGAATTGTTTATACTCTGAAACTGCAGGATGATGTTTGATAAATCACAACTTATTTTCCATCTTTGAAACTGAAAATATAGAATTGTTATAGAATGCTAATAATTCATCCATAACTTCATGTGGAGTATGTATGATATGGGTTGGCTGCTGAGAAACAAGGAGGCTTTTTTGTACAACTTTTCACATTTGATATGTATACAACCTGCAGAGTATGGGTTCATTATATAGATTGATATGAATACAACCAGCACAAGTATAGAAAATGCTGGAAAACTTCCGATTCCAGTTTTTGTGACGAGCAACAGCAGCACAGGCATTCCAAATCCCTAATCCACGACTCGACACTCCCCTCAATGAACTACAGCATCAGATCCACTCAGCCACTCAGGGAAGGAGAAACCAGCTCCAGCTCCAGCTCGCCCCAGCATCAAATCCGCCCCAGCTCGCGGCAAACAACAAGCAAAACAACGAGTCCTACCTCAAATTCGCGACCAAATCCTCAAGAACAAACCAGCACCAGCTACTAAATTTCAACCCACGGATCAAGCGAGCAAGCGCGACGCGGGATTAACCGGACAATTCTAACTCAAATTGGCACCAACCGCACTACAAATCACACAGCAATCGAAACAGAAAGGTGAAAAACTCGGAACGATTTGGAATCAACTCGAGAGGGAGCGCTCGTGTCGTACCTTGTGGCCGTGGCCGTGGGCCGTGGCGCCATGGAGCGGTTCTTCCGTCGCGGCGATGAGGAGGAGGAGGGCCTGCGCCCCTTCCTTGGCTAGTCTCCTCTTGTTGAGCTTGCCGGCGGGGAGGCCGGGAGCGAGGTGGAGGCGGCGGGCGGGAGGGAGAGGCCGGCGGCCGGGCGCGGGCAGGAGGGCGGCGGACACAGGCGCGGGCGGGAGGGGAGGCGAGGAGGAGGCCGGCGGCCGGGCGCGGGCGGGAGGGGAGGGTGGGCGGGAGGGCGGCGGCGCGGGCGGGAGGGCGGCGGCGCGGGCGGGAGGGGAGGGCGGGTGGGAGGCCGGCGGCGCGGGCGGGAGGGCGGCGGGCGCAGGCGCGGGCGGGAGGGAGAGGCCGGCGGCCGGGGGGAGGCGAGGAGGAGGTCGGCGGGGCTGCGCGGGGTCACGGCGGGCGGCGGCGAGGTCGGAGGTGGTGCCGGGGAAGGGTTTTGCGGCGGCCGGCGGCGACGGTTTGGAGCTGAAAACTCACCCCGCCAAAAAATGGAGGAATAGGGAGAAGATAGGGGAGCGTGGGTATTTCCTCAAATTTGAGCAGAACACAAGGGAGTATAGGGGGTCATCCTCAAATTTTAGGGAGTTAAATAATTTAGGGGAAGGGCTAGATGGGTTTAACTCTCCAAAATTTCAGTTTTTAGGGAGTTAAAGAAATTTAGGGGATGGGCTAGAGATGCTCTAAGAGCAACTCTAACCTATCCTCAAAACTAAACTCCCAAAAATCCACTCCCAAAACTTAACTCCCAAAAATTTTTAGGTATTGGGAGGATGGGATCTAACCCATCCCCTAAACCTAACTCCCAATAGAATTTTCTTTGCTATTTCCTTTAAGAAAAAAAATAAAAAGAGATAAAAGGGGCACAGGAGCTGCTCATCTCCCCATTCTTCTTTGCCCGAGTGCTCCGCGGCCCATCTCCCCATCGCCGCCGTCGCCGCCGCACCCGACCCCCACCGCTGCACTCGCCGCTCCCAGCCTCCCCTGCCGCACACGCCACTCGCCCCCCCACTTCTCCCCCTGCCGCTCGCCCTCCCATTCTCCTCCCTCGCGCGCACCGCTGCCCCGCCGCCGCTGCCGCTCGCAACCTCCGCGCCACTGAGCTCGCCCCTCTGCTGACGCCACTCCGGCCGCCTCCCCCATCATCCCCGCCGCCGGCGCCCCCGACCCCGCCGCCCAATGTCGCCGCCCTCGCCTCCTCGGGCAAGCGCCCCATCGCGTGCCTACGAGATGGAGCTGCAGATCTCGGCGGCGCGCTCCTCGTGCTCTTCTTCGGCAAGTGGTCCATGCCGCAGTCGTCGCCGCCCCTGCTCCGCCAGCCCGAGGAGCTGGAGCTCCCGCCCGATACGGGGTCCACCAGGGCCTACCTCGACGAGTTGCTCCGCTTCCTCGGTGACTGCGACGCCGCGCTCGGCGTTTGGGGCATCGGTGGCTAAGCTCCAGAGGGACGTCGTCGCCGTGCTCGGCCTACAGATGGCGTCGAGGAGGTGGATGGCCGCGAGCTCCGGCTCGGGAGGAGGGAGGTGGCGGTGGCCGGGGCGGCTCGGGAGGCGGAGATAGGCGGCGACGCAGCCGGGAATGGGCGGAGACGCGGGCGGCGGGGGCGGCGCGGCTCGCCGGAGCCGGCGGCGTGGCCGGAGGGCGGGGACACGGGCGGCGGGAGGTGGCGGTTGGGAGGGGAAATGTCCTCCCGGCAAAAAAAGAGGTATTGGAAGTGGGATTGGGAGGGGGCAAAACATCCCAATATATTGGGAGGGAGGGGCTGTGGATTGGGAGCTCCCAAAAAATTTTGGGAGTTAAAGGAATATTGGGGATGGGTTAGATAGGGTTAACTCCCAAAAGTGGCAGTTTTTTTGGAGTTAAGAAGTTTTTGGGGACACTGTTGGTCGATGGATCGTGAGATACCATAAAAACCAACACAAATCTCACGTAACTTGTGTTTGTTAATATACCAACTTTTTCAATGCCTCCTCGTTCTCTCTTCAAGAAGTTCTGCACCTTCAAGCCCTACCTATTGTCGTGCTTATTGTGCATGGTTGGAGCAATGAAATCATGTGTGAAAGGTTCAATTCGTCACCTGGAAGTACAATTTTTCGAGTTGAAAGTTTGAAACTATGATTGAGTCTTCCTAAATTTTTTGTGTTTGCAATAAGTTGGAATTACCAGTTGAAACTGCTTTAATTTCTTCAGTTGAAAGTTGGAGTTCCTCTGAGAGTTTTCTATTTCTGAGTTGAAAGTTTCTAAATCTTTGCACTGAAACTTCATTGGAATTACCGCATTGAAAGTAAAAAGAACATTTATACGAGTTGAAATCCAGAGGCAAATCGGGCATCCACGAGCCACAAATGGGACTTAATGTCAGTAGGCAGTTCCTTAAAAATAAATCACGTTCTCCTTCCAATCATTGAGCAAACGCTCAACTAAAGAAAAAAAAGGCTAGTGAGAACAAGTGATATTCGACGACAAATTTAATAAGAGAAAAAAAAAGAAACTAGCGGTGACGTAAACGAGGTAGCTAACGTTAGTTGATGTACATCAAGCAAACACTGAATCGTTTGACCGTCTCCTCGATCAGCACCATCTCAAGCATCTATATAAACACTCGTCCTCTCAACTCTCGAGTGAACAAATCGAGCTAGCAATTAATCTGTTCCAAATTAATTGAACTTCCTTCTCCCACTAAGATCAGTTCTTAATTTCCTCGGTCGATCATGCATTGCGACGGCGGCGACAATGACAAGCCGGAGCCGAAAGGTCCGAACGCGGTGAACATCATTGGCCGCATCGCCGCCATGGGGCTGGCGGTGGCGTCGGCGGCTCTCATGGCCACGGCGAGGCAGTGCACCATCGTCCTCCCCAACGGCGCCGTCACGCACACCGTCACCTACAGCGACTTCGGCCCCTTCGTGTACGTATCGGAATACGCCTCGTCCCTTTGGATACGTATTACATAGTACCCGTATTCGAGCTTCGGTTGCATGCATGCGTGCAGGTACCTGGTGGTGGCGAACGCCATGGCGGCGCCCATGCTGGCGGTGGCCATCTTCCTGAGTGTGTGGAAGAAGGGCGGTGGCAAGTGCTCCGGGGTGCTCGTGCTCCTGCAGCTCCTCGACGCAGCCACGCCTGCACTGCTCTACTCGGCCACCGGCGCCGCCTTCGCCGCCGGGGAGTACATGTCCTACTGCGAAGCCCGCGGCCGGCAAGTCAGCGTCTGCGCCGCCAGCATCAGCACCAGCACCAGCAACTTCTGCAGCCAGGTGCACATGGCCATCTATATCTCGCTCGCCGCCGCAGCCGCGGTGTCGGCCGCCGAGATGGTGAAGAACGTGACGCTGTCTCTCGGCGGGTCCGGCTCGTGCTCCGAGGACGGTTGTGGCCATGGGTGCCACCACAAGCATTAGGTTCATTTCCCTTGTTTTCCTTTGGAAAAATTACGTACAAAAAATTTAGTTAACTGCTTTGTGGTTTGAATAATTTACCATTTTTCTAAATGTGCAGTTGGTGGCTAGTTTGTATCTAAATTATCATTGAAAACTTGTTGGAATATTGTGCATTGTGCTATTGTTTTTTAGGGTCTCATTCATGGAGCAAATGACTTGGTGAAAGAATATTAAGTATCAGGAATATGTAAGCAGTGTATTAATGCACAGCGTGCATGCTCTAATATTAAGCAGTGTATTAATGCACAACGTGCATACTCTAATACTCCTTTACTTCTATAAATATTTTCCTTACATTTTCCTTTACTTCTATAAATATTTGAATTGGTGGTAATGATTCATCTTTCATCCCACTTTTTCTAACAAAAATAATTTTCTGATTGGTAGATCATTTCTTTACAATTTTCACCATCTTTATTTTAGGTTTGTAGAATATGTCATATGATAATTTTTACAGTTTGCCTATCTATAAGTTGTCTTATTTTTTTGAACTCAATGACGGTTTTTATGGTCATGGATTTGTATAGAGATCAATGTACCGTATGATTGAATTTATTTTTATTACTTTCGTAACAATTTCAGCTAATATGTGTAGAAAAGTACATGCATTTTCGTCTAAAAAAATAGTACTTGCTTTTTAATGTATGCATGTTGTGCCTGACCTGGCCATACATGCATGTTAGTATAATGTTCTGGCCGAAAAGACCACCCAATTTCCCAACCAACTTCTGTTACAAGTCGTAAATGCAGCCTATAACTAGTTGCCGTTGAATAAGGGATAACATATGGAAAAACATGTACTTCAAATCATTCCGAGTGCAATCATACAACAAGAAAACAATAATACGGTTTTTTTTTGTCAACGATACATCTCCAATCAGTATGCATATGCATAGACAACGTATATTTCTCCCTATCTCTTTCGGATCGTCAGCAGCGCTACGATCAATTAATTAAGCAAGAACCAGGAAACTGTGCAGAACAGAAAAAACATAAGAGAAAAAGTATAATAACTTATATAACTAATTGTCTGGTTAAAATCTGAGTCACCTTTCTTAACCATTAGATTTAGATGAAACCACATAGGAGTATATCACACCCACAATTCACATCGTAAATCATTCCTAAGCTCAACTCACACACCACATAGAGCTGCTGCTAACCGCCACACCATCCCGCATGCCGCCGGGCACCACCAGCCTCCTTCTCGTCCTCCCATGCGCACTGCCGCTGCTCTTCCTATCTAACTCTAGGGACCTTCGTCTCCAACTCCGGTGTGTGTTTACGGCGGCGGCTTGGCTAGGATTTTCAGGCAACCGAGATCAACGCCATACGTACGTATATAATAGTGACAAAAGAAAAGTTTTCACTGAATCGAAGACAAAATTAGAACCGAGCACCGTCTGAATAGATTACGGTATCCGGAATTCCGGAGCAAGGGCTACTAAATTCGAGCAATACACCTAACACCAAGCTTTTTAATTTGAACCTACCTAGTAACCTAATCGGTTCATGCACGACCAATGTTCATCATCAAAAACATAAATTATCTCATCGTCTTCGTCTTCGGATAAGAACGCGTGCTAATTAATCATTCGTATGAGATTAAATTAACAAGTGATTAGACCGATGACTAATCAATCAATCATCCCAAACAGGGGGTTGTACTTACCGGAACATATACGACATCGAGTGTAAGTCAATGGATCGATGTCTTACACCTCACCCCATATCATTGTGCAACTTGAGAGAGTTTGTATAAGCTTGGTCGTGAGAGCGATCGATCGCACCATTGATTGCCACGAATTCGTTCATTCGAACATGTTAACTAATCTAATTCTCTAACTACCGTCATAATATATCATTAGCAAGAATTGTTGGAGCAGACGCGTCACGATCAATCAGAACAAGAAAGTTATCACAACTAAAGAATAAGAGATGCACAGATTTGTCATGAGATTCGTCACTGTGCATACGTGCCTGGGTGCCTCATTCTCAAGACATTGACTCAAGACTCTTGACTCAAAACGTAATATTTGTCTGACTGTTCTTGTGCAAACATCGACTCAAAACACGCGAGGTATGTGCGTACTATAAACTATAGGATTGTTCAGAGAATATTCCCTTTTTGCGTGGTTTCAGACATTATCTGCTAATGAAGCCTCCCCACGTAACCCTTTCCGTTGGCTGATTTGACAAGGGACAAAAGACAAGAGACAGCTAACATATGTGCAAAACTCTGATGCTTTGACAGTTCCAGATTGATTCACATGGATATGGAGTTCAGTTAACTTTGCTGAAACTCTACTCGTCAAATTATCGAACTTAAGTTTTGGAACTATAAAACCTGAATCTCGTCATTTACAGCGTTGTGAAAAAGAATCTGAACTTCCCTGATGAAACATGCAGGTAATTTGAGATTGCTAGCACATTTTAGGCCCAAATTCAGGTAGTACTTACTATTCCTGAATCTGTTCAGCAAGTGTGAAGGATATTGGTGCAGTTGTCCTATTGTACTCCCCTTTTCTTTTCTTCCCCTTTTTCTTCTCTCGCTCCCCTATTGTACTCTATCCCAGGTCGGCTCCTCTCTGACTCTTTACTTGGGCAATAAATAGCACGCTGGGCTGTTTCGTCAAAAAAAAAGTGTGAAGGATATTCAAAGCCATCAAAGGGAAACAAGCTGTGGACATGGTGCAGTTGTCAGCATTAACCTGAACTAAATTTGGGTGATTTGGCACAATCATTTTGTGTGTGTGTGTGTGTGTATGTGAGTCCAATGTTCTATTTCTTCTTGTGGTCTTCACATGCTAGTTTTTCTGCATATGAAGTTAAGACATCGTCTGGAACAGTTCAAGTTCAGGGGAAAACTTCACTGTTCATTTCGACATTGATCACTACAAATATCAAGATCCACGTCTTGCTCAGCAGTTGAACAACTTGAAGTAAACACATTATCTCTGAATTGCTTGCCGGTGCCTCTCCATTGTCAAACAGAGCAACTGTGTGACTTACAAATTACACCAAAGAATTTAAACGGATTAAGGATGTCAAGTCACACGAAGTTAAGATCGATATTGTCTCAAATCCACCGTATCTGTTCATTTTGGAAAAGTTCAGTTTCAGGGAGAACTTCTTTGTTCATCTCGATGCTGATTACTAAAAATACGAAGATCAATATCTGTGCCTAGGCCGTTGAACAACTTGAAATAAACAAATCATTTATGAATTCCTTATTCATTGTCAAAGTAAGCAACTCTGTGACTTACAAATTACACCAAAGAATCAAATTACACCAAAGAATTTAAAAGGTTTTAAGCTCATTGAGGCAGACAAGTCTAGGCATCTGTTTGAGTATCTTGCTCACTAATGGACCTCTTGTCCTAATCCCAGTGTAATCACCAACATGCATGATACATGTTGCATTCTGAAAATCTTTTTTCTCAAGCATGCACCAAGGCGCATGCCATTTTGTATTAGAAGGAAAACGTCTAAGAAGACGCTAGCGAACATGAGTACAGAACAAAACAAAGAGCGATACAACAAAGGAAGAAGAAAAAAGAAAGAGAGAAAGAAAGGAGACAACGCGCTAGCACAACATCTAGGGGCTCTGAAAATCTAGCTAGTCATAACTAAAAAAATTATATCAACGGTGTGTATAGTCCTTTGAAGGTTTCCATGGAGTGTAATTTGGGGTTTCCAAAGCAAATTTTTAAATACAAGAGGCAACTAATTCGTGATCTTTGACATGATCAGGTAACGATGTTTGCTTGCTCCAAAAGAAGATGAAGAAGAAGAAAAACCTAATAAAATGGTTGCTTGCTCGCCCAAAATGCATGCGCAGCTCAGCTTGCCTCCCATTTACGAGCATCCTGACTCGGTTATATCTCTTCACCCTCTTTGCTCTTGCTCAGTTGATCCTGTTCGATCGGTCTTGTGATCTGGCAATGGCCGAGGTGGACGGTGCCAAGGCGGTGAGCGTCGCCTTCCGCATCGTGGCGCTCGGGCTGTCGGTGGCCGCTGCCGTCGTGATGGGCACCGCGAGCCAGCTGCTCGCCGACTCCGGCGGCCGCGTCGTCTCCTACACGGACTACGGCGCCCTCGTGTAAGAAGTTTGGTACAAAATACGTAGCACTAGCACACGTTCCTAGTAGCACCGGGCCTGCGTTGAGATTCGTGCGCGCGCAGGTACTTCGTGGTGGCGAGCGTCATCTCGGCCATCTGCGCGGCGCTGGCGCTCTACCTTTCCGCTAGGGGACGATGATCAAAGAGTTTTTTTCCCCACAGGGATATTGATGGGAGAAATCATATCCCCGTTGGGTATGGCAGGGCCGGGGATGTTCCAACACTCCTCGCTCCCCGCGGGGCCCATGAATAGTATTATAAGTGGGTCCATATCGTGTATGTCATATACACTATTTATTATTTTGATCATTATGATGTTTTATGAATTAGTTAGTATGTTAAATTACAAATTTTTGTAATATTATGTTATTATGTCTAATTAAGACACGTGATCGAAGTCTGCTCGTTGTCATGTGAATTAAAAAAGGGACATGTTTGTAGGTATGAGGTCTTCACGGAGCCTATTTCCCCGATGGGGACGGGGGATGGGAAAAAGTTGTCTCCGTAGCGGGGAAGGGGAGCAGAGAATTTCTTACCTCACAGAGACGGGGACGTTTTTCCACTTCTTGCGGTGAATTTTCCCGTTCCCATCTTGAGCCATCCACATAATGAATTGGAACCCACCCGCCAGCGGAATTAACCAACGGCAAGTCTTGCGGTCTCATCGGAGAGCCTCTCCAAAGGCTACTCTTCTCGAGATAGATACGCACTGAACAAGATAGTGCTGTTAGTACAATCTATCTAACTTCATCTCTCTTGGCCTTTGTAGGTCAACTGCACTATCACTAGACAAGCTACCGTAAGCGCCTCTAATTGCTGTTTTTCGTAGAGCCAACTATGGAAGGAATTAGGCTGACCTGAACCATCGCATAACATTTATTGCGTGATTTTGCTGTTTATTAATCTCCATTTGTATGTTGTTGTTGTTTTTCTTAGAGTCAACTAGGGAAGGAATTGGGCTGACCTGAACTGGAGTAATTTAGAAGTCTTAAATGCATTATGTGTTGTGATTTCATCTCAAATAAAATGTAAGACCTCATTTAGAATATAAACACTTATCTTCAAATATGGAATAGAATACTCCCTCCATCCCAAAATGTAAGGCGTATTCTGTTTGGTTAAAACAAAGCTTTAATCAAGAATTACTCTATTAATATATGGCTTATGTGATACAAAGTCATAATCATAAGAAAGTACTTTTAAATACGAATTTCATGACATCAATTTTATGTCACATATACCACATAATTATAGAGTAATTATTGATCAAAGATTTGTCTTAATCAAACAAAATATGTCTTATATTTTTAAGACGGAGGGAGTATCTTCTATGAAGCTAATTAGTTCCAAAAATGGGCCGATAAATATATCACTGATGTCTGACTCGCCATTATTTATTCAGCAACACGAAATTAATAACCAACTGGACATTAGGTGCTGCTAAGCGCAGCAGGCAAACACCACGTATAGGGCACATACCACCAAAGAAAAGAAAGCACGAAAAGAAAAAGAGGAGAGGAAAGTGAGCACGACAACACGTGAACGCGCAGCTACGGGAGCACGTCGGTAGCATTGCATGGTAAATGTTTTTACCCTGCTATCCTCCAGGTGAATGTCCGAGAGATTTTGATCAGCTCTTGGGAGGGCATCGCTAGCTCCATCAGCCACAGCTGCCGTCGATCTTCTTCCTCTACACGCCGCCTCCCCGCTGTGAATCCTCGCCGGCGCCCCTGTGCGGCCCCGCCGCCGCTGGTCGCTCCCCTGTCAGCCTCCTCGCTTGCTCCTCTGGTCCTGCCCTTGCCGGTGGGCTGCCTGCTGTGACGCCCGTCCGACCCTGCCGCCGGTCGCGCCCTCGTCCTGCCCATGCCGGTCGGCTGCCTTCCGCGACACCCGTCCGACTTCGTCCGCCCCCGCCCCCGCCCCCGCCGGTCGTCACCGTACCCACAACAAAAACCCAAACCCACGAACCAGTGGCACACCAACTCGCCTCCAATCAGACGAGCAAATCTTCCAGGAGAGGTGCCTTTCCTTTTCCTCCCCATTTCGATGTGGTTTTTTGGGTTCTTCCAGGATTTCTCATAGGCATTTGTACGGATTTTTCAAAAAAATAGGCATTTGTACGTCCCTGGTGGAGTATGTAGATGCATTTGGCAGGGAAATCTTCTGTGGGTTTTGAGGAAATATTTGTTGAAATCTGCGTGGTTAGGGCTAGGTGGTGGCGTTAGGAGTAACTGATCATCTTGCCGCAGCGAGGGCTCGTCGGATTCGAGGCGAGATTCGTACGGCTTGCAGCTAGAGGTTTCTGTAGGAGTACCTTTTTACCTTTTGATTTTGCACCACAAGTTGAAGAGTTCATCAATCCTGACCAAGTGATAGTACTGCAAGTTTCCAGCAGCAACTTTGGTTTGATGTTCTTTCATGTTTGGTAAGCAGTTACTCTTGTCTTATGCTAATTGCCCTCTTTGTCAAGTAATTTGCCCTCTTTTTAACTTTAATTACTAAGATTGCTTCTAGAGCTATTACTCATTGCCATACTTGATAACTGATTGTGCAAACTTTTAAATAACTGCAAGTTCCCAAAATGTAATTTTGTCTCGATTTGTTTTATTAGTGCCTAACTAATTTTATTTTCCAGGTTTATTTTCTGGAGTGGACATATGATTTGGAGGGTATTGTGCTAAAAGGGTATGGCGAATAAATAAACTATATATTGATGTTGTCCAGTCAATGGAAGAAGCAATCATAGCTAAGGAAGGTAGCAGTATCTCCAAAGTTTTTAGCAAGAATTGTCAGTTGCTAGAAAACCTGCCTAGTGCGTTTCTTACCTTATGTCCCTTTATCACACCGCTATGATCTGGGAACTCTTGTAGTACCAGATGCCCATTGCATAATGAGTCTCTTCTGGTAGCTTACTGGGTGTATAGCTAGAACATGCGATGCTCTGAATTAGTGCGTGATGTTATCAATACTGAAGATGATTGTGCAAACTCTAGATTAAAATTTTAATTTTTCAAAATGTAGAAAACCACCCTGTTGGTACATATGAGAAGGCAAGGCTCCGGTTTGCACATGCAGAAACTGTTGTGCCTTTCACATGTTTTCTTGGTCTTTTTTCTTGAAGGGTCAGGTATGATTCCTATTTTGCACTCCGTTCATGCATACTCTTTCCCCCATGAACAAAATCTCAAGAACTAATTGCCTATTTGACATATCTTAAAAATTTTGCACCAAGATTTTGAGAAGATACGTCGTGTAATAGGCTACAAGAATTTGTGTGTTATGTATTGTAAGCACTAATTCACCATCCAGAGTTCCGGACACACAACATGAATGATATTATATCCATGGTAAAATTTACTACTGATTGTGTTATTTTCTTTCTTTATGGTTGGTAATTATTTTATGAACATAACAATTCTCCTGCTTAAACTCCATTCATGTTGAGCATGTGGCAGGTGTGCAAAGATGATAAGGAGTTCTTAACGCTAATCCTTGCATTCTTGCATTGAGCAGTTGACTTGTTTTAAGTGAAATGTGCAGTATCATTTCCTGACCTGGTTTTTCAAATCCTGAAATTCTTCTACCTATTATTTTTCATAGGTTCCGAAGTACTAAAGTATGCCTTTGCTGAACTGGAAGAGTCTAGAGGCACAATACAGGTCCAAAGAGTATAGTTAGGAAAAAACATTTGGTATATCTGCATTTGTCCGCTCTCCCAGAAGTATTCTTCCCTTAACTCTGCAAACGTAAACTGATACATGTGTTGAATTCTCCAGATATCTGAAATCTGAGTACATCCCTTACTGCAGGTGTTAGCATTAGCGTAGTTGTACTAGTAGTTAGCATGTCCTGTGCTTACATGATCCATGAACAAAGGAGTCTTGCCACTGTAAGAAGGAGGTACTTCAAGCAGCATGGGGGCTCTTGCTGTTCGAGGAAAGAAATCAAGACAAGGACTACCCTTCACATTGTTAAACAGAGAAGAGCTTGAAGAAGCAACAGATAAATTCGACAAGAGAAATGTGCTCGGAAAGGGAGGCAACGGTACAGTCTACTAGTTCTATTTCCAGAAGATGGGGGCGTTTAGGGAAACAGAGCCTTGTTCTTGTACTTGATGACCATAATATTCTTGCTGAAGACAATACAGATTGCACCACTTCCACTGATTGCAATGATCCCGACCCTAGGACTTTAAGATCAAACGAATTCAATTAAAGAGTAAACGACTTGTTGCTGCGCCATCTGGGAATTGGTGTTCAAGTGTTTGAGGTGCATTGGCTTGACAAGGACCAGTAGTTCCCTTTTGTATCTTGAAGATCCATATATTCAATACAGTGGTCTTTCTTTCTACTAGGGTGCCAAGTATCAAGTGATGTACTCTTATTTGTTCTGAATTTTTTGGAAATTCAAAGAAAACATGTTGCTCTCTTATATGAATATGCTGAATGTGTCTATTGACGATATATTCTTTAATAATCTTTTTTTCACTTCTGTAATTTCAGGCTGTTTTAGCATTGAATACTTGATGCCATAGTAGTTAAATCACATGACTTTTAAATATTTGCATGACTATTTGGAGAGGGATCAGCATGACCTGATGAGCTACGAAGATAGGTATTCACACAGAGTGATCATGAACTGAAGCATGCCACTGCCGTGTATCAAATCAACCCAGATGACTATTCAAGAGAACAAGTTGAACATCCAGTAGGGGCCAATCTTCTATTTATTTTATTTTTGGGCAAACACCCCAACCCCTATATTGAAGACATTACACAAAGCATAAATATGTAAGTTCTAGAGCTACATCACTCCAGGTTACGAAAAGAACTAAAATTAGAGCTGGCCTTTGTGAGCACATGACCCGCCTTGTTTGCACAGCGACGCACTGCCACAACCTGGGTATCGTCGAGGTTCAGGAGACGCTGTTTGATGTCATGGACGATCAATCTGGTGACGAACTGGTCCATCTCCTAGGAGTGCAGCTTGGCAGGCACCCCCGTCCTGTCAGTCTCAAGGATCAACCTTCTTACATCATGATCAGACAAAGCGTAAGAGTCTTGATTTTATAGTGTTCTCCATCACATAAAACGGCTGCTAATTATTAGCCACCAGAGTTCGATTTAGATGGAGACACGACAAATACCGGATGCAAGCTAAGCTAGAGACGACCTTCTAGTATTTATATACAATTTCTCTGATACTTTTGCCTCCAGTGAGTGTTTGTTGACATGGAAGTAACTGAAGAAACTCCGTGAGGGCATCACTGCGCGTTAACAAGATGACGCCATGTCGAACCAAAAGGAAACACCCATCGGCCGCTGAACACAACAAGCACATATGATGAACAGATTATTACGTTGCAGCGGCCTAGCTCGTGCTGTTGAGCTGCTGCCCTGACGTTGTATACATACATGTGTCCATGCATACCCAGATCCTGCTGAAATCCGTACAAGATGACGATGGTAGTGGGAGCTCCTGGGCCTCAACTGGGCTTACTGTACATGGTCTAGACACACCCATTAGCATTCGGTAGCGTCTGCTTTTACGCCTGGCCTGGCCTGCCTGAGACGATGAACAGAAGAAGAACGAAACCCCTTCCGATTCGACCTTGGTTCTTGATCAGTTTGAACGTATCCACCGTCCTGCGTGCGCATGTGGATGAACTGTATATACCCATGTTCCATTAGTGGTTGGGTTGTCTTCTCCGTAGGACAAAACTAACATTTTCGCATCTAACTGCTCCTATATAGTATTTGATTATCTTCGCGAGGTCAACGACTAATCAGTGCTCTCGCACAAGGAATAAGTAAGATTAATCAGTGCGCGCTAAACACAACACTTTCCAATGCAAATACAAGACTCGGCCGGGTAAGTGGGTACTCGTCAGAAGTCTTGATTTTATAGTGTTGTGCAGCGCATAAAACGTACGGCTGCTTAGTAATTAGCCTCGAGAGTTCGATTTAGATGAAGGAGACACGACAAACACTCCGGATGCAAGCTAAGCTAGAGACGACCTTCACGGAGCGTCAAGGTCGCAGGTCGCACGATAGCTAGATCGGCTTTTCTTCTCGTAACATCAGGTACCCACCTCGATCGTCGTCATAGAGCATGCATGCGAGATGCAAATCCATCTTGATCCCGATCCCTGCCACGCTATTTTTGCAGATCTATATTCCCCCCCGAACGACGAACATGGTGTTAACCGGAATGGAACAGCGTTTGGTGGCCGGTGCTTCGAATGCTGCCATGAAAGCCGTACTCGACAAGCTGGTGGACTTTCTATCCAAAGAGTACGCTGAGATCCGGAGTGCCCGCACCGACGTCCAGTACATCGCCGACGAGTTGGGAAGCATGCAGGCTTTCCTCGACAACCTCGACACCAGTCGCACCGACCACAGCGTCCAGATGAAGGACTGGATGAAGCAAGTCCGCGACATCGCCTACGACACCGAGGACACCGTGGACGAATATGCCCACAAATTCCCCAACGATCCCCGCGGGATCGGCTGCTGGAGTGACTTCCTTAGGTGCCTCTATGATGTTAGCTGTTGCTGCCCACGCCGCCATATAGCTTTCAAGTTTGCTGAGATTAAGATCAGGGTGGAGCAGGTCGCTGAACGGCGCAAAAGATACGGCGTCAGCGACCCACAGCAGGTGGACGGCAACAGTACCGCCGCACGTAACACCGGATCTCACGCTGCTGAGAATCAACTGGAGGAGCATGAGCTCGTCGACATCAAGAAGCCCGTGGAGATGGACAACATGAAGGAACTCCGAGACTGCTTTGATATAAAGGAGAAGAAAGTCGTGCTGCCCTTATTCGGATTCGGCGGCGTGGGCAAAACGACCATCGCCACGGCACTGTACCAGGAGCATGAGCATATGTTTGATCGGCGGGCAATGGTCGCCGTATCTCAGAGCTCTGACCTGGAGGCAATCCTCTACAACATACTGCGTAAAATCACGAAAGCCAACGATCAGCAGCAAGGCGGCAGCGGGGGTGGCAGCTGCTATAAATGTCTGAGCCGGGTCGGCAGCTTGTATGAATGTGCTTTCGTCAAAACCAAGTTGAGCCGAAATTATCTGAAGCAAGGCGCTAGTGGTGCAACAGCAAAGGAAAACGAACTTGGCGACAAGCTCAAGCAGCAATTGGAAAATAAAAGGTACTCCGTTTCAAATGCTCCTATAGGGAAAATCCATTTTACAGTCGGATATAGCTAGTCACGCTTATATCTCATATACTACTATGTGATATTATATATACTACTTTATCGTTTCGAGTGTGTCCATATATTATTCCTAAGATACTGTAATACGAGCAGTATGAAAAAACTGCAAGTGAGTTCATAATTTTTAGCATAATTTTAGAATATCTTCATATTTATACATTCAAAGGAGTATGTCCAAAAAATATATACCACCTAAAACGACGTATGTATACTACGTAGTTGGTTTTAATATAGTTACTTTTTTTTTCGCTACATGCTACTCCTCATGATCATTAAAAATACTGCTGGGCCCACCCTAGGAAAAAAGATTATTTCAAGTCGGGTCACTCTTGCTCAATATACTGAGTCCATCACTGATACTAAACATACATGTAGATATTGAATTTTTTCAATGTCTAGCATATATGGAAATGAATTAGTACAGATCATATATGTATTACTTCATTATAAAATGTAAAATATTGTATAACGTAGAATTAACACATATGTGAATCTCAAAAGGTCAAGTCACAATAGATCTGAGAGGTGTGGCAATGCCCCCGAGGTAGAAAATCCGGTCCATTTTGCTGGGGAGGAAGAGAACCTCCTAGCTCCAAGAAATGAAACCACACATATATCCAAGTACATATGTCACAAAGGACCCGGCGGTTAAAGCTCAGAAAATAGAAACGACAAATTGAAACTAGCAAAACGAAGATTTCTTCAGCTACTCGATGGTCCTATCAGCCAGCATCCTCCGAGGTCTTAACCAACAGGCCCTCCCCAGCTTGCAGCGTTGACGCACCACAGCATTTGAGAAAACCATCCGCTGAGGTCTTGCGCACCACGGAGGTCATGTGCTGAAATCTTTCGCGCAGTTCACCACTCCCATCCCAGTATCTCAAATGCATATATGTTATTCAGCTTTCAAATTTTATCATCATAACATGTTATTTTTAGGATTTTGAGACAACTTTTACCCATTGTTCCTATTACAACAACACAAAGTCCTGTTAGAGACGGACTCTAGACTCTTTTTTATTTCGTTCTTTCGAGATACTTTATCACTAGAAATCTTCATGTCTCTTCGAGAAGCGTCACAAGTGGGCCCCGAGATGAATAGTCTTTAGAAATTCAGTGACACTTCAGAAAGTGCGAACACACATTGACGTTTAGAAGTGTCTCCACCAGGTGTTTCCACCAGGATTCTGGTTACCAGCCTGGTTACTAGCCGGTAACTGGATCTATTAGTACCCATCAAGAAACCTTGTTGCTGGCAGAATTTGGAGAGATTTGAAAAAACCTCGGTTTTATCAAATTTCAAGCGAATTTGGAGAGATTTTGGCAAATTTTGAACTTTGGCATTAGAATTTCGGTTTATTTCGGACGGTAAAATTCTGGTTACTGGTTCTACCGCCTCCTCGGCTATTTTTTTTTCAAACGGGTAGTCCAAACCTTGGTCTCCACGTATTGGTTGTCTGTCTAATTTATATTTCTCAATTTTTTTGTTTAGAGTTTCAGTAGTTGCTTTTGTTCTGTCGACATTACCCAAATTTACTTATTCAGGTTATACTTTCTTTCATGAGAACTGGTTATACAGTTTATCCCTCCTGATTTTGTCATCACAAATTTAGAACACAATCAGCAAAAGCAAACTTGAATACTATACATTAGTTACACCGTAGCACATATCACAAAAATGTAACACGAAGTATGAAAATTTGTGGGAAGAGGGTCCCATGCTACTCGGAATCGAGGCAAGTCCAATCATCCGCATAGGATGTCGGTTGGTTCAGACCACGCAGGGCACTCCGAGGGTTCGGACCACACAATGTGCCTTGTGGCTTCGCATCATACAGGGTGCTTCGCTGGTTTGGACAATACAGGATGCCCCCCAAGCAGACAAGGTGCCCCTCGGCCCATCATGCCGAAGGGGCCTCTTGGGCTCGATAAGGGACACCACACGCTGAGGGAGTGCTCCATGGAGGAAGGGGCAAGGAGCGATGGGATATTATGTAGGAGTATTCAATCCACCGGCATGTTCTCATAGGATATTCCTCTAAGATTCCCAATAAAAGACCAAATGCCCTTCATGGTGCCTTCTAGCCCAAGGGAAAAAGTTGTGATTTTACTTGATCACTCCCCTTGCCTATAAATAGGACCCTAAGGGGTAGAGGGGAGGGAGATGATTTCTTCTCATTTGTAACCCTAATTTCACAGAAATAAAACTGTAGTCTGGGAGTTGGCTACGCTTGCCCTTATCTCGCTCGTGTCTCCCTACACACCCTCGTAGGTCCTCATAACCAAACAAGAGTGTCACAAGTTCATTGCTCACACTCATGCCTACAACAAAATCGTCCCATTTACTTCATAAATCATATGGGACAACTCAATGTACGATGAATGTCGTACGATCCATGCACTCAACGGAGAGGTAAATTCCTATCATACGGGGGAAAGCATGTCAATCCTTACTCGATGAACCATATCATACATCCCTTTTTTTTTACGAATACTGAGTCGGGTACTTCTCCTTCTAATATCGACATTGATGATGAATAATATAGTATCCCGTATACGAGGAGGTATCCGTATACGATTCCCTGGACTATCGGAATAAGACTACGTATCCGATAAGGATTCCCAGGAGATAAGGTAACCCCTCGTAAGGAGGGAGGACACCCCTTAAACTAGGAAGTCAATATCGACGTTTAAGAAAGTCAGAGTTCTACTCGGACATAAGTCCATGTCCGGTACAACTCAGGGAGCCCCCTATAGGATCAGCAATCCCATAGGGGAGGACAGGTCCTTTAAGTTGGACAAGTCTCATAAGTCTTAGAAACCTGAAGCCATCCAGAAGCCCTAGCGATTCCCACGAGAAGACCCGCTGCCTCGAAGGAGTCAAGCCCTACGAAACTAGTCGAACTAGCCTCCGATTAGGTCTAGGGTAGCCACTAACATACACATCCCTTGTAAGATACTCTTTGATCAATATATACCAACAGGACGTAGGGTTGTTATCCTGAGGGAGGCCCAAACCTGTATAAGAAGAGTGTTTCCTTGCCGTCAGATCTCTTGGCCTTGTGCCCTAGGGGTCCCTACCCAACAAGTATCTCTGTTTCACGACTACCGTAAGATCGGCGGTTTACCAATCGTCGACAGATGGTGCTGACCGTGGGGACCTCTCCAGCTCAAGCCATCAAGGAAGTATCAGAGTCAGCAAGATGTGCAACTAGTCGTGATCAGCCTACGACGCCGACTGCACGGCCCTACTTGGTTCGACCCGAGGAGGAAGAAATAGGTTCGGCGGGGGATCCAATCGCTCTCACGCGACATACCGGGTACTCAGATTTGGGCTTCTATGACAACTTTGGCCAGACAGATCTGTACCCGGTAACTAACCGCGTAGATCTTGGAGAATATGCCACTGGCGAGTACTCGGATTGCGAAGCTGATCACTTCAAGACCAAGTGCGCCAGGGCCTTTGGGGGAATGTTGGTGCTGACCGACGATTCCCAGGCAGGAGCGACCAGCCCAATGTCCGGACTGTCGCCTGCAACTTCTGATCGATCAAACGATCAAGATCTCAATCACAGTATCCCTCCCAATGAGGAAGACACGATGGAGTGGAACTACACCTCATCTAATCCAGACCCTCGAGTGGTTCTCGCGATCCATGACGATCGAAAAGATCTCAAGGACCCGGATCAGCATGGGGGCTCACAACATCGAAGCCTGACGGCTACTCCCCCCAGAAACGGGAATATGCCTACGACAGCAGTTGGAACCCCTCAAGGGACGGGGATGTATGTGTCCCGAACTGCTCGAAGACTCGCCGAGATGCACAATCTGCTGTCACGACCACCGGCGGCAGATTTGACGACACCCGATGGATTACAGTGGCTACAATGGCTGGTGGCTGAACTACAGCAGGCCCAAGCCTGAGCCAAATCTTCCCAACTCCAGTCGCTGACACACAGCTCCAACCGAAGGAAGACCCCTCTCCCACAAGAGGAATCAGATGGAGAAATACGACATCCCAAGACCAGGTCTCCCCGGCAGGAACAACATATCGACCTCCGCGACGCGCTCAACGAGTGTCGATCCCAAAGATGCCAGCGAGAGTAATCTCCTCCCCAGAGAAACCATAGGCAAGGTGCTAATGTTCGAGGACGATCTCCGACCCCGAACAGCGGTGAGAACGCGCCTTAACGGAGAACCATCAACGGATGCCAAGCGCTGTCCCAAGAGCTTCGACATGTGCGCTGGCTATCTCGCTTCAAGCCTGGGGCCCCAGAGTCATACGATGTCACCACGAACCCTGCAGAGTTCCTGCAGATCTACACTACGACAATCGAGGCCGCAGGCGGAAATGAGAAGGTCATGGCCAATTACCTCCCGACCGCTCTTAGAGGAGCAGTCAGGACCTGGTTGACGAACCTACCCCTAGGAACGATCCGCTCCTGGGGACAGCTTTACGACATGCTTCTCGGAAACTTCCAAGGTACCTTCACGGGTCCCGGCCGGGTCGACGATTTATTCCTAGTTGTTCAACGCCCAGACGAGACCCTTCGAGAGTTCACCAAGTGGTTTAGTGCTGTTCGCAACACTATCCCTGAAGTAACAGACTAAACCTAAGGCCTGGTCGCAAACAACAGTCGGGAGACTACTTCCGACGATGACTCCGCCCTTGAGCCTTTCCAAGAGCATGTGAGAGCGATCGAGCATATATTCGGGGGCTCGGCTTCCTACGAGTCAAAGAGGCAATACAAGGTGATTGGCCGAGAAGTTCTCGCGAGTATACCGCGAGTCCCTCGGGTAGTCAAGTGGTCAGAGGTCATGATTACTTTCGACCAAACCGACTGCCCCGAGAACTGTGTTCGATCAGGATGATACCCGATCGTTGTCGAACCAACGATCAATAACTGCCGAGTGGCCCGGGTGCTCATAGATGGAGGGAGCTCCCTCAACATCCTATTCACCAAAGCCCTCGATGCGATGCAAGTACCGCGGTCATCGGTCTAGACGGTGACACAGGCATTCCACGGTATCGTCCCGGGCTCGTCGGCTACGCCGATTGGGCAAGTCACACTACCGGTTACCTTCGGAACACCGGAGAACTTCTGAACAGAGAAGATCATGTTCGACGTAGTCAACTTCGAGACGGCCTATAATGCCATCTTAGGGTGCCCAACTTTGGCCAAGTTCATGGCAGCAACGCACTACACATACCAGTGTATGAAGATGCCTGGCCCAAAGGGTGTCCTCACAATAAAGAGCTCCCCTTAGGAAGCACTACTCTACGACAAGCATAGTCTCGACCTCGCAGAAAAGCACCAACCCTCGAGTAGGGAAGCAGACTCTGACGCCGCTGCATGTACCTCCGCGTCAGCAAGACTTCCATCGCAACTACGAGCGATGACTTCAGAAAACACCCCCTCCAAGTCGGAGAGCAAGTTTTACGACTAGCCGGAACCGGGGGCAAAAAGGGCTTTCTCCTCAGCAGGACAACAGCTCCACAGGAGAAGTCACCCGATCTAGATCGCCCGAGTTAGCAGTAAAGAGATAGTCGAGTCCCCTTAGAGAGTTCCTCGTGCAAGCACCTTCGGTAAGATCATACAGTCATCATCTTCCCGAAAGCCAGTCCGTCTTAGGTTGCCCCAGCTCCAGCCTCAAGTCGTCAAGCTACGAATAAGCCGATGATAAGACGCTCCGAGCGCCACCGCCCAGCACGCACACTCGACAAGCTTTTCTAGCGGGACACGACAAGAGCACGAGAGTCTCGGGAGCAACCAACGATAAACTCGAGAGGAGGGGATGATGTTTTTATTCCTAGTTTTTTTTTCAGGTAGTTTTTTCTTACAATAGCTTGTAAATGATATTTCAGTTAGTTCACAGTTTTTTAAATATCAAGTTTCTAGTTTGATATTTATTTTTTCAGACTGTCTATCCAAGAAAACTTCTCGAATAAGACAGTTGGGGGCTGGATAAGTATGTGGCATCAGACAAAAATTGGCGTACACATACGCGTGCCAACGATTCAACCTGCACAAGGGGAAAGGATTCTATGCTGCAACCATCAGGGATGCGAGGAAGACCCCTTAACGTTCTGCAGGTGACAGGGGAAGCCACTGAGCCCCCACCTGACCAGACCTAAGGCCTGGCCGACTAAACTCCCCGGTTTTGTAGTAACGTTCCCCGACCACGAGTAAAGGAAGAAGAGAAGGTGCGAATATGACTAGGCCAACAGAACCCCGCTTGCTTATTTGCATCCCCGACTACTTTGAACAGAAGGCGTCATGAATAGAGTGCAATATTGTCACCAACAGTGCAAACGTAGAACTTACTAACTAGCATCCAATATCCCTGCGACAGAGGAACACGAGTTGCTGCTACGGCCATGATAGACTGTACGAAGACCCCTTATCGCGTTTACTGATGACGAGGATCCAATGGGACCTCCATCCGACTAAACCTAAGACCTGGTCGATCGCAGTCAACGGCGCACGGCACAACTCGTAAGCCTAAGTCAAGGAAAGTGGACGCAAAGTTTGACTAAGTCTACGAGAACCTTCGCGTCCGATAAACATTCACAGAGCAGTAGAGTTCAGGTTTTCAGAAAACAAAAAACACACTGATTAAAGCACAGTTACTAATCACAGTGTATTACAAATTTATTTAGGCAGACTAGGTGCCTGGACGCGCTCCAAGAAAAGCTTCACACAAGTGAGCGAACACGCTAAGCATGGTGAATGAAGCCATGTCGAGATTGATCAGCTCGATCCGATAGTACTGGAGAACGAAGGTCAAGAAAGAAAATGGCAGAAAGAAAAATCCGCATCGGAAGAAATCCGGGAAAGTAACCAACCAGCCAGGATCGGGCCGGGGGATCCGCTCATTCCGGACAGGGCGGAACTTGGCTTGGTGAGTCGACTGGATGAGGGTCAATTCCGGCGAAGACACAAGTCTTGCCGAAGTTAACCCCAAACGCGGCCACGAGCTTCCAGATGGGAGAGACTCAGCCATGATCGAGGAATTGGAAGCAGGGGGCGCAAGGAAGAAGATGGGGATGCTAGGAGACAGAGAGCAATGCGGGTAAAACCCCAATCAACTCTCGGTTTCTTAAGAGATTCAATTTTTCGCCTGATCGGAGCACGGTTAACGGCACGATCTGTTCCATCGCATTAAATGCGGACAGTTACTTTTCCCGCATGTGAGACGTCATGCGCGGGAAAACAAGGGTCTGACAAACCCACGACCCCGATGAGTGCGCTACGTCCTGGCTAACGTCAGCCAAACAGTAGCGCAGGAAAAGGAAAGATTCTTCATCACCACGTGAAAATTCCGCCACGACGGTTCAGTTTCCCTGAAAATTTGCTCAGCGAATGCGTGTCTGTGATCGACGGATCAGATTAAATCAAAAAATGCTTCTCGAGCAAGCTAGCCCAGAAAAAGCCTTAGACTACTCGAAGGTTTATCCCGACAAGGATATCGCGACTACCCGGTAGAGATAGTGCCTACTCGGGGATGTTGTTGACAAAGTACTTGATTTTGCCTACTCGGAGTTGCTTCCCGAAAAGGGCAGATTTCTTACAGAACAACCATGACCTCACTTCACGTACTGATGGGGGGCTTGATGATGAATAGTATAGTATCCCGTATACGAGGAGGTATCCGTATACGATTCCCTGGACTATCGGAATATGACTACGTATCCGGTAAGGATTCCCAGGAGATAAGGTAACCCCCCTCCCCCGGTAAGGAGGGAGGTTACCCCTTAAATTAGGAAGTCAATCCCGACGTTTAACGAAGCCAGAGTTCTACTTGGGCATAAGTCCATGTCCGGTACGACTCAGGGAGTCCCCTATAAAAGGATCAGCAATCCCATAGGGGAGGACAGGTCCTTTAAGTTGGACAAGTCTCATAAGTCTTAGAAGCCTGAAGCCATCCAGAAGCCCTAGCGATTCCCACGAGAAGACCCGCTGTCTCGAAGGAATCGAGCCCCACGGAACTAGTCGAACTAGCCTCCGATTAGGTCTAGGGTAGCGATTAACATACACATCCCTTGTAAGATACTCTTTGATCAATATATACCAACAGGATGTAGGGTTGTTATCCTGAGGAAGGCCCGAGCCTGTATAAAAAGAGCGTGGTCAAATTTCTTGGCCTTGTGCTCTAGGGGTCCCTATCCAACAAGTATCTCTATCTCACGACTGCCGTAAGATCGGCGGTTTTGCCAATCGTCGACAGACATATATGGCGTTTTCTCCTCATATGGCTTGAGAAAGTGAATCCAATTATGACTTGCATTATTTTCCTTAAAGAAAAATAATTCCATTTATTCTCATGACCCAAGTTGTCTAACTTTGACAGACAAACTTCAAAGGCAAAATCCTTTGAATTCTTTTGTCTTAGTCTGTTCGGCAGAGCGGAAGAAGGGCAGAGACTCTCAAAGAGGAAAATGATTCCTTTGAAAGAACTGACCAAGGAGCCGTATGAGGTGAAAATCTCAAGGGCAGTAAAAGTGACTTATCTGTCAACTTTTCCGCTATTAACTTCAAAAGAATCTAACTCTGGCTTATGTAAAGTTGTGAGAGCATTCTTCTTGCAGAGATAGGTGACTTCCCCTTCTCATGATAAGAATGTACATTGGTCTAATCCGGTATGGAATGACCTTATAATTGATGACTAAGTCGATTCTATGATTAAGTCGATTCTATTCCCATTTTGTGCAGAATAAATATATTCATTCTTTTATTTCAGTTAGTACGAGGGATGAGATAGAAGAAGTAGCTGAAATAGGGTTCGTATGTGATTTCGTCGTACATATAGCAACAGAAAAAGTTCAATTTAGTAAAAAGAGGTTTAAATGTCGCCGAATTGCGTGAGGTACATCTCTCTGTGACTTTGACGCCTCCACTCCTATCTCCTTTGACGCGCGCTCATGTTGCCCACGACTTTCCCTCTTTTTGAGGACACCATGGGATTTACTAAATCACATCATCCTGATCACAATCAGCACAAGGGTGTGAGCAAGAAAACTGGGGGGCTCAGCCAGCCAGGTAACCGGCTCAACCTGAGTGCAGGCATAACGTGCACAGCAGTGAGCCGCCTGATTGGCTTCATGACGAGTAAAGACAACGCTAAAACTTTGAAAAGTGAAACTATGCTTACGAACTTCACATAAAATCAGCCCGATCACCAAACGATCTGTTCTGCACTCCAGTGTTCTGAGAGTTGAACTTTACATTTAGGAGTTGAAAGTTAAAGTTTGGCAAGAGTTCCAGTGCTAGAGTGGACTTATCTCATAAATACATAGGAGCATTGCTTATATGTTATTAGTTGTGTGTTTGATATCAGCAATGAGGACCATTACTGTAACACTAATGTCTTGTTTTCGGTTGTGTTCTTGCGCAGCTACTTACTGTTGATTGATGACGTATGGTCTACAACTACGTGGCGACATATCTACCGTTATTTGCCCCATAATGAGGGGAAGAGAACAATAATAATCGTCACCACACGATTTCAAGACGTTGCTACAACATGCTACCGAGATGGAGAAGAGAATGGTTGTATGAGTCCAGTTAAATTGCTCTGTCCTGAAAAGGCCCTAAAGTTATTTGAAAATGTTATGTCGGAGTCAACAAGTAGGGAACAGCAACAACAGCAGATCGAACCTCCGGCCAAAATCTGGGAAGTGTGCCCACAGCTTCCTTTGGCCATAGTTATCATGGCTGGCCTCGTGGCCTGCAATCAACACAAGCCAGAGCAGCATTGGGACGGAGTTCGTGATGCTATGTTTCCAAGTCTGTAGAATCTCTTACCCCGGAGGAGGTTACAAGGATGCTACTTGATTATTGTTTCCATGATTTGAGTGCTGATCTCAAGAACTGTTCGCTCTATCTAAGCGTATTCCCAAAAGGCTGCAAAATCAGCAGGAAGCGCTTAACCAGGCGATGGATAGCAGAGGGTTTTGTCAGTGGGATTCAGGGGCTGAGTGCCGAGGATGTTGCCGATGCACATTTCAAGCATCTGATTAGGAGGAAGATAATACGGCCTGTAGAGCACAACAAGAATGGGAAGGTGAAGACCTGTCAAACTCATGACATGGTTCTCGAGTACATTGTATCCAAGTCAAGAGAAGAAAATTTCACCACCGTCGTCGGTGGCCACTGGCCCGCGCCGATGAGCAACAAGAGAGTACGTCGGTTATCCATCCACAACATTGACTCTAAGCATGCAACATTAGCAGATAAAATGAACTTGTATCGCCTCCGCTCACTGACCGTGTTTGGAAGCTCCAAGCACCTGCCTTCTTATACCTTTAAGATTCGGCTAGTACAAGTGCTAGATCTTGAAGACTGCAAGGATTTCAAGAAGAAACATGTTGACAAGATATGTCGGATACTTCTATTGAAATACTTGAGTCTCCGACGAACAAACATTGACAGCATTCCAGCCAGCATTGGCGATCTCCAGTATTTGGAAACTCTTGACATAAGAGAGACAAATGTCACAGTGCTGCCTAAAGCTATAGGGCAGATCAAACGATTGGCCAACATACTTGGCGGAGACAAAATAAGAAGGAAAGCATTCAAGTTACCGGAAGGGTTAAAGAAAGAAGCAATGGGGGCCCTGCGCATACTCTCGGGGATTGAGGTTGTTCAAGGATCATCTATCATAGATGACCTCCGAGAGTTTACTGGGCTGACAAAGCTTGCCATCTACAAGCTCAGGATCAAGGACAAAACAGAGGTGTTAGGATCTGCTATCCAGTACCTTGGTGGCCACTTTCTCCGAAGCCTTGCAATTGATGATGAGTGCTCTAAATTCCTCTCCTCGTTGAGTGATTTATCGGCACCCCCAACATCCCTCCTGGCTCTCGAGCTATCTGGTGAGTTACTCAAGCTCCCGGGCTGGATCAAGGAGCTCAGAAATCTCAAGAAGTTGACACTTTCAGTAACAGTTCTTAGGACGGATACTTTCAATCTCCTTGGTGAGCTACCTCTATTTTCTCTCACCTTCTCATTTAGCTCATCGTCAAAGTGGGAGGCAAGTATGGAAAGCATTCTTAAGAGAAACACATCGATGACTGATGGGATGATCACCGTTCAGGGTGGAGGATTCAAGAGCCTTAATCTGCTTCAATTCTCTGCGCCTCTACTGCCATCACTGAATTTCTCACAGAAGGCGATGCCTAATCTCGAAAGGCTCGAGCTGAGGTTCAAAAGGTTTGAAGGACTTACTGGCATTGGCAACCTTCAAAAGCTGAAACAGGTGAACCTGACAGTGCATGTCGAAGCAAATGAGACTACCAAGATGAAAGTAAGTGACCTAGAGAAAATAGCGGAAGAATGTGATACAAAGCCCAAAGTAATCCGGAATGAGCATACGGAATGACTGAATACCCAGCTTATATTTTTCTTCTTCTTCAATAAGATACCGCTTGTACCAGTCTACTTAAATATGGATGTACCATTGGAGTTATATCGATAGGATCAGCACTATGCTTAGAGCTTGCGACCCTCCTATGTTTCCAAATTTTATTTTGAAACAAATCATAAAATTATTAACTAGCCTATGGCCCGCGCACTTCCGCGTGCACCATTATTGGTTTTCAACGTTTTTTTTTGGAGGATACAGTTATGCTGTCATAATTGGTGGCGGAGCCTGTGGCAAAATTAAGGACCAAATTGGTAGATGAAGTAGGGAGTAATTTCGTGCTCAATTAGTAAACGGTAGGCTGATGGAAGACAGCCTATCGACCCTTCATCCAACCATTGATCTCTGTAGGCTTCATCCAACAGTGGTTTCATAGGTTATAAAATTTCTTGATCTATATCATTAGTTAGGGTTTCCCGTCTCCTATTTCTTGTCCTCGCCGCCACGACCAGATCCAGCCATCATCCTCGCTGCTGGCGAGCCCCGCCTCGCGCTCAGCTTCTTCCTCGATACCAGCACCAAGGGAGGGTCATCGCCGCCCCAGTTCATCACAGAGGCATCCTCGCTGTCGGCAAGTGCCCCCTCACGCTCGGCTTCTTCCTCCACGGCCACGACGACAGCACCAAGGGAGGGACATCGCAGAGGCATGCGCCACCGGCAGTGGCGTTGGGTTTTTGAGGAGATGTAGTGGCTTTGCTGCCGCCTCATTGTCTACCGTAGCTGACCAGAAGGAGGAGGCTGAGCTGTGGATCTTCGTGCTCCTCACTGAATTCTCTAGGCCTGCCGTCCCCGCTAGCCTCCTCTTGCCCAACGCCGCCGTCACCGCCGATGACGGAGCCGATCAGTCCTTCACGCCCGCCATGCAGTGGCTTGACGAGCAGCCGAGGAGGTTGATCATCTAAGTGGCCCTCGGGGGTGAGGCACCGGTGACGGCTGAGCTCGCCGGTGAGCTCGCGCTCAGGCTGGAGCTCTCCGGCGCTTGTGCACACACGGAAGATTGTTGTGTGAGAAACAAATTATTGTGATGTAGGAAACAAATTATTACTGTGTATGAAACAAAATAATTGTTGAAAAAACAATAGATGATGTTTCCATCAAGATGTTTCGATCACACGGAAATTATTTCCATTGTACAATGACTTTATTGCAATATTGCCGATGCAACAACAAAATCCGGAGTTTATTTTTCTAAAATTCTAAGATTGGTTTCCTTAATAATCGGATCTACGTCGTGTGTTGCATGCATGTTGTTGTTGTATTGGTTCACAAGTTTGTTGTCTAGGTTGTAACTATACGTTTCCGTATCACAATAATAATGTTTCCATCACACAAAAAATAGATGTTTTCTATCAGATCGAATTTGTTTTCATTGCATAATAAATTTTTTGCAACATTGCCAACGCAACAACTAAATCTGGAGTTTGTTTTCTGAAATTCAGAGAATAGTTTCCTTAAGAAACATATTTACGTCGTGTTGTATTTGTATTGGTTCAACAAGTTTGTTGCCTATATTTTAACTATATGTTTCTGTATCATGACAATAATATTTTGATAGACGTCTGATCTTCTATACATAAATTTAAATTTTTGGCCAATTTAACCATCCATTGAATCAATATCCAATGGCTATGAAGTGTGATTACATAACCTAATATCAGCATACTGATTTATAACAGCTCATAAGAAATAATCAAGGGAGTCACACAATTCCGACGGGGCCAGGGCACAGATCGGCTCTATTAAGCTCCGTCCGTGCTCATCACTACTACTCTACAAGGATCTGTCTGCAAAGGTTCTCTATACCGAAAATAGCTGCAAGTCCTACCTACAAATGCCCTCTCCGACAGATTATTCCCTGACTCATAGTTTCTCTGCACTATGGAAGATTCGCCAACTGATCTCGACAGACAACAGGATTACCCATAGATAGCTTGACTCCAAAAATTTCTCTTGTTGACATATAGTCTGGTACTGTTCATATTCTAAGAAATCTTATATTTCACAGGTCGCTTTTACAAATTAATATGTGTAAAAGTGATAACTCCGTGGCGGCAAAAATGTTTAAGCTTCATTTAGCGAGGTATCATTCGATAACCTATTGTTGGGGGAAGGGTCCCCGCGTTACCCCGAACCAACGGGTTTCTCCCTGACAACATCAAGACACCCCTCCCTGAATCGACACGTTCTACCCGGCGTCAACAAACTCCGCTGGCATCGCCGTCGGCGTCAAGGCCGTGCCCTGTCCCAGTGGGCATCGAGGCCGTGCCCTGTCCCGGCTCACGTCGAGGCCGTGCCCCGTCCCGGTGCGCGTCAAAGCCACGCCCTGTCCCAGCAGGCATCGAGGCCGTGCCCTATCCCGGCGGGCAGCGAGGCCGTGCCCTGTCCCGGTGCGTGTCGAGGCCGTGCCCTGTCCCGGCTCACGTCGAGGCCGCGCTTCGCCTCGTCGCCAAGGGCAACACGTCATCAAGGACTACCTCGACGTCCGACATCATCGAGGGCTACGTCGACATCATCAAGGTCTATGTTAACGTCATCAAAGACCACCTCAACGTGCTTAGAGATTCCTCCAAAGATGCCAAAGAATATTCTCCAAAGATGCCCAAGAATATTCTCCCAATATCCTCTAAGGATGGGCAAATGACCATAATGCCCTTCTAAATTCCCTCTCATGTGAGGGCAAAATTGTAATCTCCAATTTTCCATTCTCAAACCCTACAAATACCCCCTAGGGGGTAGAGAGAAGGGGATCCATTTTGGGAGATATGAATTGTAATTCCTGAAATCAATATGAGAATTTTCACTTCGTCCCAACACGAGTGTTCCACGTTACGCCTCAACGGTCGCGGTAACCCGCGCGCTTAGCCCCGACGGATACTACACTTGCTCGTACTCCTTCGGTACTCCCGGAGATCGACGTAACCGATCGAGGGTGCCTAAAGTATACTGCCTAGTCCCGTAGCTATGACAGTTGGCGCCGTCTGTGGGAACCGGGCAAGAAGTCATGTCAACTAGGATTCCGTCGAGAAATTGTGATGCACATAACTTCTGCCTTGTTTGTGTGCTTGCTCTTCCATGATAGCGCACACAAGCATAGGGGCTCGTCGTCGATGTCGCCCTCGTGCACTCTCGGACTCAGCATCCTCTGTGCCCCCCTTGGCGACACTAGGGGCTCGTCGTCAACATCGCCCTCCACAGCCACGTGAGCAACGTCTCCATCGCTGTGTCGGGACAACTTTGTCTCCCCCGTGATGTAGAGCACGCTCCACCACGGCATAGAGAATCCCCTCACTGCCACGTGAGCAACGTCTCTGTCATCGTGTCGGGATTACATTGGCTCCACCGTGGTGTAGAACATGCTCCGACGCGGGGTAGAGGGTCCCCTCACTGCCACGTGAGCAACGTCTCCGTCGCCGTGTCAGGACAACTTTGTCTCCCCCGTGACGTAGAGCACGCTCCACCGCGGCGTAGAGAATCCCCTCACCGCCACATGAGCAACGTCTCTGTCGCCGTGTCGGGATTACATTGGCTCCACCGTGGTGTAGAACACGCTCCAACGCAGGGTAGAGGGTCCCCTCACCGCCACGTGAGCAACGTCTCCGTCGCCGTGTCAGGACAACTTTGTCTCCCCTGTGATGTAGAGCACACTCCACCGCGGCGTAGAGAATCCCCTCACCGCCACGTGAGCAATGTCTCTATTGTCGTGTCAGGATTACATTGGCTTCACCGTGGTGTAGAACACGCTCCGACACGGGGTAAAGGGTCCCCTCACCGCCACGTGAGCAATGTCTCCATTGCCGTGTTGGGACAACTTTGTCTCCCCCGTGACGTAGAGCACGCTCCACCTCGGCGTAAAGAATCCCCTCACCGCCATGTGAGCAATGTCTCCGTCACCGTGTTGGGATTACATTGGCTCCACCATGGTGTAGAACACACTCCGACGCGGGGTAGAGGGTCCACTCACCGACACGTGAGCGACGCCTTCATCACACTCTGCCGCGGCGTCGAGCACGCTCCACCGCGGCATAGAGCGTCCACTCACCGGCGCGTGAGCGATATCTCCGTCGCTGTGCCGGGACAACCTTAACTCCGCCACCACCGCGTAGAGCATCTCCTCACCGGCGCGTGAGCGACGTCTCCGTCGCCGTGCCGGGTCAACCTTAACTCCGCCGTGGTGTTGAGCACGCTCCACCGCAGCGTAGAGCGTCCACTCACCGGCGCGTGAGCGACGTCTCCGTCACCGTGCCGGGACAACCTTAACTCTGCCGCGGGGTCGAGCACGCTCTACCGCGGCGTAGAGCGTCTACTCACCGGCGCGTGAGCGACATCTCCGTCGCCGTGCTGGGACAACCTTAACTCCACCGCAGCGTCGAGCACGCTCCACCGCGGCGTAGAACGTCCACTCACCGGCGCGTGAGCAACGTCTCCGTCGCTGTGCCGGGACAACCTTAACTCCGCCGCGGCGTCGAGCACGCTCCACCGCGGCGTAGAGCGTCCACTCACCGGCGCGTGAGCGACACCTCCGTCGCCGTGCCGGGACAACCTTAACTCCACCGCGGTGTCGAGCACGCTCCATCGCGGCGTAGAGCGTCCACTCATCGGCGCGTTAGCGACGTCTCTGTCGCCGTGCCGGGACAAACTTAACTCCACCGCGGTGTCGAACACGCTCCACCGCGGCGTAGAGCGTCCACTCACTGGCGCGTGAGCGACGTCACCGTCACCGTGCCGGGACAACCTTAACTCTGCCGCGGCGTCGAGCATGCTCCACCATGGCGTAGAGCGTCCGCTCACCGGCGCGTGAGCGACGTCTCCGTCGCCATGCCAGGACAACCTTAACTCCGCCACGGCGTCGAGCATGCTCCACCGCAACGTAGAGCGTCCCCTCACCGGCGCGTGAGCGACGTCTCCGTCACCATGCCGGGACAACCTTAACCCTCCCTGCCACGTTGTCTTTGCATCGTTCGACCTTCGTCAAACCGCTAAACGAGCAATGCTTGTACAACACTCGGGCTAGGGGCTGGGTGCCGTACCGCCTAACCACGACCTTTCGCCTCGAAGCAACAGCCTGTAAACAATGCAAAAAGAAGAAATAATCACGAGAAGCGAAACACGGCTACACGAATTTTCTGACTTTTCATTAACCAACAAGGTTACATGAGGGCTATAAAAGAAAGCTCTGACCTCATTAAACCTACCAAAAGAAAGCGCTGACCTCATTAAACCTACCAAAAGAAAAAGCTCCGGCTATGCCAATCCTACAGCTAGAGGGTTCGCGCCCACGCAGCGATAACCCGGGCATGTGAGCTACCAAGGCACCAAAAGCTGAATTGAGACCCTACAATACTAAGGAAAGCAAAACATATAGGGCCAAGCGGTGAACCTCACACCTGAGGATGAGGGCCTGCCCCGACTGGGGCTCCCCTGAAGCTGGAAGCTGCGGAAGGATCCTCTCGCGCACGACGGGAGCGCTGCAGGGCGCGAACATGCGAAGGGCCGTGCTCGCCCCACACAGAGCTGAGGAAGACTCGGGAGTGGCCCCGGATGCAATCCCGAACACCCCCGAGTTTGCGAGTCGGAGCGCAGTAACCACGTGCAGCGAATGTCTTGACATAGCCGCACTTGGTCACACCCAAGCAGCCAAGAACCAGCTCGGCAGAGGCCCGGGCACAGTCAAGCGAGTACCTTGAGACTGTGGTGCACACAGCGGCGCCAACAGTACCTACCTGGTGCAGCTGGGCAGTAACGTCGCCCTCGCCGGAGCCGTCAAGGGGGCGATGGTGATGCCCAATGAACCAGCTAACTCGCTCACCCCCGCAGCAGCCAGCACTGCTAGAGATGCCACCTCCTTTTGACCCTCGGCGCGAGTAGCCAGCTCCCCTGAAAGTCGCCCCGCCTTGGCCTCCGCACCAGCCAGCGTGGCGTGAAGGGCGTTGATGGTAGCCTTAGCTGCCTCGAGCTTCTTGGCAGCCGCAACCTCAGCACGTCTGGAAGCCGACTGGGACTTCTTCAATGCCTCCCGAGCAGCGGAGGCCTCTGCTCGAGCAACCACGCACTCCTCCTGGGCCGCCAACATGCCCGCCTGAGCGGTAGAAACTTCCCAGCGCTTGACTCCCTGTGCAAAGATCCAAGCGTCCTGGACCGCGGCACCTTGCTCCAAAGCGAAGAGGCCCTGAAAGGTAAGAAAAAAGGGGGTGGGATCAGCAAAGCACAGGATGGGGGTGAAGCACGGCCAAGAACCTCGTACTTGACATGTTACCTTGAGAAACAAGGCCCTAGCGCTGTCGTACAGCTCGCGACAGGTATGCCCACCGAGCACGGTGGACAAGTCAGCCGGGAGGACGAGCTCGGCCGCACGCCCGAAGAAGCGCCTCTCCTCTCTCGAGCTAACAAGACACTTTGGAGGGAGTTGACCTGTCACTCGTAGGGTAGGGGGGAAGCTCCTCATCATCATTACTCACGTCCTCTGTGGCTGGAGGTGGTGGCGGCAGGTCCCTCGAAGACTCGCATTGCCTCGACGTCCCCGAAGCCTTGGGAGCCACCCTGTCCTCCCTATCCGAGTACCAAAAGTCCCCTTCAGGCGACTCCGATGGGAGAAAAGGCCTCTCCACCTCGGAGTCATCGTCATGACTATCCTCGTAGTCGACGGTACAACTCGCCTCTAGCTTGTCTAGAGGTGCCACCCAGGGGCCCTTCCCGCGCCCTGGGCGTAAAGGAGGTGCTGATTGGTGCAGCCCTGCCAGGACGTCAGGAGAAGACCCTGCTCTCACTGGCGAGCGGGACCTAGGCAGGGAAGGAGGCTCGGTGGAAGCAGGGCGAGGCCGAGTCGAGCGTGTCGGTGAGTCTGGGGAAGGCGATGGAGAGCGCTTTCGGAGCTGCATCTGCACCGTCTTAGACAAGACGACCAGGCGCTTCGGACATTCCAGTCCGGAGGCAATGCAAGCACGGTTGCGACGGGGTCCCTTAATTGCCTCCTTAATGCCAGCAGACTCCCATGGCATCACTGGCCCCAGTACTACCACGGCAGCATCCTCCCCTGCCTCGAGGGTCAGACCTACAATCAAAGCCAAAATGGACGTCAACACCGTGAACACGTCACCGCTGAATGAAAAGATAGAAATATTACAAGAAACCTCACCCTCAAAGCGGGAGTAACCTGGCGCAAAAGGGTTCGAAGGTGACGCTGCCCTCAGACAGCGCAGGTCCAGGAGGTGCCCCTCACCCACACGTAGCAGAAAAGGCTCCCATCCTCTCGCCAGGGGTGCGATCTTCAGCATTTGGTACTCTTCCACTAAGTCTCGTGCGCTCACCGATGAAGCCATCCACGTGAGGACGCTAGCTCGCGAAGCATCCATCGACGAGGGTGACGTGTAGGGAGGTGAGGTCTGAGGCACTGGGCCACGCCCCGCATGAGTGAAGGCGGGATCAGTGACAGTGCAGAGAAACTAATCCTGCCTCCAGTTGTCCCACCGGTTATTGGTGGTCCACGCCGGGTATGAAAAGCCCCCACGACCCCGGCGCTTGACGAACGTGACCGTGCCATACAGGGAGATTGCCTCCTCCTCGCTCCCGCTCGGTACGGCCACGCGAGCCACGTGTGCCTGGTGGTAGTAGGCGAAGAGCTCGGCAGAGCCCTCCATCTCCATGCTCCATAATGCCCACTCAAAAACCGCTAGACAAACGAAGGCACCTGGGTTGAGGTGCGCAACCTTGAGCCCGAAGAATTTGAGCACCTTCTTCAGCAAATCCACAGCCGGAAAGCACAACCCAGCGTCGAATTGCACGGCGAAGGCCACGACCTGGCCGGGCCCAGGCTTCCCCCACAGCTCTGTCCGTTTTGGGACGATGATGGCGTCGACTGTGGAGATCTTGCCCTCGTCGACAAGGCGCTGGATCAGGGTCATGTCCGCATGAGAACGACTGAGCCACTGGGTGTAGTGATCGCCCTCGCCAGCCTCGACCCTGTCCTCATCGTTGCCGATCACTGGCCCCTTTCCTTTGGCAAGCATCCCCGTGGCCCTCGCAGACGTCTCTGCGCGCCCCTCCACAGAGGGTCCTCGCGCCCCTGCAGACGTCTACGTGCGCCCCTCCGCAGGGGGTCCTCACGCCCCTGCAGACGCATCCGCGCGCCCCTCCGCAGGGGTTCCTCGCGCCCCTGCAGACGCCTTCATAGGGGGTCCTCGCGCCCCTGCGAATGCCTCCACGCGCCCCTCCGCGGGAGGTCCGTGAGCCCCCATGGGTGGCTTCGCACGCCTCCCCGCGGAGGGTCGACGCATCCCCGCAGAGGGTGGCGCGCACCGCACTACCGAGGGTCCTCGTGCACTCGCGTACCGCTTCTCGCGGGTGGGAACTCGACGTCCCGAAGTCCGGGCCCGGCCTCCCAGACGACCCTCCTGATGCGAGGCATCGCAGGCGAGCCCATTGATCACTGTCCCCGCGGCCCTCGGCGTGCAACAGCGTCACGCACCAGCGCTCCCTTCAAGCGTTGCAAGGACGGTGGGGGAGCGAGGTGGCGAGGCGGGCAACCGGGGTGCAGGCAGCGACGTGCAGCACAGCCGAGGAGGACAATATAGTACTCGCTTAATTTCCTCTGCAAGCTTCTGGCAGAGATTATCGCCCAAGACTTGCTCTTTTCTGTCTGAACCAACTTTTCCACCCGTGCAAACCTGTACCAAGAGCGCTTATTAATTAACATTAGCTAGCACCAAAACTAATCACTCCAATCCAATAAAGCGCACAATTGACTACAAGGTTGAAGCTTTAAAACTAGCTCATACATCAGGGCTCTTAGCACTTTACATCAGATGCAAGCAGCATGTTGCAATGCGTGATGTCGAGCACCAATTTTATTTCCTAGATGACACGATGTCGTATGACGACAATGGATAATACATGTGTTGAATCATGATCACTAAGTGACGGTTATAACAATATCCATACCCATAGATAGCATTGTCCATATTTTAAAAAGCAGGGCTATATTGCTGCTTCTAAAGTTAAGCAAATACAGACACAACAAACATTCCTATAGTGCTAATGACTGGAAGCAAAAAGGGGTATGGCCCCAGAAATATTATGCTACAAAACTTCACCGCTGCAAACAAGAAATATGTAGCTGATGAGTAAGAACCTGCAAGAAGCATTAAACAGTAACATAATATAAAGATTCCTAGACTTCCATGTTGAATAGAAATTGGAAGCAGCCAATTTAATCTCACCATCACACAATTGCATCACCGTTTATACTAATCTCACCATCACACGATTGCACCACATTACTTGAGCTACACCGCAATCTAGAGATAACAACCTTCGCAGATTCGGTTGCTGGAGGGCCGGCCGGGTGGCAGCTCGGGAAAGCAGCTTGGAGAGGCAGCAGCTCGAGACACCAGCGGCTCCGGGACACCAGCAGCTTGGGGAGGCGGCAAGCCGAAACCAGGCCGAAGCCAGGCTGAGGCGGGAGCGGCGCCGGAGCTCGGGTCGGGGCCAGGCCGGAGGTGGAGCCGCGGAGCTCAGGCCGGGGCCAGGCCGAGGCTGAAGCGGCGGAGAGCGGCAGGCCGGGGCGGAGAGCGGCGGCCAGAGGCGGGGCCGTCGCGGAGCTCAGGCCGGAGGCCGGGACCGCAGCAGCTCGGGCCGGGGCCAGGCCAAGGCTGGAGCGGCGGAGAGTGGCAAGCCGGGGCGGGAGCTGCAGTGGCCGACGCAGGCAGGTGGAGGCAGGCCGGCACGAGCTTGGGGGCCGGTGGGCGGATGTGACGGGGGACGGCACGGGCGGAGTCACCTGGCGGCGTGCCAGCGGGTGCCGGAGGCGGTGATGGCACGGGAGGGAGAATGAGGTGGAGTGAGGAGAGTGGAAAAGGTGGCAGGGGGAGCTGGTGAGGGCGTCGGTGGGGGGAGGATAAATATCCCCCACCCCCCACCGACCAGGAGGTATGGGCTACGGCCCCTTAAGTCAAGGAAGCAGGCCGCGCGGCAGAGAAAAGAAGAAGAAAAGAAGAAAATAAAAAAAAAGAAGGAAAGAAAAGAAGAAGAAAAGAAGAAAAGGAAAAAAAGAAGAAAAGAGGAGGAGAAAAAGAAAGAAGAGAAAAGAAAAAAGGGGAGGAGGAATTCGTCGGTTCAGCCCGCGCACCAACCCATTGGAATTGTTGCGCCGGCTCGAATGGGTGTCATTCGACCGCCCGAACCGGCAAGGGGCTACTGTTGGGGGAAGGGTCCCCACGTTACCCCGAACCAACGGGCTTCCCCCTGACAACGTCAAGACACCCCTCCCTGAATCGACACGTTCTACCCGGCGTCAACAAACTCCGCTGGCATCGCCGTCGGCATCAAGGCTGTGCCTTGTTCCGGCTCACGTCGAGGCCGTGCCCCGTCCCGGCGCGCGGCAAGGCCACGCCCTGTCCCGGCGGGCATCGAGGCCGTGCCCTGTCCCGACGGGCAGCGAGGCCGTGCCCTGTCCTGGTGCACGTCGAGGCCGTGCCCTATCCCGGCTCACGTCGAGGCCGCGCTTCGCCCCGTCGCCAAGGGCAACACGTCATCAAGGACTACCTCGACGTCCGACGTCGAGTCGAGGGCTATGTCGACATCGTCAAGGTTTACGTCGACGTCGTCAAAGGCCACCTCGACGTGCTTAGGGATTCCTCCAGAGATGCCAAAAAATATTCCCCAAAGGTGCCCGGGAATATTCTCCCAATATCCTCTAAGGATGGGCAAATGATCATAATGCCCTTGTAAATTCCCTCTCATGTGAGGACAAAATTGTAATATCCCATTTTCCATTTTCAAACCCTATAAATACACCCCAGGGGGTAGAGAGAAGGGGATCTATTTTGGGAGATATGAATTGTAATTCCTGAAATCAATATGAGAATTTTCACTTCGCCCCAACACGAGTGTTTCACGTTACGCCTCAATGGTCGCGGTAGCCTGCGTGCTTAGCCCCGACGGATACTACACTTGCTCGTACTCCTTCGGTACTCCCGGAGGTCGACGTAACCGATCGGAGGTGTCTAAAGTATACTGCCTAGTCCCGTAGCTACAACACCTATTTTTATCTTAGTGTATTGGTCGGCAGATTGTAGTTGTTGATTTTATTTGATGTCATATTTTATTAGTTATTGATTTCGTGTTGTCAACATCGTCATATCAAAATTTTAGTTCATCCAGCACCACTAAGTGAAACAGCCACTGCTGAGCATCCACAACATTGTCAGCCGGGAGATGTTCAACCAATTCTTCGTCTATTAGTACCCACACGCACCGCGGCACCGTGGACTCAAAGTAAAGCGTGCCGCCATGAATCCTCCGTTGCGTGACATATAGCACAAGAGCTGATCTTCTCCATCTTCCGATGCTTAAGCACATCACCCGTGGGTAAAGATTGATGAGCAAGTCGCCAAGCAAAATTGTGTACCTTCCAAGCTACTTTAGTTTTCCACAGATTTGACCATTGCTTCATGTCCCTGTCCGGCTGTGACTGATCAGTACGACCATCCAACCAATTTTCTCCCCTCTTCTTTGTATCAAGTAGCATACGATCCGCCGACCGAACCGAGAACACACCAGATTTTTCAAAGTGCTATGCCCAAAAATCAATCCGCACTCTAGTACTCAACGGTATCAACTTGATAACATCCACGTACAGACGTATTTTTAGCTATGCAATGGTTATTGACATCTATTATATATGAACATGCCTCTCATATAGACGTATCTTTTTATCAAAATTGCTATTTCTCAGCGACTGAGAATTATTAATTCTCAGTCGCCAAATAATTCTCAGTCGCTTGAATTGCACAATTTTTATGCCTGAGTTACACAGAAAAGAAGTACAACTTAGATATAGAAAATGTGTAACTGCTTAAATCTGCTAAGTTACATATCTCTGGACCGTAAATTACACATGATTTGTAAAATGTGCAACTACCCATTAATCATTGGATCAAAAATTAATGTTTAAGATCATTAATTTAAAAATAGTTATTTTTAAATTGACTTAGAAATAGACACTATTATTTTTTATACACATCTGGACGACTGGACCGGCTTCACGAGAATGGAAGGCACAGACCACATCACTGGAATCGGCCTGCACAGATGCAGCCCTGCGTCTGTTACCGGTCGTCGCCGCCGCCGCACGTCCTCGTCGGACCACAGTAGCCCCTTGGATGGCGTCGCCGATGGTATGGGCATGGAGTTGCGCGGCAGAGGAAGAGGCCCGCGCCAAGGCTTCGGTGCCGCCCGGTGATGAGCTACCTGCGAAACCAGGCGTTCCGCTGCGGCCAACGAGGACTCGCGGCCATTCGTCGGCGCCTGGAGCCTCGCACGATCGGTCGCCAAAATTAGGTTGTCCGCATGCTTCCCGAGTTCGTCGACCGAATCCCCCGATCGGAAATATTCATTGATCCGCGCTGATGTCGAAATTTCCGTGGCCTTTGTCAGCGACTCGGTTGCCCAAGGACGCAACCATTCGGCCGGCGTGGACAGCGACTCGGCGAGCGGCTCGGCAGGCGGAAGCGGTAACTCGGCGCAAGGCTCGGCGAGCGACTCGGCGGCAGAACGGAAGGCCCAAGGCGGAAGGTCAAGCCCAATAGGCCTATGCGAGTGTCCCAGCGCTGTGTATTAAAATCACTGTAGCATAGGGGAAAAGGTTATCCTGTTGGATCTGGACATTGGCTCTTGTCTTCTACCTTGTGCTCCTTCTTCCCATCCCCCGGCTCTAGTCCCCATCCCCAATTCTTGCTGCTATCAAACCTTGTAACCGGATATTGTTCTCTGGAATTGTTCAATCGAATAGGGGTTGCTAACAGCCTTGTCATCGTCGGAGCTAGACGCGTTACCGCAATCCTGCCGCCAAAAGCGAGATTTCGGGGTGTCCGCCGTCGGCCCCGGTGGCCGTTGTGGCTGACGCCGGACGAGCCACACCGGACCATGCCTCGTTGGCGCCAATGTTAGACATCGCCTCCCTGCTTTCATCGCCCCTCATTCACCATCACTCATAGATGATGCATGTGTTCTCAAAAGACAGAGAAATAATATGTCCATAGGCAGTATGAACAGATCAGTAGTTCAAGATCACTTTTGAATATCTCTTCAACCGAGTAAACACACGGGTGATCAATCCAACTGGAGATATGAAATGACTCAATCAAACTTACAAACTGACTTGGTCGGTACTTATAAAAATATCCGGCTATTCAAGAGAAATGTTATTTCTCACCTCTCTTTTTTTAAAGAAAGAATTTTGTTGATCTTCCGGCCTTTGCATCAAGATTTCTCACCTCTTGCTTGCCATTTTTATCTTGTCCTGATTACCGACTGATCGATGAATAGGCCACCATACATATTAGTATCGTCTTAGTCTCCCTCCCTCTTGTAAAAAAGTATGTAAGCATCGCATTTAAGAACTTCCTCAGGAGAGGCTATTCTGACTTCTGAATCGCTTGCATAAAACCAAGACATGCCAGATCTTACGTACGCAACATAATGCCCGCGTTCCATGGTTGCTCCCAAGTGCTCGACAACGGCAACTAGATGATAAGTGGTGCTGTGATTCTCCTTAGACCTGCATATTACACAAAAATAGTGATTCACAGACCAATTTTAAGTCCGAACATGCCTCTTCCCACTTAAATCACAAAAATGAACATTCTCAAAATCAAGATCATCCCCTTTCTGTAACTTTCCAACTCAGAGGATCTAAAAGAAGCGATTAACCATAAAACATGCAAGGACAAATTAAGGCCTCATAGGATAGGAGGTTAATAACATTGAAACCCAAATTACCAACAGCTCATAGCGACTAAATAATTGATTTTACTGGACTAGTAGTGGAGATGTCTTTCCAATTGATCCACTTGACATCAGAACGCTGGAACCTAAATTATAGTGAACATATACAAGGCGATTTCCAAAACTATGAAGCTGGTGGGACTTTTTAGAGCCATTGGTCAAGTCAAGACATGTTTAAATCAACATATACGTGAACAAGACCCATGTTGGAGGCAACACATATGACAGTTTGCTGCCGCTTCTGAATGCCTACCAATTTGCATTTATATGCTGCTGTGGCCTCTCAGTGGATAATGCAGTTTACCTAAAAATTATATGGTCGAAAGAAGCAACCCTTTTGTATCATGAAAATCATCATATTCCTCGCCAAAAGCAAAAAACACTTAAAAATCAACATAACAAACGCCTGCAACTAAGCAGAAAACTGTTGGGTTGGTTAAAGAACTTCGATATTTTCAACTAAGTCAAAAATTCAGCACCTTGGGTCCATGAGGAATGGCTGTACATCAAGCTCCATCTGAAAGTCCACATGTCCTTCCAATTTCTTTGACGTACCAGAGGAGTCCTTGTAGAATCTCACCAAATGAATTGTCAATACAGGTGGCACCTTGCTGAGACGAGTTCTTTTCCTTGCTTTGCTGGAAACATTTCTTTCACCACCTTTTCCTCCATTGGTGTTTGCGCCTGCAATTGCATCAGAACGGGGATCACAGTGCCAGGAGTTTGAGTCAGACTGCAGCAGCTCCTCCTGAGTATACAAATCCAAGCAGCCCTGAACTGTCCTAGTTGATTCAATTGCTAGCGAGAGAACATCGAATTGCTCGCTCTTAACACGCTTGGGCTCGCATAGTATGATGGACTCTTCACCCCGAAAGATGGAGTCGACGATTGTACGAACCCCTCCATTGGAAGCATCCTCCACTGGCTTCCGGGCTTCAATTTCTTCCTCATCTAAACCTTCAAGGAACTTGGTGAGTAACTCATGGCTGTCCTGCATCTGGTCCCCTTTGAACTGCGGGTACTTTGAGCGAATTCCTAATAAGAGTTCCTGCGGGACCAGTGCAACTCCTGCATCATTCCAAGCGCTCGTTTTTTCAAAGAGCTCCTTCAGTGACGTAGCGAGGCAGGCTCCTGTTGGAACATGTGATCCTAACATCTTCGTGCGCAACCTATGAAGCGCGAGGAAGCTCTGCAGCACTGCATTAAGGTAGCATGTATTTCCAAGATTTTTCAGTCCTCTAATCACAGTACCATGACAATTAGGATGCCAGCTACTGATGTCTTCTTGTTCAGGACAATGATCTTCCTTTTCTCTATCTTCCAGAATCTTAGGAGTAGTAGCCGTAGCTTCCTTAGTAACGTCAGACACAGACTCACTCCTTTTGTCTTCTGAACCGACCTGCTTAGATTTTGCAACAAAAACTCCCTCCTTGCTATTTCCAGCAGAACCATTCCCTCGTATGTTAGGACCTCTGTCCTCCTGAATTTCATCCTCGGAGTGTTTTTTATTCGAATCGTGGAAACTCTTGTCATCAGGATCAGTACCTTCATTATTTCCTACTTTTGGTTCAACTTCGAAATGGAAGTCATACAACCAAGTATCCACAGCCACCTCCATGGTACGAGGAATTAATTCTGGATCCAGGACGGCAACTTGAATTCTGACAGTATCGCGCCTTCTTGTACTGATATCCACCCTAACAGTAGATCCAATCAGAGATCCCACTTGACATAAGCTGGGGTAGTCTCTAACATGATACGGCACTCCACCGACTTTTACCCATACTGTCTTCAGCTGGCCTTTGGCGGTGGCACTTGGGCACCATTCAGCAACTTTTACTCTTACACCGGTAACCATAAGGTGAAACTGCAAGTGCTTCGTAAGCTTCAGGAGTTGAGCTCTAGAAGGGAATTCCACAGTGAAAGTGTTGTGCCCATTCTCTTTAACCATCCACTGCCATTTGATTGGAACCAATTCCTGGAATTCACCTTCCAATTGAGCAGCAGAAATAGAACCTTGTAACACATGTACCACGCCAAATTTGTTTCCACTCCCTTGGATCTGATGAAAGCCTAATCCCTTGACCCCATGGCCACACATCTCCGCCACAAGTTTAGGTGACTTGAGCAGCGGGCATTCCGGAGCAGCGTGATCTTCCTGCTCACAAATGTCACGGAGAACCACTGCACTGCAACCCTGAACACTGTGGTGACCTGGAGCCTTACTTTCAACCTTGCTTTTGTTGACAACAGCAGGAGCCGAGACTGCATCTTTTGGGGTGTCAGTGGAGGAATTCCCCTGATCAGCAGCAGCAGCAGCTCTCGGCGATGATTCAGCATGATCCCCATTGATCGGTTTCTGTGGCATCTCCATCTGCGTCAGATAGGATTTAATGTGAAGGGTGATATGCTTACGACTCTCAGTTTCTTTCTTCATCGCTTCGACTGTCTTGTTGACATTGGTGTTGTCGGGCAAGCACCACAGCACAACCTTCCTGAGGCTCGCGAGGTGCGGGATACCGTATCCTTGTTTATGTGTCGTTGCTGGGCCACCAGGAAACTTAAATTCAAGATGTTCCAGTTTTGGCATAGCCTCCTCTTCAAAATATATCCATGGCATTAAGCAATCGAAAGATAATCTTTTGAGGTTTGCAAAGCCTGTTTTGCTAATGGTTACTGGTTCTCTTACATCTTCCCTTTTTCTTCTGGGGAGGGCTTCTAGTCGTAATACAAGGCTCTGCAGTTCGCGCAATTCCCGAAGAATATTTAGATCATCATCATCTAATTTGCAGACCCTGATATCTAGCAGAGCAAGGTGATCCAGTTTTTGAATCCACACGGGAACCTTCGTGAACATGCTGGTCACGCTAAGTTTCTGGAGAAGACGTGGATATTTCGTCGGATCCCCCATGCTACAGCTGAGATCACCATGGATTACCAGGGACTGAAGGTTCTTGCACTTTCCTAGAGAAGACAGCAGCTCATCATTCTGCTTCCCATCAGCTGGTCCATCATAAGGTAACACTACTGCAAGCTCCCTTAATTCTGGCAGCCCAACTAGCTCCTGCAAAACCTTTCGTTGTTGTTCTCTCAAATCAATGGTGCAAAGCACCTTTAGCAGCAGCAGATCCCTACTTCCAATGGGCAGCTTGAGCCCACAATGGGCGTCACCGTCGCCCATAAGCAGGTTCACTAACTTCCGGAGCTGAACAACTTCCTTGGGTAGCTCTTTGACTTGTGTATTCCTTACGTCCAGTGTCTCCAACTGTGTCAGGTCTTTGATCTGCGATGGGAGCTTACGTATCTGAGTCTTCTTAAGACCCAAGTACTTCAGCAACTGCATTCTGCATATATCCACCATAATTTTGTCCTCTATACCCTCACACCCTTCTAGTTCCAACACTCGCAGTCTTGCAAATTTCTCGAAAGGAATTTGCTTTGTATCACCAAACACAATGAGTGAACGGATATGACTTTGGTCTTCACTAACACCTTTTAACTTCAATATGGCATCAAGGCACTCCGAGCTTTGTGGAGTAGGATGGTGAACAGATAGCCGACATACAGACATGTTATCTGGGACTAAGTTGGAGGGACTCAGCAAAGTAACAAAATTCTCATGTTCCGATATTGATTTCAGGAGGTCGAGCATCTTACAACGGACTTGATAGGTCTCCACCTCCATATTGTTGCAACATTCCACCGGTTGAATAATTTTATGATCAACAAGCTTGCCAATGTAATCTTTGGCCGCATCTTCACGGACAAATCCTTCAGAAATCCATTTCTTCACCAGGCAATCTTTGTCAATATTGTGATTCACCGGATATATGCTTAAGTACAAGGCACAAGCTTTGAGAGGATCCATCTCGTAGACAGCCTCAGATCATCGACGCAGCATGCCTTCGCTAAGGACTCAAAACGAGTTGTTATCATTATTCTGCTACCCTGATTATTCTTTTGGAAGGCTTGCTCGATAATTTCCAAATCTGATGCGCTCGATATATCATCAATTATGATAAGGTACCTAAGAGAGTTTCCAAAGGAAATACATAAGAGGGAACTCGGATTGGCATCAACAACGGAAAAGTAAGGCCCGGATTTGCCATTGCCGTGCATTATAATAACCTTGGTTGAATCGCTTTCACATATTTTGGTGTTGAGCAAGTTACTTTTCTAAACAATGCCGAAAAGGAGAAAGTATTGTGTTTAAATCTGAGTAGTTAGGTAAGAAGAAGAAATATCATGCGAGAGAAAATGCAGAAGGATTAAGTATTGGAGAGAAAAGAATTGTTAGTAAGTCTTATGTACTTTACCTCTTATCTGGCAAGATTTCAGGTAGTTTTTTGACTAGATCCATGTCAGGCTTCTGGGTCATCGACACGAAAGATATGCACTTGAAATGTTGCTTAACCTCCTCGTCACAGGACACCTGTTTGGCAAGTGTACTCTTTCCAAAGCCTTCCGTTCCAAGAATAGATATCACCTTGAGCTTCTGTTGTGATGCATCCCCACCCTTGAGCAATAGCTTGATGAGTTGGTCCTTCATGCCAACGTGCCCCACGTTTGGTGCTGCTCTTGGGGAAGCACTGAGAAGCTCGTTAGCTTTGGCAATTTGATCCAACGTCCAGTGAAGGATCACTTCCCTATTTCCGGTAACATATACATGGAAGTCTTTGATGTCTTCCGACGAAGTCTTGATATTGCGCTTGTGCTTGGCGATGGACGATCGGCGGCCGGGACAGAGGATGAACTCATCGACCTTGTCCTCCATTCCGTAGGACAGCTCGCGCAGCTTCATCATCACTTTTGAACGATCTAGCCGCATCAGGATGGACTTCACTTGATCATCTTTTTCCTTGTCTTCTGACGAACAAAAGAGCTCATATACGTACTCAAGCTCATGTTTCGCGTCCCGGATCTTGTCCATCATCTCCGTGTCCATGTGTTTGCGTTGCTTCGAATTCTCGGCCAGCAGATCGGTGAGCTTCCAGAGGAGGGAGTTGATGGCACCACCTTCCACAGTAACCGTAGCATGATGTTCGCCCATGATCACAAAAATAACAATCACAACTTGGAGTTTCTCAAAGAGAAGAACAAGAATTGTGGATAGCTCCCGTGTAATCCTATTAGCTACGACTGTGATGAGAGAGGGGAATCAAAGAGGACAAGTGGGCGCAGGCGCAATAGAGTTGTGGGGGAGACTGAGGTAGTAGTAGTCTACTAGTCTTTGAGGCAGATCCACAGGTAGGATTAGGGATTCTTTAGCACCACTTTAGCCTCTAGTCCAAGTTGCTATGTCCTCCCGCTACTTCTTACCTAACATTGGTTGCTAAGATTTTTTTATCGTAGCATCTATACTCATATTTTTCTCACCTAGGGATGCCGGTGCTTTCATCAGATGCAACAACAGCATATCTGGCGGCCTAGCTTGTTGGGTTCTTAAAAGGAAACCATATAGTCTGCGTTGCATGCCTCGTCAGGGAGCGCAAAATCTCCTCCGTCGAGGCCGCTCGGGTTCCGTTTCGTAGACAAACTAGCATCCGCCTCCTATCGTGAAGTCATGGCTGAGCTGTATACAACCACGAAGCATGAGCACAATATATAAGTAGAATGAGCGAAATATTATTGTCAAACCATGGAGGGTCCTCACGATCTCAAGCCACGGAGGGTCCCCACGGTTTCAAACCACGAAGGATCCTCGTGTGTCAAACCATGGAGGGTCCCCTAGCGAGTCTCAAACCACGGAGGGTTCTCGTGTGTCAAACCACCGAGGGTCCCGGAGTTTCAAACCATGAAGGGTCACGTCGGGAAAGTCTTACCGCAAAGCAACAAATCGAGGAAAGCTTCACGCCTCCTGGACAACCACCCTGTAGCACACCTGAGTCAAACTTCCACACAACCCCCCCTCGCATGCACCAGTTACACGCACTCAGCTGTTACGAGGGGGAAGGGGCAACACGGCCTAGCATCACACACGGAGAGCAACACCACGGGAGGGTAGCAGATCAGCGTTGCAAGGGAGGCAGCGGCGTTGATGACCTGCACACGTCGTGGCAGCAGGGGCCTACTCTAGCTAGATGATCGTGGCTCGACATGGCCAGCAAAGTGGTGGCAGTGGCGGCCCGAACGCATTAGCCCAGGGGGCCACCACCCAATCGCTACCAGCCGCAGTCGCGAGGCGTCGCGCGGGCCGCACCCGAGTCGCCAGCGCCTTGCCTCGGCCGTGTCTGCCCCGATGGAGCCCCGCCGTTCGCCGTAGCCCATCCACGTCAGGAGGCCCGGATCTTGGCCACCGTGGAGGAACCACGGGTTGGCGCAGCAGGCTGAGCGACGAAGCCGTCAGCGAGGCTTTTCACCGCACGTCATTGCCCGTCCCCCGACGTGGTGGCCGCGGGTTGCGACAGAAGGAAGCGGGGAGCGCATAAGCCAGACGACCGGGAGCAAGGGACGCAGGCACGGCGTCGTCGACAGCAGCGTTGACAGCTGCAACAGCTGAGGGGAGCACAGAAGGCGATAGCGGCGATGCAAGTTGGTGTTGAGGGCGAGCACGAGGGAGAGGGGGTTTCTCCCCCCCCCCTCCGCACCCTGCAGGATAAACTGTTCAGACTCCAAATTTTGGATTGCTTGTTAGCCGCTAACTTTGACACGGGGAAGACGGAGCCCTGATGATCAACTCGGACTGCGCGTCGACTCCTCAAGAATCGGTGCGCCAGCCCAGGCGCTCGCCATCCGACCGCCAAAATCGTCGAGGGGCTACTGTTGGAGGGGTGTCTGCGCGTTATCCTATACCGATGATGTACAATTAAATGCTATGTAAATAATCTAAATCCCTCCTCCCATGAATGTTTTGTGTCTCAAGGGGCAATATTGTAAATTTTTCACATCTATCCCACCTCCACCTCTATAAATAGAGTCCCAAGGGCAAGGGGGAGGGGGATCCATTTTCTCTTTTCTCATTCACAAATCCTAATTTGGGAGAGCAATACAAAATAGGTCGTGAGGCATAGCTACGCTCACCACCTTCTCCCTCGGGTCCCTATGCGCACCCTCATAGGCCCACGTAACCGAATGGGGGTCTCTCTCTCTCATTGTCTAGGCTCGTACCTACGATAAAAACTAAATTAATTTTTTGTGGCATTCGTCAATGTCCTTAGTCAATGCTTAATCACTCTCTCCCATAACTTCATAGTATGATTCATAAGCTTAATTCCTCGGTAATTAGTACAACTTTGAATATCACCTTTATTCTTGAAGATAGGGACTAATATGTTTTTTCTCCACTCTTCGGACATCTTGTTTGACTGAAAGATGCGTAGTTAGCCATACTACTACCATGTTTCCTATCGGGACCCAAAGTCTATAACAGAGAGTCTTAAGTGAAATCACCCGCTAAGTCGAAACGTCAACTCCGACCTCAACCCTTGGGTATCAATTCCGAGAGGAGTGGAGTGATATGGCTTCGAATAGTCCGAGACGTCAACCCCGAACTGGCTCCGGCAAACTAATGCATGGATTCAGTAGGGTGATATGGTCTCCTCACTCTTTCTCTACTGAGCCGGAACATCAATCCCAAACTTGTCCCGGCAAATTAATGTAGGATGATATAGCTCCGAACTTCTCAGTAGAAGAGTCGCTTCACAGGGATGACTAAACTTAATAACTCTATGATAGAGACTCTGAAACCCTGCCTACATCATGTGCTTCAATAACATACACACATGGCACATGAGGCAAGTGAGAACAACTAGATTTCACAGCAGTAACTCTACGGCTGAAACTGTAATATTATAAGTATTTGAAACTTAACAACATATATTCACATAAGGGATCCGAAGATCCAAATTTAACAACACAGCGGAAGAGTATATATGGCTACTAAGCCAAAGAGGTCGGGCCAAAAGTGGCAACAGAACAAACCAAGCTGCCAAACCCCGGGCAAGACCACTGCCTGGGATTTCCAGCGACTAGTCGTCGTTGGTGTCGATCTCCACGTAGAAACCACCCTTGGAGGGAGTGGTTTCCTCTGCAAAAGAAATGTTAACAGTTGCAGCGTGAGTACAAAAGTTATACTCAGCAAGACTTACAAGGGAAATTAATAATAGATGCAACATGTATCAACAACGGGGTAATTGTGGACTATTTTGCAGAAAGCTAAGTTTTCTTTAATAATACTTCGTAAATAGATGAAATTCGACTACTGGAGTACTTTAAAAAGGAGGTGAGTCGAACACTTCACGATTAACTCTATTGCAGACCACAAAACACCTAAACCCTTGATTCCTCCTCAACCACCCTGGGAGGAAACAATCGCTACACCACAACCTTAAAGTTGGCAAGTTTTAGGTTTAGGGTTGTAGTTGTCTAATTCGATGCAGGTAATCACCAAGTTGTCCATAACCGTGGACACGGCTGTTTAAACAATTCAAACCCTGCAGGGGTGTACATCTTTACCTACACGTATCGATCGTCTCTTAGCGCTAGACCAAGGACACACTTTCACGAGGTGTGCTAGCAGAGGGTGATTGAACACGACCGTTACAATGCTTTTGACCTAGGTATGAGCCACCCTTACGGGCTAGTCCATGTACATCAGTCCGTCCACAATTGCGACACGGTCCCATAAGTTGTGAATCGAGGTACATCCCCAGTCTCCCAGACCGTGTGTCCACCCCACCCTTATATTGAGATACCACACCACATCCCCTTTTTCACGCACACGGCAAATGGAAACAGCGAACTAATGCAGCTCATACACTAAGCCTAGGCAAATTATTTAGTCGTGGGTGGTCCATTATCCCACCCTTGTAGAAGTACGCGAATCTTGGGTCAATATACATCGGGAACCGGTGCTTGTAGGAAAACGAGACAACCCACCATGCTCTCAGCCCTGGCCTCTCATTTAACCCGATAATTATTAGTCAAGTTCATTAGACCATTCCCGGTGAACACCCACCTACCACCTAACCCATCCAGAGTGTTGCGTTTTGTCTGCCATCCAAGGAATTATGACTTTTACATGTCTAAGCATGTCTAAACATCATTTGCTATGTAAGTAGCTTAGAAGCAACGACTATACTACTCTAAATCGGTTGGGAGGGTGGTGGGGTTGACTGAGCGACAAAGTAAGTTTTGATGCAAAGGAATAGGGTAATGCTTAGCGAAAAGTAGAATTTGGACGCATGCGATATTGAATTTGAAAATAAATAATACGTTGCAAATAGTAGGTGTTTGCAAGATGTTCAAAGGGGGCTGCTTGCCTCGTTGCTCTGCAACTACGCTCTGCTTGGGCTCGAGATTATCCTCTTCGGGAATTTCCGGCTCTAACGGGGAAGAACAGAAACACCGGAAACAAGGGTACAACAGTAAATATCCAAATGCTGAACATCGGCATGAGATGCAATGCATGCCATGATACAGAGGACATAAAATAATGATTAATACAAGTGGAATCAATTTAATCGGAGTCCGGACGCTCAAAACATCGCGATCTGAAATTCTCCGGCTAATCGGGAAAACCCTAATTTGAGTTTTTAGTCATTTATATTTTTTCTAGCATGTAAACATGGATGAAGATGACATATTTGAATAGATCTCATTTTTCTAAACATTTTGATATATTATTTGCATTTTTCTGATTTAGAATGAAATTTCTATGAATTTTATAAGGTTTAATCAATATAAAACCCTTTTTTTTATTTTTCTCAGTAAAAATAATATTTAAAAGAATTCAATTAATAACAGAGGCTGACAGGTGGGCCCCATGGTTAAAGTTTGACCAAAATTGACTGAGTCAATTACAAGTGGGGCCCACTTGTCATAATTTCTCTTTTCTTTTATCATTTTCTTTAATTTCTGACGTGTGGGACCCAGCTGTCATAGATACATTTAAAACCAAACTCAATAGAGCATTTAGTGACTGTCATTAATTGGTCGATTAGCATTAAATACCCAGGGTTTAGCATTAAGTGTGTCCTAATCATAATTAGTAGCATTAGTTACTGCATTAATGGCATTTATTGATTAATGGCGCCATTAATTGGTCTTAAGGACCAATTAATTGGGCACTGATGCCCTTAACCGGCCGGTCGGAACATCCGGCCGTTGGTTCGGTTGGCTCGGTGGGGTGCTCGGTGCGGTGCCGCCGGGGCGGGGCGGCGGTAGGGAGCGGCGGCGCGGCGAGGCCTTACCGGCGGGAGTGGCGGCGCGACGGGGCTTTGGATCCGGGGTGGCGGGGAGGTGGTGGACGCGGCTGGGGCGGCTCGGGATGGAGCGGCGGAGCGCGGGAGACGGCGTGGCGAGGCACCGAGGCGGCGGCGGGGAGGCAAAGCCGAGCGGGGGCGGAGGCGCTACGAGGCGGCGGTGCTTCGGATCGGTGCGGGAGCGGCGCGCTCGGCGACGGGGGAGCGGTGGCTGGCCTGGGCGAGCGGCACGGAGGCGAGCGGCGGAGGGTGGCAAGGCACCGAGGCGGGGAGGCGATGGGAACGGCGGCGAGGTGGAGCTCGACGGCGGGGAGGCGTCAACCGAGCGGGGCAGCAACGAGGCGCGGCGAGGCGGAGCTGGAGGGGCTCGGTTGCGCTCGGTACGGCGGTGAGGAGGCGGTGCAGGGAAAGGAGGTGACGCGGCGGGGCGGCGTGGGAGCATGGGGAGGGAGAGGCGCTGGGTGAGCGATGCGGCCGAGAGAAAAGGTAAGGGGGCGGCGGGGCAAGTATGAGGTGGCCGGGGAGGACTCGGCCGGCTGCCACGGCGACGGGGCGCACCTGCCCCGAAGCAGGTGCTGGCGGCGGGGTGGCTTCGGGATGGGGATGAAGGGGAGGCGGGCCGAGCCAGGCCGGGAGAGGGAGATGGGCCGGATAGGGGAGGCCCATGCGGCGGGGGGGTTAGTTTAGGAATTTTTTTTTAAGGGTTTCCTTTTTCTATTTCTTTTCTGTTTTGATTTTTTTGCTCAAATTCAAACAATTTTTTTTTAAAGTTCCTTTTCAAACAGAAATCAAGTTAACTGCAGATTCAATATTTTTAATCATGCCATGCTAACGATGTGCACTTAACGAGTGATTAGAATAGGGATGTTACATTTCCAAGACATCTCCATATCTCAATAAGGATATCATCAGGGCCCAATGCCTTGTCTCCTTTTATCCTTTTTAGGGGCTCCTTAACTATGAACTCCTGGATCCTCCCCACGAAATGCATGTTGGTGTTATAAAAGGAGTCGTCTAACTTAAGAATTGTGCTCTCATTCCCACCGTTGAACAGTTCATCAAAGTAACCTCTCCATCTATTCTTGATCTCCTCGTCTTTCACTAGAAGTCGATTTGCCTCATACTTGATGCATTTAACTTGGTTGAAGTCCCTTGTCTTCCTCTCGCGAATTTTAGCCATCTTGTAGACAGCATTTTCACCTTCTTTTGTGCGTAATCGCTGGTATAGCTCATCATAAGCCTGCCCCCTTGCTTCACTCACAGCTTGTCTTGCTTTCTTCTTGGCATCTTTATACTTTTTCATGTTGTTTGTGCTTCTGTCGTGATTCTAGCACTTGTAGCATTCTTTCTTCTCCTTGATAGCCTTTTGGACATTCTCATTCCACACCAGGTGTTTTTAGGTTCACATTTTCTTCCTTTGGTCACTCCAAGCACCTTCCTAGCCACCCTTCGAATGCAAGTTGTCATCTTCACCCACATGCTATTCGCGTCTTCCTCTTCGTTCCATGGTCCTCCTACAATTATCCTATCTTTAAAGATTTGTTGCACTTCCCCTTTAAGCTTCCGCCACTTTGTTTTCGTGATTTTGGCACCTTTGTCTTGAGGAACACGTAAAAGAAAGTGAAAGTCAGCCACCACCAACTTATGTTGTGGGACAACACACTCTCCAAGTATCACCTTGTAATTTACTCTCCTGGTAAGGACAAAATCAATTTGGTACTACTAAAGGTCACTAAATGGGATTGCCTTTTCTAAAAAAGTTATTAGCTACCATCAGGTCATAAGTTAGAGCAAAATCTAAGATGTCCTTGCCCTCTTGGTTCCTTTCACCATATCCAAAGCCCCAATGCACCCTCTCAAGCCCCACATTTGATGTACCCACATGGCCATTGAGATCTTCTCCTATGAAGAGTCTCTCATTAGCAGGTACACTGCTAACCATGTTATTTAAGTCTTCCTAGAATTGCTTCTTTATGCTCATATCGAGACCTCCTTGTGGGGCATAAGTACTAATAACATTCAAGACCAAATCCCCAATGACTAGCCTGACTAGGATAATTCTATCCCCCTATCTCCGGACGTCCACTACTCCATTCTTGAGGTTCTTGTAAATCAGGATGCCTACACCATTTCTATTCCCAACTAACCCTGAGTACCACAGCTTGAAACCAGTATTCTCCACCTCCTCGCCTTCTGGCCCATCCATTTAGTCTCTTGGACACAAAGGATATTTATACATCTCCTAATCATAGCATCAACTAACTCTCGAAGCTTTCCAGTTAAGGACCCTACATTCCAACTACCCACACGAATCATATTTGCATCGACTAGCTTTCTTACCATTTGCATCCGTCAAGTAAAATGTAAAGATCCTTGCACACTTATCACTACATCCGGACGCTGATGTAGCATGCCACTAAGAGAGTGACGACCCGGCCCTTGCTCATTTAACACCACACCAATGTTTCGATGTGGTGCGTCACTAAGAAGGTTATACCCCAACGAATTTCTATTGGGTTTCATATCCATAAAACATGGCTGGGTTTTTACGTTGGCTCGCCAAGCCTATCACAACCCTCCTCTTTTACCCGGGTTTGGGATCGGCCACGGCGGAGTTAAGTTGGATTGTTTCTTTATCTATATAAAAACAACACTGCTTACTTCCTTAGCAATTACATTTAACCAGATTATTCTTTAAAATAACCAGTACCATTATAAAAATTTGAGGTGGATTTTTAATTTCTGTAAGTGTTCGCAGCGAAATAGAATTGGGAACTTTTTGTTGTTGTGTACATTGATTGGGTAGATAATAGCGCAGATGGATATTGTAAGTTCCGTCGAAATATATCTCGCTCCGATGATAGATTAATACTAGATATTTATTGAGCAAGCTCGTTCCGGGCATTAAATTTTGGCCTATAAGAGCTCTCTGAAGGGACACATTCATCGGTGTCAAGCCAATTACTTTGGCTATAGTGGCATGTTTTTTCCTGTTAGTATTATGCAGTCTTGGGTATCTTGTGCTCAGAGGCGTGGTATCAATCCAGACGTTCTCCCATAATCTTACTTCATTTTTCCACTCTTGGTAACTGGTGCCAAATCAGAAGAAGTAATTCTTGATTTCCATGAACAATCTCCAGAAATGAGAATCATGGGCTTACTTTGCACGGGTGACAAACACCTGTCTCGCAGGTACTTATTGCAATCTTCACATTCAAAAGTGCGTGCTCTTCCATTCCTTGACCATCCGTGTCTGTGAATCTCGCCGCAACCAATCCACGACGTGCTACCGCCAAGGCTAGCGACAACCGAGATTATTGACTCGTCCCTTGCCTGCCAGATCCATGTGAAGACCCACCGCCGCCACCGGTGCCGTGCCGGCGGTGATGGCGTGGTAAGGGTAAGGTGGGGAGGAGGGCTCTGCAACGACGGAGGGAGCGCCTCACGGGTCGCCCCTCACGATTAGGATAATCACAAGCTTATTTGTTTTCAGAGAACACGTACCTAGTTTGTTAGTGAAAACATTGAATTCTCTTCCACGGTGAAAAAAAAATAGATTAACAGCTAGCATGAGATGGTTGCCCTTGACCTTCTCATAGTCCGAACAGCTCGCTCATACCAGACCTCATTGTGCGAAACCAAGAAAGTTGAGGCGGATAAAATCCATGGCCGGTTAGCGGCAGCCAATGGAACCGGCCAGCGCCATCATCCATGCCGTTGTAAAGAAGCTCATAATCATCGAAGCACAAGGGAAGTTGCCACTTGAATATCGACTAGGCGTCAAGCACATCAAAAACGAGCTGCAACTCATAGGGGCCACCATCGCACATCGGGGGAGCAACAACTATGGACAAGAGGTATGGATCCGTGAATTCCAAAACTTGGTATATAGCATCGAGGATTGGATAGATCGCTTCATAGTCGATAAGAGTCATGAGCACAAAGGGTCGTTGTTCCACTGGGCTCTCCATGCCGTGAAGAAAGCGGAGGCCCGCGCTCGGTTCGCTGAAGAGCTCAAGCATCTTACGCAAGCCGTCCAAGAAGCACATCAACGAATATACAGCTACGTCCGCCTTGCTCCAGCTGCAGCACGGGTCAGTTCCTCGAGACAAAGTGATTCATTCATCCCTCAGTTTGTCCATGCGGATGAGGATTCGAAGCTCCAGGAGATTCTCGAGTTGGTAGCGAAGGACGAAGATCTCGTTGAGCTGAGGGTGGTTTCAATTGTGGGATTTCTCGGCTTGGGGAAGACCACCCTCGCCAGCAAGGTCTACCACACCTATGGACGTGATCTCCGTTTCTGGGTTTGGGCGGGCAACTGCAGGGATGAGACGGAACTTCTCTGGGAGATATACCGGCAAGTTTCCCCAGAAGCAGGCGACGCTCCACGAGGCCACCAGCAACTGATCGAGAATCTCAGAGAAAATCTGAGTACAAAAAAGAGGTAAAAACCGAAGCACCACCCCCTCAGCAAGTAATCCTCGTATTTAACTTAGAACACCGCGCGCTCTGTGATCTGTTTGTATGGGGCGTAGTTCTCTTCTTCTTTTTTTTCCGATCATTGAAATCTCAGATTTGATTTATGCACTCAAACAGTCGGGAACGCAGCATCATACGGAGTATTTTCTTGACGGCGGTTTTGTGTTTTGCGCTATATATTTCATACAGTTAACATGCATAATCACCTAATCGGTGATTAAACTTCTCGTTGTGTTTCCTTCTTCCGTTTTATATCTGCGGGTGGAACGCAAGTATCAAATTTCCAATTTTTCTTGGTAGCTTAGCTAGCTGTAAATCCTTACATATGAACTTATCGATCTTTATGTTTTAGCAAATCTACTCTCCTTTTTGTGCTTCACTAGAAGAACGAGCATGTTTTGTTTGGAATTGCCAAACTCACGAACCATTTATGTATGAACTTGTCGCCAGGTACCTTATTGTGATCGATGACATGCAGAAGCTGCAAGATTGGCAAAATGTGGAATCTTCCTTCCCTAGTCATGGCAGAATCATTGTGACAACGAGATTTAATAGTGTCGCGGAGGCTTGCTGCTCCCGTGGATGTTATGTGTACAGAATGCAAGCCCTTGATAAGGAACAATCTACAAGGTTACTTAAGGAAATGGTTAGGGACCAGAAAGATGGATTTGACATATTTCCAGAAAGTATTTTGAAGAAATGTGATGGTCTACCGCTTGCTTTACTTGAGGTGTCGCAATTTTTGAGAGGCCGTGATCCTTTGACAGTGGGTAGTGATCACGCCCTCTCAAAAATGAAACAAGTACTTACCCTTTGCTACAATAGTCTCAGCAGCACCCAGAAGACCTTATTGTTATCTTTAAGCATATACCCAGAGGGTTATACGGTCAGGACGAAAAGTTTAGTCAGACGATGGATCACCGAGGGGCTAGTAATGGGAGACACTTATAGGAACCATGAGGACGTAGCAAATCAGCAATTTATGGAGTTGGTCGACTGGAACTTGTTTCAGCCTGTGCAAATAAGCTACAATGGGGAGGTGAAGACATTCAAAGTTCATGGGGTGATGCTAGATTTCATCGTCCAAAAGGCGGTCGATGAGAACGTTGTTACTCTGATTCACAATGATAAGCTTGTGTGGAACGGTAGTAGCACTCCTGTCCGCCGGCTCTCCCTTTACAAGACCAAAGACGAAAGCGTCAGAACGGCAATGGACATTGATTTATCTCACGTCAGATCACTAGCAATCCTGAAGCACCAAGGCAAAACAATGGTGCAGCTCCGGGAGTGTATGTTGCTGCGGGTCTTGGATCTGGAAAGTTGTCAGGAGCTGAATGACACCGATCTGGAAGCAATATGCTCACTGCCGCTCCTCAAGTATCTGAGCCTCAGGGGCACTGCTGTTACCAAGATTCCGAAGAAGATCTCAAAATTGCAAAGTCTAGAAACACTGGACATACGGGAGACAGGGGTGGAGTTGTTGCCGATGGAAGTCCTCGTTCTGCCACGGTTGACTTGCCTCCTTGGTCGGTTTCGGCTACACGGTACTGATCCTACCCGTGTCAAGAAAAACCGTAACTTGTTAGAGGAAAGTAGACTGGGGACTCTAGCAGGAATCGAGTTGGACGAGAGCCCAGGATTTGGAAACATTTTGGCTCATATGAGATACCTGAGGAAGATTAAGATATGGACCAAGAGTGCAAATGCCTACTTAAATCGGATTTTAGCCTTCATTTTCCGGAACAGGTTTGCTACGACGTCGCTATCAATTGATTTTGGAAATGATAAGAACGAGTTTCTGCGAACTTTGGAGGATCCCTACACTGGTAACTCGATCAAATTACGAGGGACCTTAAATGGATTACCCAACTTTATAATAAATTCGGTTGGTCTTGAGGAGTTATGTCTTTCCTCAACTGGTTTGAGCAACAAGCTGTTAGCAGAACTGCAAAATCTACGTCGCTTGCGTTATCTGAAGCTGGTTGATGATTTCAAGGGTAGTGGCGGCAGCTTAGAAATTCGATCTGACGGGTTCCAAAGCCTTGAGCGACTGTGGATTGAAGCCAGAAAGCTTCCAGAAGTAAGTATCGAAAAAGGAAGCATGCAGCAACTCACCTCCCTTCAACTGGTCTCTGACGATGTAAGTGGTCTTCGCGTGGAAACGATCAGCCATCTCGGAGGGCTCAGGGAAATCGCACTCTGTCGTCACGTGAGTATAGCGTGGGGAGAACGCGCAAAGGCCCACCCGAACAGACCAACGATCAAATCTCTGAGGTGCAATCTGACTGCAGAAGTGCAAGAGTATTGAGTACCACGTCCAGTTGGATATATGAAATAATTTGTGGGATATCACATCCTTCTTTCGTCTTTTGATGTACGTTTCTTTTGCACTGTGTTTCCTGTTCACTCATTTCTTCTGATGTATTGCTGAGGATATTCATATGTTTGTATGTCAGCTCTCCGGAGCAAGGCACTAGATTGTATTTTGTTTTACCTTTTGCGAGGAAGATTGTATTTATATTTGTATACTATTACTTCTAAAATTTGGGATCACCCAAGCTGTACTCAGTGATCGAGCTCAATTTAGCTGCCAGTGAATGTCGTCGTACTATAGTCTGAAGTTAGAGGGAGACCTTTTCTATAATAAAAAATTAAGGCAAATTTATCTCAGCATGGTTTGAAGGACGATGTTCATACGGAAGAAACCGTATAAAAGAATTTTGAGAATACCTTGGAGAAAGTTAAGTATATTTCCTTTAGAGAAGAAAAGGGTATCAAAATTATAGTTGGTGGTCGTGAGCTCAACGATTGTACTTCCACTCCCCCACGCAACTAAGCTTATCTCAATTTATACGAATATGCCGTACGTTTCTAGTTCAACCGGTATTGAGCTGTATGCATCCAGCAGGTTCACCCAAAAGCACAAGTTGATGGGGTCAGGTCTTAAAATTAAAATGTCTTGGCTCTGATAAGTTTCATGCACCAATCAATTTATAACTTGAATTGATGGGAAAAGATCGATGTACAATATAAGTATTGCAACAACCAATAGCTAGGCGCCGTCAATCTCAGCATTTCCTCAGAGTACAAAAAGCAAGCTAACTTTTCTTTATATGTGATGTTCAACCTAAATGTACATTTTAAAGGGTGAAATACGTGCCTCAAATTCAAGTCGATGGATGGTCAGCGGCAAGTACAAGGAAAGATTCACAAGACTGGTGGTTTATGCTACAGAGAACATTGGGGCCAGCAAGGAGATGATCTTCACCACCAACTATAGAGCCATATAAGAAGTGTGCCGCACACTAGGGCCAGCAAGGAGATGATATTCACCACCAACCATAAAGCCATATAAGAAGTGTGCCACCTCGCTCTCAAGCACTACATGAAGCTATAGTGGGTTCAAGGATTCACCATACCGCTACTACCCTCGTGCCAATCCTAGTGGAACCGGAGATATACTGTTGCAAAGACCGATGGTGAAAAATATCTCATAGTCATGGAGATGACTAAGATGATTGAAGCTCAGGAGAACCATGCTCACATCACCAATGCTACCATGGATGAGTTGTATGAGTGTATCCATGATTTGTAGAGTCGGGGGGTATTACGTGACAAAGAATGAAGATCTTCAGGCCAAAGTTGATGGACTTCGCGCTCTCCCTCGTCGCATTGGGAACAAGAGGAAGAACTTGGCACAATTCAAGTCCATCAAGAAGGAAGGCAACACACTTCTTGCACAGAGCCTGTGCAAGGAAGCTTACATCCTTGATGAGTATATACCTAGTGATACGATAGTGAACCGCATCGCCAACAGCCCAGATGAAGAAGACCCTGAAGAGATCGAGTTCGAGAACTAGGTTTCGACGTAGGTCGTGTTGAGACTCACTTGTTCGAGTCGCGTCTTGTGTAATCCATTAGTTCAAGCCTAGAAACTATTAGGACCTATCTATTCTTAGGAGTATGGGTGTGAATTACATAATTTTTTGGTGTTTGTTATGCAATCGACCAAGACCTTTCAATTTTAATATATAATATAACGAGTGATTTGAGTCTTATGCATCTTTACTTGCGATCTTTCTTATTCCTTTCGGAATGTACCTTTAGAACCTGGTTAGCATCTACACCTACTTATCTTGTGCTTTTCCCTCTCCTCTAATCAACAACTTTGATATCAGATGGTTCAAACTCGTCAGGAGAACAATGGTAACTGAGCTGGTGCAGTATCCGGAGCTAGTGGGATGCCACAACCATCACCACCTCAAGGAGCTCCACCATTTGACCAGCAGGACCTCCATTAGTTGTTGCAAAACCAAGCCCAATGTTGCAATATGAACCAGCAAGCTTAAGATTTAGCTCAAGGATAGCAAGCCAATGCTAACCAACACTCTCGTATGTCCGAGTTCAAGAGGACCCATCCTTCGGTCTTGCACGGCTAGATTTACTATGTATTGCTTTTATTGTTTTCACTGCCAGTATTTTTCCCACGTTGTCAACTTTATACATTTTCATCCATCGCTATATTAGTTTTGATATGTCATTTAAAATATATAAAAATTATAGCCAAAAGTATGTTTTGAGGAAACGTTATTGGAGTTTGGTAGAAATCTTTCCGTTGAATGTATTACGATTGTTAACCTTTAGTTGATAATACTCTTTTAATAACAGATCTTGTTTTTTCATGTGTGATGTGTTGTCACTCTCTTTTTGTGTCTCTTCCATTTTCTAATATCAATAGACAATTAGGCAACAAAGTCAAGACATTGGTGTGTGACATTGAAATTGATAGTGCTAAGGCCCACAGCTTGTCATGCAAAACTATAGACTTTCGTACTAATCTCCAGTTTTGCTTCTTCCACTCCTCCTCATCCTTTGTGCCTAGCTTTCCACCAATAATTTTTTAGGAATTTTTCACCAATATTTGAATAAAAGCATTGATGGTTTATACCTAAACCTTGTATTTCTCTTCCTCTACCTACCTCATTGCTAGCTTATTGCAATTATATTATTCAATTAATTCAATATCATGCCTCTAGATCTTCAGGCATGCTCCTCTTACTCTACTTGCCTCTATCACCTACTTATCTCATTGCTGTAAGGGGAAATAGACGTTCTCATCATCCTCAAGCTCACTCTTGACTAAAACATCCTGGCATCCAGCACAGAGCCAACTTTTGCTCTTGGACCCATATGCATTAGAGTGACCTGGTGGCCATGCCACTAAATCCTTAGCGAGAACCTAAACCTTAGTGGTTCTTGTACCACCTCCTGATCAAACTGATATCTCTATTTGAAAATCGTCAGCCTCACCTCGTTGCATCTCGCTCGTGACCGACCTGTTCGGTAAACATCATTGAAGCATGATCCCCTGCTACTTTGTCATCATGTCATGACTTACCTCATGACCTCAACCACAACATGTTCATTGGTGTATACCCATCAAAAATTGCTAAAACACCCCAACTCCAATCATTGTTGTTCATCGTGCTCATGTTGTTTTGCATGAACTTATATTTTTTTAGCACAGTTGAAACAATTTGTTATATCTTCATGTGATTTGTTGCTTCCAACCGATACTACTACAGCGATGGCACTGTTTCACCTTGTTCATACAATACATTCACTTGCACACCCATCACATTGACATGTATGGTATTCCTTATGCATGCATATATTCAATTATTTCAATCTGCTTTTCTTGTCTAGTGCCCTCCACTCGTCTCCGTTCTACTCATATCGACCTCTTTTCTTATATTGCTAAACTCATGCATGTTGACACATCTAGTGCATGCTTCCACTTTACCCATCGGCAGAAGCAGTGTTACACTGACATGACATTTGTCATCCATCACTATATATTGCATGCTATCGAATGGAAATAAAATTACTTATTTAAATTTAATTTAATTTTATTATGTATTTCTATTTTATATAAATCCAACTACTAATTTTTATTGAAAACTAATTCCAATTTAATTTATGGAAATATAATTGTATGCTTTATCTACCTAATATATAAATCCAAATATTAATTTTCATTTAAAATTAGTTCCAAAATTCAATGTAGAGAAATAGAGTTGTATTATTTATCCACCTAATATGCAAATTCAACTGCTATTTTTATTTAAATTTAATTTATGAAATAGAGTTGTATTCTTTATCAACCTAATATATAAATCCAAGTCTTAATTCTTATTTATAATTAATTCTAAAATTAAATTTAGGGAAATAGAATTGCATCTTCTGTCCACCTAATAAGAGTTCTATAGATTATAGATTTCTATGAAAAATATGGTTCGTCCACATCATTATAATCTCGACCCACCAAGATTGAAGGGTGTAGATAATTTAGCCTATGTGGACGAACCTGATGTCTTCTTTTTCTATTGTTTTAATAACTAGCACGGTGTCCCGAATAATTGCGCAGGAAATGTCTTTCATCATATTTAATTTTTATATTCATATAGTTATGTATTATTGTGTTACTTTCAAGAACACCAGAGCAACTGCCAGATATTTTGTTTGTACCTGATCTTAGATTAGTACGCAAAATTGACCTTTGGATCATGAGCTTGTCAATAGGTCGTTTGTATGTGATATAAGATCAGTATGCGATATTAAAGTTCAGATCGTGAGTTGGTTGCTCGGTCATTTGTACTAATCTGACAGATTGGTCATGCGTGATATTAAACTAGTACGTTTAACTAAAGTACAGATCGCGAGCCCTATGATCAATTCTACATGATAGTATAAGGATCCATCACATCAATGATTGTTTTGATCGTTTTAGATACAATTATGAAGATCTATCGACTGTGATAAGATCTATCAACTACGATATGTTTAAATACAATTATGAAGATATGTCATTTGTGATCTGTTTAAGTACAGTTATGAAGATCTATCGGTCTTGATCTATGTAATATGGTTATAATGATCTATCAATCATGATCTATTTAGATACAGCTATAAAGATCCATTGGTAATGATACACTACTAAAAGAAAGGTCCATTAGATTAATTACCAGATATCTTTTTTTAGAATTTCTAGGATGCTTATCTTTTTTCTGGTTAACTCGTCGTGTACTTTTAATATATAGTAAATATAATATATCTTTGAGACGTTTTCAAGTCTCTAGAGACTTTTTAGGTGGTTGATACGAGAATATTTTCCATTAGGTCCGCATGATTTTAAAATTTTATTTTCTATGGTTCCCCACCCTAGTAACGCCTCTACTCTTTTAGATACCTAATAAAACATGAAGTGTTGCAAAGAATATAGGCATTTTACTAAAACGTCTCTCAACTTATAGAGACGGTGCATTGGAAGGCGCTTCTGTAGGGTTTTAAAACGTTTGTATAACAACATAGAGACAGGAAAAAAAAATGTATCTGCAGTGTTCTTTTAAGCCGTCCTTATTGAGCTCTCACCGATGACTCGAACTTCAAAACATTGTTGGAAAACATTGTTGGATATAGGACGAAGAGGCATCAGATCCTCAATCTCTTACATTGCAACTGGTGCACCAGTTTTCGTATGGCTAGCAATTTAAATATATTTTGAACCTCGTGAAGTGTACATTTATACTTTAAAATAATTTTATTTAGTTTTAAAATTTTTCTCAAAATACAAGTGCTTTTACGCTTTTAATACACTTTTAACTATGAGTTTTCCTAGTTTATCCTATCAATATAATAAATGCTACATGCTCTAATATAGTGAGTAATTATATTTGAAAGAAAGAAAAGGTAGACAAAGAAATAATTAAAGGATAATATATTTATTTCACCATCACTCTTAATTCTTGTATTCAAGACTAAAAGAATTTCTGTTTTTAAACGGAGGGGATAGATAAGAAACCCGAACAGCTAGTACGACGATTGGTTTAAATATCGTTAATGATCGATTCAGTCGATGGAGCCGCATCCCGCCATTACTAAAGTAACTATTAGTGTTAGGTCAGCAAGCGATATTTAAACCTGATAGCTCACGTTACTCCTACTTCAAAATATTATCGGCAAAACAAAGAGTATGCAGCCAGATGCAGCTATGTAGTGCACTAATTTATGTGGCCTGCAATTTGTATATGGACCTAGTGAATTGTCCGTTTGTGCAACTTGGATATTACTTCTAATCTGACATAACCTCTTTTTTTTGGCGAGAATAACCTAACCTAACCTAACCCTAGGTCAGCTAACGGCATTTAATTAGTTCTTTTTTTTTGGCAGCACGAATGTGATAGGTTTGACCTCGAGCATTGTTCTTGTACAAATCATGGCTGATGCGTGAGAGAAGAGTGCACATCACTGCTGCGTCATATGGAGGTCGATCGAATCTTCATATATTTTTCAGGAAGATGTCATAGAAGAAAACGCCAGCCAATTTATTTGATAGAAGATGCCAGGAATCTCCATATATTTCGCAGGAAGAAGTCATAGAAAATGCCAGCTGACAGTTTATTTCGATATTTCAGGATTTGGTTGCAATGCAGGGGTGAAGACATTAACTTCGTTACCCTAAACTCCAGACGACAAGACCTGACTGGGGATCAACTATATATATAACCAAGTTAATGTCTTCTCTTCTGCATTGCAACCGAGCTGTCGTTAACTGCAGTCAGACTCAACAATCAGTAAAGAATAGTCTAATAGACAGCTGACGACTATGTTTGTGCGTACTATGTTTGTGCGTAATAAAAAAAGCGTACTATGTTTGTGCGTTCCTGAAATGATGAAGATTGGTTGCATTTTATCTAATTTGTGAAGTTGCAAATCTCATAGCTCACGTTACTCCTACTTCAAAATATTATCGGCAAAATAAAGAATAGATAAATACCATCGACCTCAGTGCAACTAGTGCTAATTTATGTGGCCTGCGATTTGTATATAGACCTAGTTAATTGTACGTTTGTGCAACTAGGCCAGCTAACGGCATTTAATTGGTTCTGCTATATATATTTTTGGCAGCATGAATGTGATAGGTTTGACCTCGAGCATTGTTCTTATACAAGTCATGGCTGATGCGTGAGAACAGTGGACACCCACTGCTGCGTCACATAGAGGTCGATCGAATCTTCAGGCCCTAATTGTCAGGCAATGAGCAATCACTCCAGATGACAGGACCTGACTGGAGATCAACTATATGTATAACCAAGTAAATGTCTTCTCTGCATTGCAACCGAGTTGTCGTTAACTACAGCCAGACTCAACAATCAGTAAAGAATAGTCTAATAGAGAGCTGACGACGAGCTGCAGCCAGCTGTTCCACCATGTGCAACCGACGAGACCTACTGCAACCGGCCGGCGTGAACGAAGGACGATCGAGCTTAGCACATGCATGCGTTCGAAACTCCCCCGGAAACCTACAAACCAAATAAACATATATACATATGGATGTATCGTCCTCCCAGGATTTCTCTCTCGAGCACCAGAAGCTTCAAAAAGAAATACAGAGTAGCTGTCTGGTTCCCGTAAAAGCTGGCTGCACTGCTGCACAAGGAAGGGGAGTGTACGCAAATTCGATGTTCGTTGAGAACGATCTCGTCTGCTTTCAGCGGTAACAGACATACGCACTTTAGTTGGGTCAGCCCATCTAGAGGCCTATTTGTTTTTCCAGCATTGGGCCACAATAGGCATTGCCATTTTGCACACGTAGTACACTCATAGATGGAATGTCACTTGGAGCTGCCAGAAATCTTAGCTGCCGGTCGTAATTTCTCTACTCTGCCCGGGTATTGTAGCGGGCGCTGAGTAGGGTGAGACCCATCGATTTCCAGAAGGAAGTTAATAGAGTAATATTTTAAAAGTTTCTTCCATTTTCCGGTACCTGTTGGAGAGGGCGCGGCGCGAACAGAAATGCAGGTGGATAGCAGCGGCTCCAGTGGCGCAAGCGAATGGGAAGTTCAAAACTGTGGTCTCTAAAACAGTGTGTGCTGTCGGAACAAATAAGTGGGCTCAATTACTTGGATCTTCGGCCCAAAACTCTGGCTTCCGATCGGCATTGACGACGGCTAAGGTACTGGCACCGATGTCCATCGTAATTTATTCTGTTCGGATTGCTACGGAATCCGAATCCGACCTGTTTCTGAGTTGGATTCGGATATCTGTTGAGTCAAGTGTAGGAGGTCTTTTTGACAGATGTCCATTTGGCTGCTTTCAAGCTTTTGGCAATCTTGTCATCTCAATTCTCTTACTCGCTCTGATTAATTTGTTCACAACTTCTCCAAAATGAATCCGTTGATGGCAATGAAAAGGTAAGCTCCACTCTCAGTCGTCTCACATCTATTTATTGGGTGTTTTTCTTTTGATTCTCATATCTCACTCAATCATGTGTTTCTTTCGATCTCCTCTGCTGCTATTCATCGATTGGAGTTGGAAGCACCACGCCAATTGGTCACTGAGTAGAGCCAGAGCTACACGTGCCGCCGCCTCTGCATCCCACATCAATCAAACTACCAAAGGTTGTTTCAACCCTTTTTTATCTCCTAGTTTGACGAGGGGAGCCCAACTGGGTAGGCCCAACATCGTGAGTCGGCCCAACAATCTTGCGGAGGCCCACTCGGATGAAGGCCCAAGAAAGGCCTGCAACGGTACAACGTCCGGGTGCCATTAAGACAGGCGTTACAACTCATCAAGGCATACGTTTCAACCGGCATGAAGACTGGCGTTACTCGGACGGTTACCAGATGTAAATATTAGTTAATTAGGACAGTAACCGTAGCTCAGCCGAGTGACCGAGTCGGCCATTGTATAGGCCTATATAAGGCCGAGCCCTCCACGCAGAAGGGGGCTAGACTCGATACTTTGGTACTCTCTTTTTCACGCAAGATCATCAAATACATTCAGCAGGAGTAGGGTATTATCTCCATCCTTGGAGAGCCTGAATCTGGGTAAAGTTCTTGTGTGCACCGCCTAGATTTTCCATACACGCATTCCCGACAATCCTATTACAAATGGATATTGCCGCGTATTCCCCGCGACATAGTTCTTCAGTTTTTAATACATGGTATTTGTTGTTTAGTTTTATTTTCTACAATGTCTTCTAGAATTAGGAAATACGAATTAGGATATGAAAAAGGTAAGAAGATCAGGAAAAGAATTGGAGAGCTCACTCAATCTCAAAAAGGAGCTCCTCATAGGTTTTTTGCTCTTTAGCAAATTTCTTCTGGAAATTAGAGTATAGATGCTAATAATGACGATGTTCGAGTTGATGACGCTAGCAATGTTGAAGCTCATGCAAGAGAGATTAATTTTGATAGTAATATGGATGAGGTGTTCATGTCGATAATACTAATCCTCGTCAGGCTAACATTAATGTTAATGTTTCTTCTCAACCTGACATATTTGATCCAAGGAATCGGGGTGCCCTTGATCCTAAAATGGTTCATATTTTGGTGGAGAAGGGTCCTAAAAGATTTATCTATCCAAAAGGATCCTAAAGATTGGTAGAAGGTTTTCTGCACTAGAATTTTGTCAAATGGAGAGAATGTGATAGAGATGGAGAGAATGTGATAGAGATTGACTTGTATATTCCAAAGAGCTTGATAGATTTTTCTTTTGTTTTTGTTGCAAATTATTTGGAAAGGAGCATAGGTCAGTTGGCCAATAAGGATTTTAGGGTACATCTTAGCATTAGATTTAGAGATCATCAAACCGGTGCAGAACATGTTCAAAATATGGTCACTTGGTATGATTTACGTCTCTAGTTGCAAAAGAACCAAACTATTGATAGCGGGGCTCAATGACAACTTGAGAAAGAAAAGGACCACCGGCAAAAAGTTTTTTTTCAGAATTTTTTGATTGTAAAGTTTCTTGCAAAACACAATCTAGCATTTCATGGTACTAATTCAAAATTGTATCAACATAGCAATGGAAAATTCTTAGGGTCGGTTGAAATGTTGGCTGAATTTGACCCAGTTATTCAAAAGCATGTGCAACGCGTGACAAATGATGAAACTCACACTCATCACCTTGGTCATGGCATGCAAAATGAGTTAATACATTAGCTTACTTCTGCCATTAAGTCTGAAATTATTAAAAAAAAAGCAAAGCATTTCGTAATGATACTTGATTGTACCCCGACGTAAGCCACCAAAAACAAATATCTTTGATTATAAGACATGTTCGTGCATCTTCGAGTTCTGTTTGTATTGAAGAATATGTTTTAGAATTTCTAGATATAAATGATACAACTAATAATAACTTTTTGATGTTTTGCAGGATGAACCGAATCATCTTAATTTGGACATAGATAATGTGAGAGGGCAGAGCTATGATAATGGGTCAAACATGAAAGGAAAAAATCAAGGAGTTCAAAAAAGACTTTTGGATATAAATTTTAGAGCTTTTTATAGGGCATGTGGATGTCATAGCCTTAATTTGACATTGTGTGATATGGCCAAGATTTGTGGTAAGGTTAAGGACTTTTTTGGAACCATACAACGTATCTACACTATATTTTGCTAATTCAACTTAGAAATGGCAAATTGTGAAAGATAATATAACTGGATTGACTCTCAAATCATTGTCATCTTCTTGTTGGGAGAGTCGCATAGATAGTGTCAAAGCTATAAGGTTTCAAATTTTGGAAATACAAGAAGTTGTACTCCAAGTCGTTGATAGTGACAATGATCCAAAAACTAGTAGTGAAGCTAGATCTTTAGCAAATAATGAACTTGGTGATTTCGAATTTTTAGTAGCCATAGTCATTTGATATGAAATATTGTTTGTAGTAAATTTGGTTAGCAAGAACTTGCAGTCAAAGGATATTGAGCAAGTGCAGGGGCTAATTACATTTCTCAATAGGTATGGAGAAGCTGGTTTCTCTAATGCATTGGAAATAGCAAAGGAAATTGCACTAGAAATGAATATTGATCCAAAATTTCGTAAAAACATGAAATTAAAGGAAAAGAAAAATTCGTGAAAACTCTGATAATATGTTGATTGCTTCACAATCTGCACACTAGTCATTTAGGATAAAGTATTTCGTATCTGTTGTTGATCAAGCTATCGCTTCACTTATGAGGAGGTTTGAACAATATAAAGCATATCAAAAGACTTTTGGTTTCTTATTTACTTCCAATGCACTTCACTCATTGGATGATAAGAGATTGAAGTCTTATTGTAGTTGTCTTAAGGCTGCACTTAAGAGTGGTGAAAAATCTGACATTGACGGTAATGAGTTGTACGTAGAGATGAAGTTAATCCAAGATTTCATTCCAAAGAAAAATATGAGGCCTGTAGATATTTTAGATTTTTTGAAGCAACTAAATTATTTTCCTAACATTGGCAGAGAATTTTATTGAGTATTCCACTAATTGTTGCATTGACAGAGAGAAGTTTTTCTAAATTGAAATTGTTGAAGTCATACTTGTGTTTTACAATGACACAAGAAAAACTTAGTGGATTGGCTATGATAGCACTTGAAAATGATATTTTGGAGAAGGTTGCATATGAATGAAGATTTTGTATCAAGGAATGCTAAAGCATGGCATGTTTCTGCCAGTAGTTAAGAGTTACAACAGTTTTCTTTTGATAGACTATAAAGTGAAAAATTGTAATAACTACACTCTTGATATCTTTATTGGACAAACATATAGTGAAACGGGGGGTATATTTAATTCTAAGTCAATGTTGTGAGTCACCGTTTTTATTTCATGTTGCTTACAGGATCAGTCATATTTTACAATGTTATATATTATTTATTTAATTGGAGGCAGCAAGGACAAACATGCCATTACAGATGGACCTAATTACCCTTATAAAAAATAACCACAAATAACAAATATCTAAATTACCCTGCTAATCCAACTGTTGTTATCATTTAATACTAATCACTCCAAATAGCAGTAAAATGTACCCTAAAAAATCTCTTCCAAAATAGTGAGAGGTGTCTCCGGCTTGGACCTGTCTTCTCCGTCCTCCCTCTCAGAACCATCTGGAAACTTTTGGTACTACAAACATGAGCAAAACGAACAAAGTAGAAGGTTAGATTTTCGAGGCACGTATATACTCTCTGCGGTTCTCTAAAAGCTGTCGTTTTGAATATAAAAGGATCAAACTTTTAAATATTTGACTGTTAATATCTGGATACTTGAAATTTATATGTGTAAATTTATCTTAAAAAATAATTTCATAATATCAGATTTTATTGAATTCTATAATATATATATATATATATATATATATACACATACATATTACATAAAAATTAATAGTCAAAGTTGAACTCTGAAGACTATGTCACTGTCCAGTACGATAGCTAAAACTGTAGGTAGTAGTAGATCGAGCGAGGTTAAGCGCGCGTACCTCACGGTTCTTGAGTGTGAGCTTCTCTAGGACAGGAGTATTACGCAGAAAACGCCACAGCGTCTGGATATCTTGCTCACTAATGGACCTCTTGTCCTAATCCCAGTGTAATCACGAACATGCATGATACATGTTGCATTCTGAAAATCTAGCTAGTCATAACTAAAGAAAATTATATCAACGGTGGCCGCCGCCGTCGTGATGGGCACCGCGAGCCAGCTGCTCGCCGACTCCGGCGGCCGCGTCGTCTCCTACACCGGCGCCCTCGTGTAAGAAGTTTAGTACAAAATACGTAGCACTAGCACACGTTCCTAGTAGCACTGGGCCTGCGTTGAGATTCGTGCGCGCGCAGGTACTTCGTGGTGGCGAGCGTCATCTCGGACATCTGCGCGGCGCTGGCGCTCTACCTTTCCGTGAACGACAGCGCCGACGCCGGCGCCGGCTCGCTGGCCGTCTTGCTCCTCGACACCGCCGCCCAGGTCCTCCTCTTCTCGGTGGGCGGCGCGGCGCTCGCCGTGCGCAGCGTCGTGGCGGGTGGCGCCGTCGTGTTCTCCGGGAAGGTGGGCACCGCGGCGTCCCTCGGCGGGTGCGCGGCCGCGGCCGTCTCCGTCGCGGCGGTGATCAAGGACGCCGCGCGCGGGAGCTTCACCGTCTCGTTCCGCGGCGCCGGTGGGAGCGCTGCCGGTGGCTCTGCTTGCAAGCACGGACTGAGCCATCCGATCAAGCACTGTAGCAAGATCAGACGGACTGAGCCACTTTTTGACTGTCGCTCGGGGGTACATGCTCTGTTGTTGTCTCTAAGCAAGCAACGGTATGTTTGGTTTGGTTTGGTTTGGTTTTCTTGCTCACCCTTGTCCAACTTCTGTTAAAAAGGTAAATCGTTCTTGCTTTTGGGCATAAGACACAGAGTTAATTCCATGTACAGTACATCAACTTGTAGCGTGAGTACAATATCATACAAAAACTTGCAAAATGATACAATCAGGTCACTAAACTTGCATTTTGGGAACAAAATCATACAAATTTCAGAAAATTCATTGAATCTCACAATCTGTTTCTCCAAACTTGATGAAACTTTTCCAGATTACTAAAAATAATATGCTTGTTGTTGTGTACAAATTTTAGAAAATTTGGCCATTAGAGAGAGTGGATTTTGTACATGTACATGTGGGTACATGAGTTAAGGATTTAGGTCAATTCTTATATTTATGCATCTCAAAAAATTCTCCAAAAATTCATAGATGTTCATCATATTATAATGTACAAACCCACAAAATTTCATGCAAAAATATAATCAAGAGTGCCCTACACAAAAAAGACAAAAAATTGCAAAAAATTTTGTGGGTTTGTACATTATAATATGATGAACATCTATGAATTTTTGGAGAATTTTTTGAGATGCATAAATATAAGAATTGACCTAAATCCTTAACTCATGTACCCACACGTACATGTACATTTGCTTGACCCAAAAAAATGCCCAGAATTTTCTGAAATTTGTACACAACAACAAGCATATTATTTTTAGTAATCTGGAAAAGTTTCATCAAGTTTGGAGAAACAGATTGTGAGATTCAATGAATTTTCTGAAATTTGTATGATTTTGTTCCCGAAATGTAAGTTTAGTGACCTGATTGTATCATTTTGCAAGTTTTTGTATGATATTGTACCCACGCTGCAAGTTGATGTACTGTACATGTAATTAACTCTAAGAAACATATCATTGCTTTTTGAGGTTTCGAGGTGAGAGCGAGAGAGAGAGAGAGAGAGAGAGAGAGAGAGAGAGGAGAGAGAGAGAGAGAGAGAGAGAGAGAGAGAGAGAGAGAGAGAGAGAGAGAGAGAGAGAGAGAGAGAGAGGGAGGGAGAGAGATTGGTTCTCATGCATCCGAATCGCCTTGAGCCCTTGACCATTAGCAAGGCTAAAATTTGCACTGCGTCTCCATTAATGCGGTAATTTTGAGGTCCACATAGTACATTACAGTATACATCGTCCAAGCTAAGTTGAAATCTTAGCCAGGAGAATACATGCAAGCTAGCTGGAGGATAGGAAACATCCAAACTAAGTGACCCGTTGGAATCTTAGCCAGGAGATTGAATACAAGTTGGAGGAAAGATCGAAAACATCATCGAGGAGAGTACGTACTTCGCGGCTAGCTATATGCCTACTTGTCCCACAAGACCGCATGCTCCACAAATCGATTACACATTAGGGGAAATTAGAATTGGGCGTGCAACTTGTACAAGCAGCTACCAGGTGCTCTGTTCCTGTTCCTGTTCCAACAATGCATCATATACGCGCATGCATGGGGCCCTTACTCCATTGGCGCTGTCTTTAGATATTTAGAGGTCGCCAAGCTCCTGTGACCAATTAATCAATCAATCATCTGCTGCACCAGACTACGAATATAGAGGGAGAGAGGATCGATGGCCGGACAGGCGGACAGGGGAGATGACGGGCTCGATCGATCTCTGCCTTCCGAAAGAGAGGACCGGCCACATCGATCGAGCAATACAAGCCCCATTTGGAAGGGCGTGGCGCGCAGGGGTTTGGCGCCTTCCCGTGCCGACGTCCCGCGTACCTTTCTATCGCCTCTCCACCTTCCTGTCTTCCGACATGCAGTCGATCGGTCTTTGGCTGTAGCGGCCACTTGTACGAATTAGGAAACTAGCAGTGCCCTGTTTGGGAGGGCTCTGACCGGCTCTTAGCTCCGTTCAGTATTACGGTGTCTATAATACTCTTCTTTGTCTAACTAGTTTTTATTTTTATTTTTATCGTTTGTTTAACCAAGTATTTTATATTTTTATAGCTATTCTTTTAACAGATTTTAAAATAAATTTATACACATTTCAGCAACCGCAGACTGAACCTTAGTTGTAAACTGCTAGAAGCTTTTACACCCTGCCGAGAACGTGCCCACCTGGCCACAGGTGCTCCCAAGTGCGGCCAACACCAGTTATCATAAAACTTGGTTAACTGATACCATATCAAATATATAGACATAAAAATTTTAAATCTAAATTTGATTTATATGATTTATGCAGTAAAATGAAGAGATGATAAATCCGCTGAAAAAGGAAATCCAAAAGAAAAGGTTAAAGTTGTAGTTCGCTCATTGTCTCTCTTTTTTCACTTGTTATACGTCTCAGTTTTAGTTCAAAGTTTTGCAGATTGCTTGATTACATGAATACAATACAATTCAGAAGATACAGCCAAATCTTGTATCCATGTCCGAGTTAGTGGCTGGAATAGTGTAAAATTTAGAAGCACGCGAGCCTCTCGGTTATGCACACATTGCCCATGTTCGTGCTTGCCATGCCATGTACACCATGATTCTGGCGTGAAAGTAATAACAGGGGAATAGGGGACTACTGTATTTGCACGGCCCAGCACAAACGCCACCCACGGGTGTACGTATATACGTGTCTATTGTGGCAGGACGCGTGGACCAGGGAGGAATGCTCTTGCATTATCTTCGTTCACTGGGACATGCACCCGCGGAAAATTAGTTTGTCACATCTGTGTTTGTGCCGTGTCCTTGACATATATACATGCACAAGCATGCATCTCCACCCCTGGCCGGGGATGTGATGCTTCACCGGCCGGCCATGCAGCAGCCGACTTGCCGTGTATTTCGCCAGGACCTATTACAAGCCCTAAGAACCTACGTGTGCGGCGCGAGCTCTGCCACGCGCCAACTAGTTGCCTCTGTATGTCTCCTGTTCTGTCACTCCTAGCTGAGTTACTAGCAGTGGGTAGGCATGACAGCATCTCATGCACGAATATGGCAGAGTGTAGTGTATGTCCATGGATCCGTTCATTCGTAGCCAGAGAGCGGTTGCCACACGATTCAGTGATAGATGGAAGTGAAGTTCCGCCCGGGCCAGGGGCGCCGCCTATGGGCTATGGCTACGCAATAGTCACGGCCATCGGGTCCCGCCCGACGCGGCTAAGGGTATCTCCATACGCGGACGATGATGCAGGCATTTTTGTCAATTCGGATTGCAATTAGAGGGTGTTTAGTTGGGCTTTTTAGCAGCTTTTTAGCAGTTTTTGTTAACGGTAGCTGTGGGCTTTGCAGTATAAATTTAGCTGTTTGGAAAAACTGTCTTTTGCTAACATTTTGCAATGTGCTGAAACTTCTGTGCTCATTTTTTAAAAGAGTAAAGTGTATTTTTCACCTCTCAAGTATTGCCTGTGGGCACATTTCAACCCTGAACTTCAAAACCAGGCAAACTTCACCCATAACTGTCAAAACCGGGCAAATTACCTCCCTGCAGCGGTTTTGCACTGACGTGGAGTGGTTTTTTCCCGATTTGGACAACTCAGCATTCCACGTGGATCCTAGTCAGCTTGAAAAAATTCAAAAAAAAGAGAAATTCAAAAAAATTCAGAAAAATTAAAAAATAGAAAAATTCAAAAAAGGAAATTTTTTAAAAAATCAGAAAAATTTAAAAATTCAAAAAAATAAAAAAAGTTAGAAATTTTTTTTAAAAGTCCTCACATGAGGATGGATCTTCGCTAAACACGGTTGTTACTTGTCAGTATAGCATCTTAGAGTACGGGAACAAAAAGGGGAGGAATTGCTTGCAGTGTGTGTACATAGGGGAGGAATTGCTTGCAGTGTGTGTACATACTTTTTCTGACAATTGATGTGTTTTCTGTTCTTCTTTTTGACAATTGATTGATGCCAAAAAAATAATGGTTGTTGTTGCAAAAACATGAGATGCGTAGCACATATGTTTTATTAGAGTAAGATGCATGTTCAGATTGGTATGGAATTTGAATGCGGCTCTGTTTCTGCATTGGGTTCGGATCTCCGACGATAAAAACTCTCTCCGTGCCGGCCTCCCGTTGACATGACACCCTGTTTGGTAACCAATGGGAAGGAGAATTTTAGTTCAAAGGAGGAAGTTAGAAGCGGGATTAGGCATAAGAATTTGCATTTTGCTTCTAATCCTCTATTTGGTATCTAATAGAAATATATATGGCGATTTCGCTGGAAATTTCTTTTCGTTTGGTTAGCGAGAAAGCATGGAGAATTAGTTTAAAGATGATAAGTTGAGATATTCTCTAGAAAACAATTACCTCCTAATTTTCACTCCCTCTATATTACTAAAAATGGTAGAATTAGACACTCAACTCTCATGTCTTATCCCTTAACCACACAAATGATTTTATAACCTATGACCCCAAACTTCTATTCTTTCTCCTTAGTTCTCTCCAACCGAACACGTTGTGAACCGACCAAGTACAAACGTGGATGGCGTACTTGTTGCACGGAAAACGCCATGGGTTGGAGACGTGCCCATGGCTCATCATTACCTCAGGTGCTTCTCGTGCCCACGCTTGTCATTTTTCCTTTCTCTTTTTATGAACGCGCGAGACGGCGTCTTTTTCTGTTAAGATAAATAAAGAAAATTATCGTAGATACAAGTCTAGAAAGTAAATTTGTGGCACCCCTGGTCAGTTACGACGACCTCCGGGCGTGCGAGGGGAAACGAGCGAGAGCGCGAACGCGCGAGGCAATCGACGACGTGAATCAGTGTTTGTATTAGGGCATGAAATTGAGAGCTTACAAGTGAGGAAAATAGAAAAATGGACCTCCTTTGCCCTCTACCCCCAGGGGGCTATATATAGGGGCAAGGAAGAAAAAGTGTGAGATTATATTTTTGCCCTCACATGAGAGGGAACTTTATAAGGGTATCATAGTCATTTTTTCCATCCCTAGAGAATCCTTGGAGAATATTCTCAAGCATCTTTTTGAGAATCTTCGGGAGCATCTTCGGGGAATGTAGTGGCTTCGCATGCGGGCTCGACCGCGACAGCCCTGACGATGGAGAGCGGGCGCGTCGATGACAGCCCTGGCGACGGAGAGCGCATGGACGTGTTGGGGACGATCTTGTCGCGAAGAGTGTCGACGAGAACCCTAATGGTACTGCAGTGATTCTGAATAGCGTCGATTCGGGACTGTGCGGAGACCTACCCTCCAACAGTAGCCCCTTGCCGGTTGGGGCGGTCGAATAAAGCCCGTCCGAGCCGGCACACTAACTCCTAGAGGGTTGGGGCGCAGGCCGGACCGACGCGAATCATTATTTTTTTGGAAGGTGCCCTGAGGGGACAAGTTTTTTCCTCTCTCTCTTTTTTTTCTTTCTTCTTTTCATTCCCCTCCCCTTTTTTTTCTTTCCTTTTTTTCTCTCCTCTACGCGCGCTCGGTACTCCTCCTCTGGCCGGCTTGCCGTAACCTTTTCTTGGGCCTTCCCTTGGGCCACGTCCCACTGGGCCCTAGGTCAAAGGGGGGCTATAAATAGTCCCCACCGTGCCGGCCTGCCCCCCCGCCCAGCACGCCCCACACACCGCCGCCTCCTCCCGTCAGCGCACCGCCGCCTTCCCTTCACCTATCGCCGCCGCTCCCGCCGCCGACCCCGTCGGACTCCGCCGAGCCCCGGCGAGTGCCGCTGAGCCCCGGCCGAGGCCCGCCGCCGTTCCCCCGCGCGCGCTACGCCGCTTGCGCTACCGCCGGCCGCCGTGCTCCGCCGAGCTCCGCCGGGCTCCGCCCCGGCGAGCGCCGACCGAGCCCCGCCAAGCCCCGCCGAGCCCCGGCCTCGGCCAGCCGAGGCCTACCGCCGCTCCCCCGCGCGCCTTACGCCGCCTGCGCTGCCGCCGGCCCGGGGTGCTCCGCTGAGCTCCGCCGAGCCCCACTGAGCTCCACCGAGCCCCACCGAGCTCCGGCTGAGGCCCACCGCCGCTCTCCCGCGCGCCCTACGCCGCTCGCGCTGCTGCCGGCCCGCCATGCTCCGCTGAGCTCCGCCGAGCCTCGGCCTCGGCTTTCCGCCAGCTCGCCGGACTTCGCTTCGACACACAGAGCTCCAACGTCGCGCAGATGACGCTCACGCGGGTGAACGCGAACACGAACGTGGACGACTACGAACGAGGCGACGAGCGAACGAACGCGAACATGAACGAACGCGAACGCGGCGACGAGCGGACTGACGCGAACGCGAACGAATGCGAACGCGGCGACGAGCGGACGAACGCGACCGCGACCAGACGCGAACGCGGCCGCGACCGCGAATGAACGAGAACGCGGCGACGAGTGGACGAATGCGAACGCGACGACGAGCGGACAAACGTGAACGTGGACGAACGCGACCGCGACTGCGCACGAATGTGAATGCGGCGACGAGCAGACGAACGCGAACGCGAACGCGACGGCGAGCGGACGAACACGGACGCGGCGACAAGCGGACGGACGTGAACGCGGACGAACACGAACGCGGCAATGAGCGGACGAGGACGAGTTGCGATGTCTGCAAGGGCAAGGCGACCGCCGCTCCCGAGCTGACGGAAAAAGACTACTCCTGCTACTTGGGCCCCTCCAGCACTGACGTGCCGCTCATCGAACGCCTAGCGGCGGAGGGCAAGATCCCGGGTTTCGATGGCCCATACGGCGCCGAGCTCCCGAAACCCTCAGCGGTGAGAGCGGAGCCAGTAGACGGACGCATCGTGGTGTTTGTGGCTCAGTTCGATGCTGGGCTTCGTGTCCCGGCAGCCCCGCTGCTGCTGGAGGTGCTGACGTTGTTCGGCCTGGAGGTTTTCGACCTCCACCCTTCCGCCCTCGTCCGACTGGCGGCTTTCGAGTGGGCGATGTGGAGCCTAGAGACGGGCGGCCGGGTGGAGGTCTTTGCTTAGAATCACCAGGCGGTGGTGACGAGGACGAATGCGACGGGGAAGCTGTACTCAATGTACGGGACCGTCAGCTTCGCTCCTCGTCGCAGCCGCACCAAGTTCGAGTTCCTAGCGCTCGCCGTCAAAGGCAAGTGGGGCGATTGACTCGGGCTTCTTTTGCACAACGAGCATCCCGACATTGGTGATCACGCCCCTGCCCTTACCGGGAGCGGGGAGGCGCAGCGGATCTTGTTCCTGTTGGAAATATGCCCTAGAGGCAATAAATAAAGTTGTTATTTGTCATATTTCAAGTTCATGATAAAGTTTATTCTCCATGCTATAATTGTATTAATTGGAAACATTATTACTTGTGTGGTTATATAAACAACACCGTGTCCCTAGTGATCCTCTAACACTAGCTTGTTGATTAATTGATGGTTAAGGTTTCCTAACCATGAACATGAGTTGTTAATTAATAACAAGGTCATATCATTAGGAGAATGATGTGATGGATAGACCCAAGTTGAGCGTAGCAATTTGACCGTGTCACTAAGTTTTATTTGCTTCAGCTATCATATGTTAAATGTTCTAGTCCTTCGACCATGAGATAACGCCACTCCCTAGTACCGGAAGAATGCTTTGAGGGCATCAACCATCACGCCGTAACAGGGTGATCATAAAGGTGTCTTTCAGGTATCTCGGAAAGTACTTGTTGGGTTGCATGTATCAAGAGTGGGATTTGTCCATCCACGTGACGGAGAGATATTCTCTGGGCCCACTCGGTAATGCACATTCGATATCGCTTGCAAGCAAGGGACTAAGGAGTTAGTCACAGAGGATGTTGTATTACGGAACGAGTAAAGAGTACTTACCAGGAAACGAGATTGAACTAGGTATGGTGATACCGACGATCAAATCTCGGGCAAGTAAAATATCGTGAGACAAAGGAATGGAACATTCGACATCGTGGTTCAACCGATAAATAATATTCGTTGAATATGTGGGAATCAATATGGACATCCATGGTCCCGCTATTGATTATTGATCGGAGAGGTGTCTCGATCATGTCCGCATATTCCCGAACCCGTAGGGTCACACACTTAAGGTTCGTTGATGCTAGGGTAGAGAATGAGATATTAATATGGTGAGACCGAAATTTTGTTAGGAGTCTCGGATGGGATCCAGGACGTCACGAGGAGCTCCGGAATGGTCCGGAGATACAATTTCATATATGGGAAAGTATTTTAGGGTTTCGAAAAGGTTCGGGATTTTTCCGGCAGAGTTCCGGAGAAGTTCTAGAAGGTTCCGGAGGGTTCTAGAGTAGGGCCCACTTATCCCGGAGGGGTCCACATGGACCAAGGGTACTGCATGAACAGTACACACGTGAATAGTATCACGTGAACAGTAACCCCCCTTCCTAGATGGATAAGATCGATATCCCTTAAAAATAGGAGAGATAAGATAAAGGAAAAAGGGGAACTTGGGAGGTAAGTTACTGTTCACGTACTGTTCACTGTGAACAGTACCGAGCCTATATAAAGGGGGGGAGGGCTGGGCGCAGCCCCCCTTGAACCCGAGCCGCCAGCCCCTCCCTCTCTCCCATCTACTCCTCTCCCGCAGCTGCTTAGGCGAAGTCCTGCAGGAATTTCTCCACCACATCCACCACCACACCGTCGTGCTGCTGGAGATCTCATCTACCTCTCCACCTCACCTTGCTGGATCAAGAAGGAGGAGACGTCATCGAGCCGTACGTGTGCACATCTCGGAGGTGCCGCTCGTTGCGGTGCTTGATCGGATTGGAACACGAGAAGATCCCTCTCGCGGCTGGGAGGTATAACCTAGCTGCGGGAGGCTGCGGGCTTCATCGACAACGGTCAAATTCTTCGCTGCGTTGACGTGTTCGTCGAGGGTATGTAAATATGATCTGTCTCTCGTTGCAAGCTTCTTCTAGATTGGATCTTGGTTTTCTAGATTGGATCTAGGTTTTCGTTTGCATCTCGTAGGAAAATTTTTGTTTTCTATGCTACGAATCCCATCAGTGGTATCAGAGCTAGATCTATACATAGATGCTTTGTACGAGTAGAACACAATTGGATTGTGGGCGTTGATTCTCTTGTTGCTACCTCTTTTCGTGCACTTTGGATTTTGCGGGATAGCAAGATGAAGCGGCCCGGACCAACTTTACATGTCCTCGCACATGAGACCGGTTCTGCGCTCGACATGCAACTTGTATTGCATAAGCAGCTGGCGGGTGTCTGTCTCTCTTGCTATAGTGAAATCTAATTTGCAACGGGAGGCTTGAAAAAGTTTATAGCAATAATTGAATCCACGTTGTGGCTTTGCGTAGGTAAGAACGGTTCTTGTATACAACCCCTAGAAGCCACGTAAAACTTGCAAATAATAAGTAGAGGCGTCTAACTTGTTTTTGCAGGGGGCATGTGATGTGGTATAGCCAAGATGTGATGTGATATATGTGATGTATGAGATGATCATGTTTTGTAATATTTCACGGCTTGCATGTCGATGAGTACAGCAACCGACAGGAGCCACATGGTTGTCTTTAATATTTATTGTATGACCTGCGTGTCAACTCCAAACGCCATGTAATTGCATTACTTTATCGCTAGTGGTAGCAACAGTTGTAGTTGCAACACGTGGTGGTGACTATCATGTGCGACGCCCAAGGAGTTAGGCGTCATGCTAGTGATGATGGAGATCGTGCCGGTGCATTGGAGATGGAGATCAAAGGCGCAAAAGAAGAAAAGGCTATACCATGTCACATTATTCTTACATGTGATGTTTATCCTTTTTATGCATCTTATTTTGCTTAGTACGGCGGTAGCATTATAAGATGATCCCTCACACTAATATCAAGATAAAATGTGTTCTCCCTTAGTATGCACCGTTGCGAAAGTTCGTCGTTTTGAAGCACCTCGTGATGATCGGGTGTGATAAACTCTACGCTCACATACAACGGGTGTAAGCCAGTTTTACACATGCGGAAATACTTTGGTTAGCTTGACGAGCCTAGCATGTACAGACATGGCCTCGGAACACATCGAACCGAAAGGTTAAATATGAGTCATATGGATGATATGATCAACATGTTGATGTTCACCATTGAAATTACCCCATCTCACGTGATGATCGGACTTGGGATAGTGGATTTGGATCATGTATCACTAAACAACTTGAGGGATGTTGAGTTTAGTGGGAGTTCATTAGTAATTTGATTAATTTGAACTAATTATCATGAACATAGTCTAAATACCTTTACAAATATGTTGTAGATCAATGGCTCGCCCCGTAGCTCCGTCGCTCAATTTTAATGCGTTCCTAGAGAAAGAGAAAACTAAAATCCAATGGAAGCAACTTCGCGGACTGGTACCACAATCTGAGGATCATCCTCACTGCTGCACAGAATGCTTATGTCCTTGATGCAACGCTGGGTCAGGCCCCTGCTAATGACGCTCCTGAGGATGTTAGGAATGTCTATCAATCTCGCAAAGATGACCACACGATAGTTCAGTGCGCCATTCTGTACGGTTTAGAACCTGATCTCCAAAAACATTTTGAGAAACACGGGGCATATGAGATGATTGAGGAACTGAAAGTGATATTTCAGACTCATGCCCGTGTGGAGAGCTATGAAGCCTCTGAGAAGTTTTTTAACTGTAAGATGGAGGAGAACAGCTCCGTCAGTGAGCACGTACTCAAAATGTCTGGGTACGCCGATCGCCTAAGTCAGTTGGTGTAGTCATTCCCAATCAGTTGGGGATTGACAGGGTTCTCCAGTCACTGCCACCAAGCTACAAGAGCTTTGTGATGAACTATAATATGCAAGGCATGCAGAAGACGCTTCCCGAACTGTTCGCGATGCTGAAAGCTGCTGAGGTGGAAATCAAGAAGGAACATCAAGTGTTGATGGTCAATAAGACCACCAGTTTCAAGAAGAAGGGCAAGAAGGGAAACTTCAAGAAGGGTGGCAAGAAAGTTGCCACTCCCGCGAAGAAACCCAAGGCTGGCCCTAAACCTGACACTGAGTGCTTCCATTGCAAGGAGAGTGGCCACTGGAAGCGTAACTGCCCCAAGTACTTGGCAGATTTGAAGGCTGGCAACATCAAGAAGAAAGGTATATTGATATACATGTTATTGATGTTTACCTTACTAGTACTCGTAGTAGTGCCTGGGTATTTGATACTGGTTCGGTTGCTAATATTTGTAACTCGAAACAGGAGCTGCAGAATAAACGAAGACTAGCAAGGGATGAGGTGACGATGCGCGTTGGAAATGCTCCAAGGTTGATGTGATCGCCGTCGGCATGCTCCCTCTACGTCTACCTTCGGGATTAGTTTTAACACCTCAATTATTGTTATTTGGTGCCTGCGTTAAGCATGAACATTATATCTGGATCTTGTTTACTGCGAGACGGTTATTCATTTAAGTCTGAGAATAATGGTTGTTCTATTTATATGAGTAATATCTTTTATGGTCATGCACCCATTGTGAATGGTTTATTCTTGTTAAATCTCGATTGTAGTGACACACATATTCATAATATTGATGCAAAAAGATACAAAGTAAATAGTGATAATACCACATACTTGTGGCACTGCCGTTTAGGTCATATTGGTGTAGATCGCATGAAGAAGCGTTCATTCTAATGGACTTCTGGAATCACTTGACTTTGATCATTTGATACATGTGAACCATGCCTTATGGGCAAGATGACTAGAACCCCGTTCTCTGGAACAATGGAGCGGGCAAGTGAATTGTTGGAAATCATACATACTGATGTGTGTGGACCAATGAGTTCTTCTACGCGCGGTGGATATCGTTATTTCCTAACCTTCATGGATGATTAAGTAGATATGGGTATATTTACTTAATGAAACACAAGTCTGAAACATTTGAAAGTTCAAAGAATTTCAGAGTGAAGTAGAAATCATCGTAACAAGAAAATTAAGTTCTGACGATCTGATCATGGAGGTGACTATTTGAGTTACGAGTTGGTATGCATTGAAGAAGTGGTGGAATTGTTCAACAACTCACGCCAGCAGAACACCACAGCGCAATGGTGTGTCCCCGAACGTCGTAATCGCACTCTATTGGATATGGTGCGGTCTATGATGTCTCTTACCGATCTGCCACTATCGTTTTGGGTTATGCATTAGAGACAGCCGCATTCACTTTAAATAGGGCTCCATCAAAATCCGTTGAAACGACTCCATATGAGTTTATGGTATGGTAAAATGCCTAGATATCGTTTCTTAAGTTTGGGGATGCGATGCTTATGTAAGAGTACAGCCTGATAAGCTTGAAACCAAAGCGGAAAAATGTGTCTTCATAGGATACTCTAAAGAAACAATTGGGTATACCTTCTATCACAGATCCGAGGGCAAAGTCTTTGTTGCCAAGAATGGATCCTTTCTTGAGAAGGAGTTTCTCTCGAAAGAAGTGAGTGGGAGGAAAGTAGAGCTGAACGAGGTTGATGAACCTTCTCTCGAATTGGAGAGTGGCGCAGCGACGGAAGATGTTCCAGTGGCAGCCTTCACCACCTAGAGAGGAAGCTAATGATGATGATCATGAAACTTCAAACAAGGCTGCTACTGAACTTCGCAGGTCGACTAGACACGTACCGCTCCTGAATGGTACGGTAATCCTGTCATGAATGTCTTGTTGTTGGACAACGACGAACCCCGAACTATGAGGAAGCGATGATGGGCCCAGACTCCAAGAAATGGCTAGACGCCATGAAATCCAAAATGGGATCCATGTATGATAACCAAGTGTGGACTTTGGTTGACCTCCCTGATGGTCGGAGGGCCGTTGAGAACAAATGGATCTTTAAGAAGAAAACAGACGCTGATGGTAATGTGACCGTCTATAAACTCGACTTGTCGCAAAGAGTTTCGACAAATTCAAGGAGTTGACTACGATGATACCTTCTCACCGGTAGCGATGCTAAAGTCTGTTCGGATTCTACTAGCAATTGCTGCATTTTTCGATTATGAATTTGGCAGATGGATGTCAAAACTGCGTTCCTTAATGGTAACATTGAGGAAGAGTTGTACATGGTGCAACCCGAAGGTTTTGTCGATCCTAAGGATGCTGGTAAAGTATGCAAACTTCAGCGTTCCATCTATGGACTGAAGCAAGCATCCCGGAGTTGGAACCTTCGATTTGATGAGGTGATCAAAGGTTTTGGATTTGTCCAAAATTACAAGGAGGCTTGTATTTACAAGAAAGTGAGTGGGAGCTCTGTAGCATTCTGGTATTATATGTGGATGACATATATTGATTAGAAATGATATAGAACTTCTTGAAAGTGTAAAAGGTTATTTGAATAAGAATTTTTCAATGAAAGACTTGGTGAAGCTGCTTACATATTAGGCATTAAGATCTATAAGATAGGTCAACAACGCCTGATAGCACTTAATCAAAGCACATACCTTGACAAGGTTCTGAAGAAGTTCAGAATGGATGAGTCAAAGAAAGGGTTCTTGCCCATGTTGCAAGGTAAGATATTGAGCAAGGCTCAGTGTCCGGCTACGGCAGAAGATAGAGAAAAGATGAGTAATATCCCCTATGCCTCGGCCACAGGCTCTATCATGTATGCCATGCTGTGTACTAGACCGATATGTCCCATGCTCTTAGTTTGACGAGCAGATACCAGAGTGATCCAGGAGTGGAACACTGGACAGCAGTTAAGAATATCCTTAAGTACCTGAAGAGGACTAAGACATGTTTCTAGTCTATGGTGGTGATGAAGAGCTTGTCGTAAAGGGTTACGTCGATGCTAGCTTCAACACAGACATAGATGACTCTAAATCTCAATCAGGATATGTATTCATTTTTGAATGGTGCAGCAGTGAGCTGGAGAAGCTCGAAGCAGAGCGTCATCGCGGCATCTACAACTGAAGCGGAGTATGTGGCTGCTGCTGAAGCAGCACAGGAAGGTGTCTGGATGAGAGAGTTCATGATTGAACTTGGTGTGGTTCCTAGCGCGTTAGACCCTATGGCTATCTACTGTGACAACACTGGTGCCATAGCGAACGCCAAGAGCCAAGGTCTCACAAGATTCCAAGCACATCAAGCACCGCTTTTCACACCATTCGTGAGTATGTCAAAGAAGTGACATAAGATTTGCAAAGTACATACGGATCTGATGTGGCGGACCCGTTGACTAAACCTCTTCCACGAGCAAAACATGATCAGCACCAGGAGTCCATGGGTGTTAGACCTTTACCATGTAAACTAGATTATTGACTCTAGTGCAAGTGGGAGACTGTTGGAAATATGCCCTAGAGGCAATAAATAAGTTGTTTATTTGTCATATTTCAAGTTCATGATAAAGTTTATTCTCCATGCTATAATTGTATTAATTGGAAACATTATTACTTGTGTGGTTATATAACAACACCGTGTCCCTAGTGATCCTCTAACACTAGCTTGTTGATTAATTGATGGTTAAGGTTTCCTAACCATGACATGAGTTGTTAATTAATAACAAGGTCATATCATTAGGAGAATGATGTGATGGATAGACCCAAGTTGAGCGTAGCAATTTGACCGTGTCACTAAGTTTTATTTGCTTCAGCTATCATATGTTAAATGTTCTAGTCCTTCGACCATGAGATAACGCCACTCCCTAGTACCGGAAGAATGCTTTGAGGGCATCAACCATCACGCCGTAACAGGGTGATCATAAAGGTGTCTTTCAGGTATCTCGGAAAGTACTTGTTGGGTTGCATGTATCAAGAGTGGGATTTGTCCATCCACGTGACGGAGAGATATTCTCTGGGCCCACTCGGTAATGCACATTCGATATCGCTTGTAAGCAAGGACTAAGGAGTTAGTCACAGAGGATGTTGTATTACGGAACGAGCAAAGAGTACTTACCAGGAAACGAGATTGAACTAGGTATGGTGATACCGACGATCAAATCTCGGGCAAGTAAAATATCGTGAGACAAAGGATGGAACATTCGACATCGTGGTTCAACCGATAAATGATATTCGTTGAATATGTGGGAATCAATATGGACATCCATGGTCCGCTATTGATTATTGATCGGAGAGGTGTCTCGATCATGTCCGCATATTCCCGAACCCGTAGGGTCACACACTTAAGGTTCGTTGATGCTAGGGTAGAGAATGAGATATTAATATGATGAGACCGAAATTTTGTTCGGAGTCTCGGATGGGATCCAGGACGTCACGAGGAGCTCCGGAATGGTCCGGAGATACATTTCATATATGGGAAAGTATTTTTAGGGTTTCAGAAAGGTTCGGGATTTTTTCCGGCAGAGTTCCGGAGAAGTTCTAGAAGGTTCCGGAGGGTTCTAGAGTAGGGCCCACTTATCCCGGAGGGGTCCACATGGACCAAGGGTACTGCATAAACAGTACACACGTGAATAGTGTTGCATGAACAGTAACCCCTTCCTAGATGGATAAGATCGATATCCCTTAAAAATAGGAGAGATAAGATAAAGGAAAAGGGGAACTTGGGAGGCAAGTTACTGTTCACGTACTGTTCACGTGAACAGTACCAAGCCTATATAAGGGGGGGGGAGGGCTGGGTGCAGCCCCCCTTAAACCCGAGCCGCCAGCCCCTCCCTCTCTCCCATCTACTCCTCTCCCGCAGCTGCTTAGGCGAAGTCCTGCAGGAATTTCTCCACCACATCCACCACCACACCGTCGTGCTGCTGGAGATCTCATCTACCTCTCCACCTCACCTTGCTGGATCAAGAAGGAGGAGACGTCATCGAGCCGTACGTGTGCACATCTCGGAGGTGCCGCTCGTTGCGGTGCTTGATCGGATTGGAACACGAGAAGATCCCTCTCGCGGCTGGGAGGTATAACCTAGCTGCGGGAGGCTGCGGGCTTCATCGACAACGGTCAAATTCTTCGCTGCGTTGACGTGTTTCGTCGAGGGTATGTAAATATGATCTGTCTCTCGTTGCAAGCTTCTTCTAGATTGGATCTTGGTTTTCTAGATTGGATCTAGGTTTTCGTTTGCATCTCGTAGGAAAATTTTTGTTTTCTATGCTACGAATCCCATCAGTTCCAGCGCTTGGCCCTCGTGCTGAGCGTGCGGGACTTGGTGGAGGAGTATCTCCTGCTGGGGATTTCGCCGCTTGCCACCGGCTGGACGTTGCGGTTACTGCCGAAGGGTCGGGGAGAGCCACACGGCCTGCGGGTACTGGGGAAGTACCTCCCTTCGATATGTAAGTCTTTTGTTTCTTCATATTTGTGGCCTTCATTGCGTCGAGGTTCCTCGCTCCTTTCGATCTCAAAACCTTTTCTTGTACTCCTTTTTCTCGATTTTGCAGACTCCTCTTTGAGGCAGGGAGAGGAGGCGGCCGTCGCGCTACTCGGGCCGCTACTCCAAGGTCGGGGCTGTGGATGTGAAGTTGTTGATCAAGGAGCCTCGACACAACAGGGCGTGCACGGCCTTCGGGTGGGCCGTGCCCGAGCGGCCGTCTGCTCTTTCTGCTGAGGAGGCCGCCGGGGGCAAGCGGACGCGGCCGTACTCGTCGATCTCGCCGCCCCGGAGAGTCCGAGCCCGCGAGCTGCCGGCTACTGCCACAGCCGACGGGCGTTCTCTGAGTCCGCAGCGCGAGCTGCCTCGCCGGCGCCCCGGACTCGGGAAGGGCCCGATGGGGGTCCCCGTTTCGCTTGACTCCGAGTCGAGCACTGAGGACTACGAGGACAGCGACAACGGGTCCGGGGCTGCACCAGAGGACTCAGGTGGTGGCGACCTTCCCTCTCGGCCCCTGGACATAGCGTCATCAAGTGACTTTGACTTCGGCGCGGACTGGATGGATGAGGTTGACACCGGTACTTCCGCCACCCGCGGGGGCGGTAGCGGCAACATCGGTCGGTGCGGCGCCTGGGGGGGGGTAGCGTCGACGTCTTCAACGGCGCACCCGGCGCCGCTCTCTCCGGCTGCTGAGCCCGGAGATAGTCGCTCCGCCCGGCCGCCGCCACCATCCGTTGCGCGCCGGCGCCTGACGGTGACGGAGGTAGCGGGGCTGTCCCGGGTGCCTTGCTGGTGTCCGGACGACTGCTTCTGAGGCACTTCGCCGACTTGGAGGTCGAAGCTAGCTTCCACCGTGATGCGGCACTCCGGATCTGGCCGGCCGACCTCGATGTCGCTTTCGACGGGATGTCGCTTACGGAGGTTTGTGACGCTTCCAAGTCTGCCTTGCTTAAGGTATTTCAAGTGTTTGGTTTCTCAAGTTGCTTGCATATTCTATCTTCTCGATGGCAGCTGACTCTTGGCTCGCGTCCCTAGGGCTTCCTCGCGACCGAGCGGCTCCTGGAGATGAACGATTCTGCAATCGAAGGCGCACGTGCTTGAGTCCGGGAAGAGAAGGGGGTCGCCAAGATTGCCAAGGCCGATGCTGTGGAGGCCACGAGGAAGCTGGCCGAGGCGGTGGACACCGTCACCTCGCTTCGTGCGGAGCTTCGCGCCCTACAGGTCGAGCAGGGGGCCGTCATGGGACGGCAACAGGAGGTAAACACGCTGGCGGTGTCGGTTGCCGCGGAGGTCGGCGAGCTGGGCAGTGGCCTTGGCAACTCCGCTGCTTCCCCTGACTTCTCGGGCGGGGATGCGACGGTCGCTCGCCTGCGGTGGACGGTCGCGGTCGCCGCTGCTTCGAGGGACGTGATCCCCGCGCACGCGCGGGATTTGTCACGGACCCAGGAATTCCATATGATTAGGGGAACGACTAGTCGCCAAAGACCGAGAAGTCACCCAACATACCATACGCAAATACGTCGTATATATCCATCACCATTGGGTAACCCGACACCGAACCCACATACCATACGCACTTACATCGTATGTATCCATCACCGTGGGTTAAGCCGGCCAGAGATGACTAAACTTCCCAGAACCACATACAATTCCCAAACCCGGTGAAGAGTTGACGCTTCTCTTGAGTCACTAAGCGAAGTAGTTTCGGAGGAGCCCGACCATCGTACCCTCACCCTAACCTAGTCCGAGGACTAGTGGGTCGCTCGAGAGCCCGGTATGATAGCCCACACCCTGCCTGGCCGGCACTGCATCTCAGCCAGCGGGTCACTCAACCGAACACTCCCCGGAGTGAACACTAAGAGGAGGCATCACTTCTTTACGATCAATTCCATATACTTCAAACATACACGCACGGTATATGGAATGATCACAGATAACAACTTCATACCACAGTTCAAACTCTATTAAACAGGGATTACAAGATACTTAAGTGTTTACTTACCCGAGAGGGGTTCTAAAACACATAACTTCCGACTCGAAGGCTGGGTACAGTACTTCGAAGCTTTAAAAAAAACAGCAAGGAACTCAAAAGATAAACCCTGAGGTGGCAGCCATGCCACTTCCATAAACATCATTATAACCCACATTATTATGACCGAGAAGGATAACACTAAGCTAAGCATCCGAAACATCGTTCCCCTCGTCGTAGTACTCACCGATACTGGGATCTCCTGCAACAAGTTCGGAATTGAATTCCGTAAGTACTTTCGTACTTGCAAGCCACATTTATATACTCATCCCAATCCAATTTCAGCAAGCTATTGATAAGGATAAAGTACTCATATTGCATATAATCATCAATGTAAACATGGCATGTTCATACTTGATACTACCCATATCAATATGCTAACAACGTGACCACTTTTACCTGCACATATCACATGGACACATCCATTTCAGATCTGAAAGAGCATGGGAAACAACCATACAATTCCACAACATCATCACAAGACAACCAAGCTTGATGATTTAAAGATAGCCCACAAAGACTATATCAAATGTTCTGAGCAAACCACAAGTTTGACCAAAGGGAGCACTTCCGAGAGGCCGTTAGTCCGAGGTTGGCCGACCCCTACTATCCGGTCGACTCGCAAAGCCTCCCTACGTGGGTGAAAGGTTAAGCCCTACGACACCGGCATCGAAGGAATAGCTATGGTGCTTAAGTCACCCTCTTCCTCGATCCATCAGTAGGTGACAGAACCTCGGCTCTCACAGCTCACCATTAAGGTTCCATAATTTATTAGTCCGATTAAAAGATCCACGCTGATCTTAGAACCAAACCCTAATCATGCTAGTGATATCGCCATCACAACATAATTCAAGAAGTCACATACAACACAGTATTTCATCTCAACCAATAGCAAGACATGATATGAATTAAGGGAATCTTAACGAGCATTTGTGAACTTGCCTTGCTGATATTGTTCTGGATCACAGTAATATTCACCCTCCGGATATTCCTCTCCACTTGGTTCTACTCAAAACCAATTCCTCGAAATACCGAAGCAAAGCAATAGAAAGAACTTCGATTAAAACCAGAAAGAATAAGATCCAATATGCATGATATGCATCCTAATATGTAGAGGATGTCAATATGAATCTAATGGAATTGGTTTCATCGAATTTGGAGTTCTAGGGTTTAAGTTATGGTTTTCCGAGAGTACATTTATTGGAGTTAGGGTTTCATTGGATCATGCATCAATTAATTAACATGAGATAATATACAAGAGATGCTAAATATTTAGAGCATAGAATGTTAGTTAAATCATCATATGCTATAATGTTTGCCATTTTTCAAAGTTTGGAAGGAAATAATAGAATTAAACTTGGAGATCAAGTGTTAGAGGGCATTTTGGACATTTCCACAAATTTGTATTCATGTATTATGAACCAAGAGTTATTCCATAATGTTCTACAGATTAAAATAAGAACAACAAAAAAAAGATCACTCAATTTGGAGACAATTTGCAAAAGTTATGAATTTCTAAAGATTCACTCAAATCTGCCATTTTCTTCTAATTGCAAAAATTCGAAATCAGCTCACTCCTTTTTTTTCACCCACCCACTTTCTACCCTCAGCCTATGGCATGTGGGACCAGCAAGGCCGGCCCATCTCTCTTCCATTTCTCCCCCATGCCTTTACCCCTTCTGTCTATTACAAATGGGTCCCGGAGTCCTTTTTCCTTTTTCCCTTTTTATTCCTTCTCTAATTCTTATGACTCCTGGGCCCTTCCTGTCAGGTCACCGAGGCTTGGCTCCGGTGAGGCTGCTCGGTGGTGGGCGCCGGTGAGCAGCCGTGCGGGCTCTACAGAAGAGAATGGGGGAGGATGAGGGCGGCATTAGATGGAGGAGCTCACCGCAACCTCGTTTTGGTGCTGAGCTGAGGCAGTCGGAGGCGGAGTCGAGGTCGTCGGCGTCAATGGCGGATGGCGGTGTCGGGTCCTCGGCGGCGACGAGATCTGGGGCTCTAGAGAAAATGCCGAGGGCTCAAAGCGGTGGAGAAAGATGCGGGGAAGCCAAGGGGAACATCGGGAGGGCCTAAGGCTTACCGGTGGCGAGGAATTTCTGGCCGGCGGTGAGATGGCCGGCGACGGAGAAGACCCGCAATCCGGGAGCTGTGCGGGGTGAAATCGCGGTCGGGCACCGAGACTCGCTTACCGGACTCGTGGAAGACGACGGCGCGACGAGCTTCCGAGGTGGTCCAGCGCAAGGATGACGAGCGATGCCAACTCGGCGACTCGTCGGGGCGGCAATGCCGAGCTTGTCCGGAGCAAAACGGGGGAAACAAGCTCCGCGGAGGTACCGAGGAAGGGCGGCGAGGTCCGTGAGGTGGAGAGAGCGAGAGCAGCAGGGGCGGTTGCATGCGCGAGGAGGAAAGACCGAGGGGGGGCGCCGCTGGTTTAGAGGAAGGGGCGCCCGGCGCCGGTAATGCGCGCGTCAGGAGGAAGAAGACGCGTGGCGAGGGGGATCCTGCGCGTGGGGCCAGCTCGTCAGCGGCAACAGAGGAGGGGATGCGGGCGTGCGGTAGGTGCGGGCTGTGGGGGAGGAAGAAAGGGAGTGGGCTGAGCCCAGGGGGGGAGAAAGGTGGGCCGGCTGCGGCCCACTTCGCTGGCAGGGGCTTAGGCCTTTTTTTCGCTTTTTCTTTTTCTGGTTTGGATGCTTGAAATCAAAATTGAATTTGACAAAGAGTTTAAAACAGGGATTACAAATCGATTTATGGGACAAGGAGATGAACTAGGTATAAAACTCCTAGGGTTCGCCTTGTTAGCTCCATTGAACAAGGTATAATTTGAACTCAATTTTGGGGAGTTAGCTATTAGGTACAAAGAACATGTTTTCAACAATTTAAAGACTAAGAGCTTAGGAAGTTTTGAGGAGAGAAAGAGAACTCTTAGTAACATTAGACCAGGTTCAAAGTTGTTAGGAGATCAGAAAGATATCTAAAATTTTCAATATGGAAACTTGTGGCATTTGTCTCCACCATGCATGGAATGGATTCTGGGGGTTAGGGTTAAAGGTTTTCGACACATGCAGGGTTTGGAGCTAAATGCAACATTTCAAACACTCTATATGATGATGATGATGCAAAACCCTAGTTTGATCCTTTCAGAGCCTAAGAGAGTTCAAATTACATGATTTACAAAATAGGTCATTACAGGACTGCGCGCAGTCTTGCGCCGAGCTAGCCTTCATCTGCCTTCGTGAGGCCGGCTGCGATCCGGCGGGGAAGTTTGAGGCGGAGGCGTACGTGGCCTTGAGCAAGAAGACCATCCTGGACTCTCGGCCTCTTGTCCGGGACGGTGTTCGAGCCTTCTTGTCCCAGGTGTGGGACAAGCGCGGCGTGAAGTACCTTGCTGCGCTCTGGAAGGCGTGATTCCTTGGGGGATCTTCTGGCGGGACGTCGGAGGGAGCCCCTGGCGAGCCGGTCTTGCCTCCGCAGGTGTGAGGCTCACAGCTTGGCTTTGCGTGTTATGTCCATATTGCAAAGTTTGCACCACCCTTTTGGTTTCGCTTTCTGCATAGCTTAGGGATTGCTTTAGTCTTTGTAGTGCTCTTTTGCTAGGATTGTTGCTGTGTCGATGAGAGCCCCCTTGTCTAGTGGCCCGTCTTTTGCTAGGATTTACATGGTTGGACTTTCTTTTGTAACTCTCAAGTAACTTTGCTAGTTATTAATGAAAATCTAGAAAATTGCCAGGCGTTGCACTTGCATCTTGTGAATTACTTGTTATCTGGTTTGCAGGGTGATGGCTTTCGATGGAAAGCTGCCGCGGGACGCCTAGGAACGCCACCCGCTAGGAGCGAGTCTACCAAGTGCCATGCTTTACGCCAACTAACTAAGGCCGAGCGGCAGGATGACGACGTGCGTGTCTTAAGCGAGGCGGAGGTCACAGTGTTCCTTGCGGGCCTGGCTCAGCATTCTCAATAAGTTTGAGTCTTTTACCTTGTGAGTGCATTAATATATCGACCTGTATTAGGTATGCGATGGGAGGGGCGTTTGCTGAGAGAGAGCGGTGCTGTACCCCCTCCCATCCAAAAATATTAAGCGCTCGATGGCATGCTTGAGAGCGATTGTAGAATGCAATAATAAAGAGATAAGTGTGTCATTGGGTACGTAGCACCGCTTTCGTCCCCTGTTCAAAAAATACTTAGCACCCAATGGCGTGTGCAAGCACGTTCCTGCCTTACCCTGACGTATGCGCTTGGCTCGACGTTGCGGGAGCTCTCGTCGCGCGACCCGGAGGGAAGGGACACCCTATCCCAGACGGAGATGGCTCGACATCACGGGGAGCTCACGTCGCACCACCCCGAAGGGAAGGGACACTCTATCCCGGACGGAGATGGCTTGACATCGCGGGGAGCTTATGTCGCACGACCCCGGAGGGAAGGGACACTCTATCCCGGACGGAGATGGCTCGACATCGCGAGGAGCTCACGTCGCACGACCCCGGAGGGAAGGGACACTCTATCCCGGACGGAGATGGCTCGACATCACGGGAAGCTCACGTTGCACGACCCCGGAGGAAAGGGACACTCTATCCCGGACAGAGGTGGTTGATCCTTTCGCCTAGGGGGCGTGATGCCGCTGTTCTGAGTTTTTCATTAAGGCTTAATAACCCGGGGGGCGCTAAGGCCGATTACAAAAGATGGCGACGACAAAGCGTCGTCTTCAACCTAGTAGGATGACTAAGCTGGGGTAGCGACCGTCGCAGCGGCCCTTACCCTCGCTGCCCTATTCCGAAATACAAAAGATGCCGACTTCGCGGCTACATTTAGAGGAGCTCTAGCTATACGTAGTACCTGCAGAGGTTGTCGGTGTTCCAGCTGTGCTTCAGCTCGTCCCTGTCGAGGGTTGCCAAGTGGAATGCTCCCGAGTGGGTGGCACGTACCACCTCATACGGCCCTTCCCACTACGAGCTTAGCTTGCCGTCGACCTCTGGGTTTGCCTTCTTCTTGAGCACGAGGTCGCCGACGTGGATGGGTCATGGACGGATGGTCTTGTTGTATGCCTTTGCCATGGTAGCCTAGTACCGATCAATATTGAGAGCAGCCTCCTGCCGAGCGGCATCGAGCGTTTCAAGTGCTACCTCATGGGAGTCTCTGTCGACGGCCGTTGTAGTGCGCAGGGACCCAATCTTGATTTCTTCGGGGGTCACCGCCTCCTCTCCATATAATAACTTGAAGGGAGTTAGGCCGGTGGCCCGACTGGCGGCCGTGCAGGTGGACCATAGGACGCTAGGAAGCTCGTCTGCCTAGAAACCCTTGGGCAAGTCGAAGAGGCGTTTGCGGAGGCCTGAAAGGACGATCCCGTTGGCCCGCTCGACGGCGCCATTCGTCTTGGGATTGGCCACAGAGGCAAAGCACAAGTTGATGCCGAGGCCGATGCAGAATTTTCGGAAGGGAGCCGTGTCGAACTGAGTCCCGTTGTCGACGGTGAGCTCCCTCGGGACGCCGAAGCGGCAAATGAGATTTTTCCATATGAACCTCTGCACGGCCGCCGATGTTACCTTGGCTAAGGGCTCGGCCTCGATCCACTTGGAGAAGTAGTCGACGGCGATGACGACGAACTTGAACCCGTGACTCCTCGACCCGAACGGGCCGACAAGGTCGACACCCCAGCGGGGCAATGGCCACGACGGTGGGATGGGCTGCAGCTCGTTCGCGGGGAGTCTTGTGCCTCGCCCCATCCATTGGCATGCGGGGCATGTTCTGACGAGATTTTGGGCGTCGCGAAGGGCGGTGGGCCAGTAGAACCCTTGACGGAATGCCTTCGCTAGCAAGGCGCGGGGGGCAAGGTGTGACCCACACAGCCCCTGGTGAATTTCTCGGACCAGCTCGAGTCCCTCTTCCTTAGAGACGCACCGAAGGTAGAGCGCACATACCCCGTGCTTGTACAGAGCATCGTCGTGGACGACGAAGCCGCGGGCCCGGCTCTTGAGCCTTCGTGCTTCTACGGGGTCGGCACCAACTGTCGTAGATACAAGTCTAGACAGTAAATTTGTGGCACCCCCGGTCGGTTACGACGACCTCCAGGCGTGCGAGGGGAAACGAGCGAGAGCGCGAACGCGCGAGGCAATCGACGACGCGAATCAGTGTTTGTATTAGGGCATGAAATTGAGAGCTTACAAGTGAGGAAAATAGAAAAATGGACCTCCTTTGCCCTCTACCCCCGGGGGCTATTTATAGGGGCAAGGAAGAAAAAGTGTGAGATTACATTTTTGCCCTCACATGAGAGGGAACTTTATAAGGGTATCATAGTCATTTTTTCATCCCTAGAGAATCCTCAGAGAATATTCTCAAGCATCTTTTTGAGAATCTTCGGGAGCATCTTCGGGGGAATGTAGTGGCTTCGCATGCGGGCTCGACGGCGACAGCCCTGACGATGGAGAGCGGGCGCGTCGGTGACAGCCCTGACGACGGAGAGCGCGTGGACGCGTCGGGGACGACCTTGTCGCGAAGAGTGTCGACGAGAACCCTAACAGTACTGCAGTGATTCTGAATAGCGTCGATTCGGGACTGTGCGGAGACCTACCCTCCAACAAAAATGAATTCATAATAATACATCAACAAACTTTATTATAAGGTTGGAGGCAGTAACCGAGCACTACTCTCTAAAAACCTACTTTCTTTCACTTTTCAGCTTTCTCGTTGATCCAATCCAAGACAGCGCTTGAGGGCTTTGCTCGTTCCTAAAGATTCTTCCATTACACTCGAGCCAGATGGCATAGAGCGCAAGCATGATGAGGGCATACACTCTTAGCAAATCTTTGTTCCTCTAGCTCAAAAAGAAACAAGTTCACCATGAATCTTTTTCCTTTTATTTATGTACCCGAATTGTGTGTACTGCCTTGTACCATATTCTACACTATATCATTGCAAATTTTATTGCAACTTACCAAATTCATGGCAGTATTAGGGTTCTGGCCAGCTTTCAGCAGTGCTTTTAGATATTTGGACTAGATATATTCAAATTATATGTATTTATTTTGAATAGTGCTTTCATAATATTATAATTTTATTAGATTTTATAAATATACTATAATAGAAATTACTGGTTAAAATTATATTCTGAATACTGTCTCAATATCGAAACATTTTCCATGATCCGGAGGGGTAAAATCAAGCACGTGGAAGGAGGAAGGAAGGAACGTACGCTCCATATCCTGGAAACCCGACAGCTTTAAGGCACTGACGTTGGACAGACAATGAGATTGGCATTTGTGAAAGCAACAACGCTTCCAAGTTGCACGTCAACTAGGTTTTTCCGTGAGTGGAGATTGACTACCTTTTTGACCTAACATATTACCCCTAAACGTTTTAGAAAAGTTCGAACTCTAATTTCTATTTTCGGTAGGACGAGTTCTAAATGTCTCTATCATACAAAATGAATTATTTTCATTACGTAAAATTTGTCACTGAAAACATTCTAGAAAATGATGTTACCACAGTACAATTTTATATTATATACGTAGATAAATAATATTGTGATAGTTTAATTTCTCTGTTTGCAGGATACTCCGCTCCGCTTCTACCTAGAATCAGAGTACCCATCCCTATTCCATCCCAAAAGTTTTCCCGAGAAATTTCTAACTTTTCTTTGTCTTGGAATCGCTGACAGACACATTTTTTTTGTCTTGGAATCGCTGACAGACACATTTTTTTGTCTTGGAATCGCTGAGGCAGTACAGTACAAGGATGACCGACTTGCATGTGCGCTGTTGACGGGCCTCACTGCATACTTTTACACCTGCGTGCCTTCTGTAGATGACTCCATCTATGCGTCGTGACGATTGTGGCTATTTTTACAAATCTTCCGAATGTGCTAATATTTCTGAAATATCTAAATAAAAAATTATTATTTTAAAAAAAAGTCCAAATCTCTCTATGTTTCCCACTGTTGGATTGAAGCTCCTTTGTTTCTTTTTTGCCTGTTCCGTTTGTAATGTTCGTCGCAGATTGGTCGTGGGTCGTAGACACGCGTGTTCTTCCATACGAGGTAGTCGAATCGAGACAAGAGGATTAGATGAGTTAGACAGCTACAAGGAAAAATAGTATGCGAAATTTCTTAATCAGGGAAATTTAACGACGACCCAGGTCAATTCTGACATGAACAGGTCGACGTGCGGGTCTGGGATATATGGCGAGCTTAATCCATATCCCTGAGGATATAAATGGTTGTGCTCCAAGTTGGGTCCTGCAATCTACTGTATCCCAAGTCCCAACACCAACAGCACCTCTCTTTCTCTCTCGGTCTCCAAAGAAAAGAAAAACAGCACCACAGCCTCGTACACGTAGGTTACGTTGTGTGTGACTGTCACTTCGACCAACAAGGTAAATATAGTTGTTGTTTAATACCTCCCATGTACTCTCTATAAATAAGAAAACGTGATGTTTTAGATATAATTTCAATTAAAATTTTAAAATTTTAACTATTGATAATTAAATATTTAAATTAGATACTTAAAAAATTATATGTATAGATTTATTTAAAAAATACTTTTATAATATTATAATTAACTTTTTAAATTTTATACATATATTAAAATAGAAATTAGTTGCCAAAATTATATTTTGAAAAATATGTCAATATTTAAAACATTATGTTTTTTTGATATGTGAGGAGTAGTTTTAATCTAGTAGCTCAACGCATGCATGCATGCATGCGCTTAATCAACTACGTGGTCCGGATTTTCTCGGCCGAAAGTTTTTGTATTAAATTTTGAGGAATTACTAATAAACAAAATTCTGAACTCTTTCTTGCGTGTTAATTTCTCAACTCTTGCCCTCTCGATTCGATCTTTGCAGCGAGCGTGTGTGCACGTTGCCATGCACTATCATTACGGATCATCGTGCCACTGCGACGAGCCGCCGCCGAAGGGATCCAAGGCGGTGAGCCTCCTGCTCCGCCTGTGCACGCTGGGCCTGGCCATCACGTCGGCGGTCGTTATGGCCTCATCGTGCGACTGCACTACTGCCGCCATCGCCGGCGACCTCCCTCGCAACGGCTGCGGCATCGCAACAGCCACCGTCCCTAGCTACAGCCACTACGCCGCCTTCGTGTATCTGGTCGGGTTCAACATCACCGCGGCCGTCCTGCAGGCGGTAGCGATCTACCTGCAGTTTAGCCTCGGTGGCGTCCTCGGCGACGAGGAGGAAGAGGGGAGCAAGCTCCCTAGAATCATACTGGTGGTTGTCGACGTGCTCGTGCCCGCGCTGCTCTACTCGGCGACCGGCGCGGCGTACGCGACGGCATCCGCATACAGCGCGCAAATCGGGGGTTGCACCCAGTTCGGCGTGCAGGTGCAGCGGTCCAAGCTCCTGTCGCTGGCGGCCAGCGCTGCCGTCGCCGTCGCCGTTATCGCCAAGGACGTGCCGCTTCCGTTCAACGTCCCGCCATAGCTTGCATATATGATACGTACTTAAAATCTCCCATTATCTAATTAAAAAGCTTAATAGCGTGATTGCCGTTAGTGATCTATATACACAAGCTTTTTTTGTTTTTGTTTTTGGAGAGAGTGCATGATATGTACAAGTACAATCTTGATAAATATCAAGTAGTATCAAGGTGTACTAGCCTAGTATACACATTTGGAGCGTGTGTTAATTAATGTGACCAAGACTTTGATGGGATGTACTCGAATTGTAATTTCTTTTTCTCGAAGAAAAGAACACTATATAGAAAGGATTATCACAGATTTTTTATCATATGCGGCATCTAAAAATTGCCTGTACTGAAATATATCACGGACGGTTTGCATATTGGGCTAGGTTCATATAAAAACCGTATATGATAAGGGATTTGCATATCGGGCTAGGTTTATAAGAATCACCTATGATGGGGGCCATATCATAGGTGGTTTTATCTGAAAACCGGCTATGATAAGACAATAACTTATTATCATCTGACAGACTTGAGCCTTGATTTCAATGTTCTGTTCTTACACAGTGGTGGCGGGAGCTACGGCGATTTTACGGCTAGCCTAATTGGTCCAAAAAATCGTGGATTTGAGGGAGATGCATATCCATTGTATATTAGTGATTTAAGATTAGTGATTGGAATAATTTATAGATTTAGCTTGGTGAAGAGAGAGAATTTAGATCTAGACTTTGGTGTACACAAAAATATTATATTTTTGCTTATTAATTTTGAGGCTATTAGTTGCATGTATTGTGGATGGTAGATTGTACATGTTGCTAGCTACTTAGGGTGGCAAAAGATAGAATTTTGGATGATTTAGATAATATGAAAGAGAGAAATGTAGCATATATAAATAATTTATTATTTTATAATTTATTTATCTTGTTCATTATTTAAGATATACTTGTTATAAATAAATATTGTAACAATTGTAACTCTTGGTAGTTTGTAAGAAATGAAATATTGAGAACGTTTTTATATACTCAAAATCAACGTATTAATGACATGATTAAATAACATTTTATTTATTAATGAAGTCTTATATTAAGTTGTACTTGTCATAATTAAAAATTGTAATTATTGGTAGCTTGTATACTTGGTAAATAGCAACCTCGTGAATTAATTAGAATACGGGTAATTAATCTCTCTATATATAGTCAAAAATGATATGTTAATATAATATTAATTAATATTATATATTTAATTTACTCTTATTAGGTACTTTATGTAATAAATTTTAACATTTAATAAGAACTAAATTTGTTTTTATATGTCGTGTAGATAGACCGAAGCTGGATTAATTGATCTCGTACGTCCGCCGGCTCATTCAAATCGTGCACTTTTGTGATCGAGTTGCGGGTTTAGATGTGTGAATTGTGTACCCGAGAGAATTGTCGCTTCATGTCCGAGAGGATCAAGGCAACCAACGGCGAAGGCACAGGAGTCACCACCAGTACGCAACAGCTCTTCTGATCATACTCTCGATCGATCCAAGTATAATGGGTTATGGGTCTAGCTATATAACTGAGTACTCGCAAGACAGAACTAGAAAACTAAAACTGGAAAAAAATATTGAGGACAAAATGGACAATTCATTTTGGCTGTGTCATCATCAAAGTTGTCATGATTCCACTGAAAGACTTGACTTGCCCAAAATTGGAACTTTAAGGATGATGATAGACATTTTTAAAGTTAAGGGACTAAACTGAACCTCGAGTAGAAATTGGACGACAAAGTTCACTATTCTCCCATTTCTTTAGTTGAAAATTTGAATTGCGTGCTAAAAGTTTTGTGTTTCGGAGTTGAAAGTTTTTGGGTCTCTGGACTGAAATTTCATTCGAATTACCGCGTTGGAAATAAAAAAGGAGATATTCAAGTTGAAACGTGAAACTGGCTGAGAGGCAAATTAGGCGAATCCGGCATCCAGAACAACACAGAGATTACATTTGAGTAGGCAGATCGTTAAAAAAAAACAACGGCCTCCATTCCAATCATTGATCTTAAACTCAATTAGAAAAAAAAATTATAGCCTAGCGAGAAGAAAAAAAAACTATTAGCAGTCGAGATTTGTAACCATTACAAATTAACAAGTGATATTAGACGACACATACAATAAAATTAAAAATAGAAGAGAAATTAGAGGTGAGTTAAGCGAGCTAGCTAACGTTAGTTGATGATGCTCCCTCCAATCAAACTCTCATTTGACCATCTCCTTGGCACCAAACACTATATGTGTGTATATACACCCTACCTTCAGCTCTGTCGAGTGAACAAATTGAGCTAGCTACCCATTAATTTGTTCCATATCAAACTTCCAATTAAATTCATCATCTCTTTCTGTCAATTGACCATGCACTGTGACGACAGCGACGCAAAGTCAAGGGTTGAAAGGCCTGGACACAATGAACATCCCCGGCCGCATCGCCGCCATGGCACTGGCGCTGGTGTCGGCGGTTATCATGGCCACGACAAACCAGTGCATCGTCGTCTTCCCCAACAGCGCACCGGCGCACACCGTCACCTACAGCACCTTCGGCCCCTTTCTGTATGTCCAATAATACACTTCCTCCATTTAGAGACGAGACGTAATCCGTGCTCTCCGTATCGGAGCTTGGGTTGCATGCGTCCATACGTGCAGGTACTTGGTGGTGGTGAACAAGTACTCTTGAGTGTTCTTCACCTTCACAGTACTCAAATTTCCATCTATTTTTATTTGAACTTTCTATTATAAGGTAACAAGAGAAGTATAATGATCCATTGGCTAAAGCTCATAGAGCTTGTAATATGAATACTCTACAACAACCAAAAACACTCAAATACTCCTATGAAAAGAAAACCAATATTGGCCGGTGCCTCAAAAAGAAAACATGTTATCCATTGCTTCACGTTGAAAATTGAGTTTTCATTGCGATACAATAGTGCTGAAAATTTTAAGCTTTTTTTTCCTTTCGGAAAGCGAATGCAAGTCAATCATGAGAGTCCAAACCAGCAAGGATAGCGTACAAAACCAAAACTAGGGGGAGAGGGATGTTGAACCCAACAGTGCAGCTGGTGAGCATGCCAGCAAAGGAGCTTGTCCCGATTGTGTATGCCGCCCACTCCAACTCGCCAAGTCTTGAGCACTTCGCCGAAGTGTCACGACGACTGAAGAAGGGCGGTGTGAGAGGGGCGACGCAAAAGGCGGAGAGGCATCCCAAATCTACAGAGAAGACAATGCCAACATGCCTACAGACCAGAGCATGAACATGTTGGTGGACGTCGTCTTCAACATACGCGTGCTCACGAGTGTTAAGCCTACCATTGACGGCGAGCAGTGCGAAAATCTTCAATTTGGTGGGGTGGCGTGTGCACCAGACGATCACCGATGAGTGGTCTAGCTTGCCGTGGAAGAAAGTCATCCGATACAGCGCTGCTCGGCCCCGGAGCTGAAGGTGATGGAGTCACCCTGCAGCCTGGACGGCGTGTCATCAACTCCAGCGTAGATAGATAGGACAGATCCTACCTCTAGTTCCTCTGTCCAATTCCTCCACTAATTAATCCTCAAATCTCTTGATTGTCGATTTGTAATCTGAATCATATATTGGACTTGATGATGCTTAGAGAGTTGGGGTGTTAAAAAAAGAAACCTACTTGTACCCAAAATGTGCACGTCCAGGAAAAATAAAATGAGTGGAGCTTTAAAAAAAATAAATGAGTGGAGCTTCTTTGGAAGGCAAAGAAACAAAGAGAGAGGAAAAAAAAGACATCGACAACTTTTGGGTATTATATAATTTACTTTGGAGAAGACCTGCCAACCTATACTGAGATTAAGGCCACTGAGTCAACCAAAAAATGGCATACTCTCCGGTTCCTAGAATACCCTAAACATGTCACTGGAGACCCATGACATGTTTGGGGTCTCAATGCAATTCCTTGATGACTCGAGGACATGTGTTTTATTAACCTAGGACATGCCTGGCCTCGGCTACTTATGGTAATTTTGGGCATCATGAAATCTACTTTGTGGAAGACCTGACGGAGAGTGAGCTTCATTGATGCACACTGAAGAGAAAAAGGATGAGAGACAAGCTAGTTATGGGTCATCCTAGTTACTTCAGAAGCTTTGTCTGAGTCAACTGGAGCTGAAAAAAAGTAAGGACAAAGCTTGAAGATTAAGGCCACCGAGTCAACTGTTTGAAATGAGCAAAAAAAAATGTAAGGACAAAGCTTGGAGATCAAGGCCACCGAGTCAACTATTTGAAATAAGGTTGTGCTTGGTTTGCGCTCACATGGCTGGTGCTTGCCTGCGATGTGTGCTGCAGTCCTTGGCAAAAAAACATTTTGCGCACCCTCTAGTTCCTAGAATACCTTGAACTTGTCACCAGAGACCCATGACATGTTCGGGGTTTTTAGTGGAATTCTTTGGACCTTGGACATGTTTAGGGTCTTCATTGAAATTCGTCATACATGTCCAGGGTATTCAGTGCAATGGCGTTGCTTGCCTGTGTTGTGTGTTGCACTCCCAGGGAAAAAAATTGCCCACCCTCCAGTTCCCAGAATACCCTGAACATGTCACAAGTGACCCATGACATGTTCAGTGTTTTGAGTGGAATTCTTTGGACCTTGGATATGTTGGAGGTCTTCATTGAAATTCCTATACATGTTCAAGGTATTCAGTGCAATTCCTTGATGACTCGAGGACATGTGTTCTATTAACCCAGGACATGCCAGATCTCGGCTACTTATGGAAAGTTTGGGCATGATGAAATCTACTTCGTTGAAGACCTGATGGAGAGTGAGCTTCATTGGTGCATAGTGAAGAGAAGAAGGATGAGAGACAAACTAGGTATGGATCATCCTATACTTCAGGAGCTTTGTCCGAGTCATTTGAAGCTAAAAAACGTAAGGACAAAGCTTGGAGATCAAGGCCATTGAGTCAACTATCTGAAATGAGGTTGTGCTTGGTTTGCGCTCACACAACTAGTGCTTGTTTATGCCGTGTGTTGCACTCCTAGGAATTTTTTTTTGCCCACCCTCCAGTTCCAGAATACCCTAAACATGTCACGAGAGACCCATGACATGTTCGGGGTTTTGAGTGGAATGCTTTGGACCTTGGACATGTTCGGGGTGTTCATTGAAATTCCTCGTACATGTTCAGTGTATTTAGTGCAATTCCTTGATGACTCGAGGACATGTGTTCTATTAACCCAGGACATGTCCGGCCTCGGCTACTTATGGCAACTTTGGGCATGATGAAATCTACTTTGTGGAAGACCTAACAAAGAGTGAGTTTCATTGGTGCACACTGAAGAGAAGAAGGACAAGAGACAGGCTAGGTATGGATTCATCCTATACTTCAGGAGCTTTTTTGAGTCTATTGGAGCCGAAAAAACCTAAGGATAAAGCTTGGAGATCAAGACCACCATATCTCAGGTACGCTAGTGCTATACTTGCTCAAGGAAAATTGGGCTGCAAGGAAACGGCAAGACAAAAAACAATGGAGTGAATTAGCTGAAGGAGGAGCAACCTCCACAACATCAAAAAAAGAAGAAAGGACGGAAGGCGAAGCTCGGAAGATCCAGGGAGGCAAGTATGCATACTCGAGAATACTCTAAAAGACTTTGGAGTGATAAAAATATTTGAGAAGGCCCTAGAATCAATTAAGGATAATCATGATTGAGATATTTTAGAGGAAAACTCTAGAATTGAGAAAACTCTAGAGCAAAACATTTTAAGTATATTATCTGGAGTTATACGAGGTAAGAAAATATTTAGTACATGGATAATGTTGTAGAGAACTCTAGAAATAAGATATTTGTAGAGAGTTTTCTAGAGTTGGCCTGTAGGCTTGGATTGTGCCACATGGCACCAATTCAATGATCATGTAGTCCTATAAATAGGAGTACTATCTCTCCTCTCATGTAAATAACCAAGAGATGAGCCACCAAGTGTGAGTCTTAGAAATGGCCAAAGAAAGCCATAGTAGAGTGGTAGGATAGCCACTTAAAGAGTACTATATCTAAATTGTTTTAGTTAATTAAGAGTTGAATTATTCCTCTTATATATTTGTGGTCTCCCAGTTAGCGTAGCGTGTGTAGATCCTCACATAGTGCGAGTAGTAGGGCCACCTCGAGCCACTCCAAACAGTATAAATGCTCAAAGTGAATGTATAAAAACATAGCACCAACATCGGTAAAATCAAAAGTCTCCTTAAAAAATGGAAATGCCCAATAGACCTAGTGATTACCAAGATTCTAAGGTCACCAAGGCTCATCATCAGATTCAACACCAGGTTCACGACTCTCACAATCTTCTTCTTCCGAGTCCAAAATCACGCCATAGGGTAACATAGTGTCTTGATCGCCTGTACCAAACCCCCCCTACTAGTGGGTGTCTCAACTCATTCATTCCTTGATTCTCACATGGATAACAATGGCCTAACCAAAAAGGTCGCAAGATTAGACCCGATTGTCTTTCAATCAATGTTCAAAGAGTAAATTACACTGTAAGTCATTAAACTTGTAAGGTGGTACTCAGTCCAGGGGGAAAATACGAGTCGCCCTTTTCTTTCACATGGATATCAAATGTATCATGTAAGAATTTCGTACCTTCTTCATCCGGTTCAAGGGGGTAGCAGATGTAATTCTTCTGTCTGAGTATCTCTTTGACTTCAGTGAAATACAACTGAGATGTCCAGTTAGCTGAACCAGGAGCCCTCATCTTGACAGTGAAGTTGAAGTGGTGAAAAGTCTTAAAGTAATGTTCCACATTGAAACATTGATAAAGAAGTTTATCGAATTGGTACTCAAATCCCTGAAACACAAGAATATTTAGCGAAAGTTCTCTGCAATCCAAACAATTTAAAAATAAATAAAATACAGAGAGGTACACAAACCTTAATATCATCATTTTTCTCCATGTATTTCTTGAACGCCACCATCGCCTCCTCGCTCATCCATTTCTTCCCGTTCCGAGCAATTTCTTGTTGTCCTCCTGTCAGGACCTCTTGTTCTGGTGCGACCATTGATGTCGGGACCTCTTGTTCTTGTGCCACTATTGATGTTGGGACCGCTAGTTCTGGTGCCACCATTGATGTCGAGGTCGCTCGATAGTGTGCCAATGTTGAATCATATCCAGCTCTAGCTAGAGCAGCCATTGTACTTTTCTCAATATAGTCAAAAGCATCATCTAAGCTATCAAATGTAGGAATATCTTTCCATTCGTCTTCAGAGTTGCACGTTTTCTCCCCCCTAAATAAGCAAATCATAGTTTAATCTAAATAGATAGCAAGATTAATCATAGAAGCTGGGTTCTTTTTCATCTCCTAATTAATATCAAGGCCATACATAGCCATTTATGAGCTAGCGGTGTTAGGAACTATGAAATTATCCTATGCTTTATGGTCTTATTAGCCATGTAGTAATAGCTGCTAACCAAAACATACGTACAAATAATAATCTGATTCATCTTTGGGCTTCTCCTCCTCAATAATTTCTGAATCAGTCTTGCTACTGGCAGTGCCATGAGCACATTCGTTGGACCTCGAGCAACAAATATCCACACAATCAGTGATTATTCTAAAGCTGCCTACCATTTTATTTGATATAAATAATCTTCTTCAACTATTTTTATGAATTTGATGATGAATCAAACACATTCGAATGATGTGGAGAACACTTGAAAGAATACTATGGGTGTAATAAGCATCCATCATTTGAACAAACAAAATTTCGATAAATAAAGAAATAACAATGGTCATACCTATCAGTCAATTCAAGTTTAGGAGGTGTGTCGTTCAGCGCTAGCGCCTTTAATTCTGACAGATCCATAACTGTAGGGCCCTCACTGCTGCTCACCTCGCCAGCATGCTCCTCAACCCTGATCAGAACATGTTGTTGGTGGGTGACTATAGAAGCATGGGAAACAATTACGAGCTTCTTTAACAGAAACTAGTATTGCAAACAATAACTATTTCTTCCATGAGAAGGGCAGTGCAAATAATAGCCAAAACGAACACATTATGAGCTTTTGATGGAAAGAGGCACACATACGGCACCCGAAATAACTAAGTACACTTACGGTGCTCTTCCTCGTCTGCCACGGGACCGCCTGGGATGGTCTGAGTAGAGAACGCTCTGTCGAACACGAGTTGTGGCTCCAGCTCCTGCGGGCGCACATGACCTGCAAAGGTTGAAAATTTTGAGAATAGTTGCCTTTTGATTAGGGTTGGGTTGGATCAACCTTCTCCGCCGATTATATGCTTTCGAGTAAATCTTCTTGTTGGCTCCGAAAATAAAATGCAAAAAGTGATATCCTCCTTATCTTTACTTCTTTTCTCGTTCCTATTGTTCCCATTTCCTAGGCCGTGGCGCTGAGCGGGACAGAGGGAGCGGCGTAATCGAGATCGGCATTGTGGTGGAGCGAGGCCACGGGAGTAAAGTTGGAAACAAGCCGAGCCGACTCGCGGCTCATCCTAGCGAAAATACAAGTCGAGCACGCCTCGGCTCTCCAGCACCAGCACCCACAAGCCAAAAAAAGGGCTCAGTTCGAGCTGGCTCGGAATGGCTGATTTTGACTCACGGGAGATCTCAAGCATGAAAGAAGGAAAATGTGAGATGCCTTTGATTGTTCCTCTTTTCAAACCGGTGTAGAATCATAGTGTCCCTTTTTTGATGACCACACGATGTCGTGTCGACGAAAAGAAGAAAGGTCTTCTTTTCAGAGATAATAGAAGAAAAAAAGCCGAGAGGGAGACGAAGAGTTAATTACCTAGGTTTAGTCCGTTTGGCGGCTTTGCTGCTGAAAGCAGATGAAGTTGGTCTTTGGTCCATATTAATCGGTCGCTCGCTCGCTCGGCCACCGGCTTCTTGTTGTTGTTGTTGTTGTGTTTCCTAGATACCACCACCGCCTGTCTCGTCTCTTGTAACACGAGATGTAATCTCATATGTAGATAGAAAGAACGAAAAATCTATCTGGGGCACGTGCCCCCGTCTGACTTTCACAGCAACGCGCTATTGGCCATTGGATCAAGCGATGATACGGGCTATTATCCGCTAGATAAAGAGATGTCGCGCGGTTATTATCCGCTGGATAAAGAGATGTCGCGGGTTATTATCCACTGGATCAAGCGATGATACATGCTATTGTCCGTTAGATTAAGACAATGATACCGACTATTATCCGTTAGGTAAACACCGATGAGGCGGGTCCAGATTTGATGACATTAGTGTATCTAATTCTAAACGTGAAATTAAAACGATTTATCTCCCAAACTGTTAATGCGATTCGTGATCCGTTTTCGCCATTAGACTCATCTCGACGAGGGCTTCAAAACTAGATCCCGTGTTAATATATTTTGATGAAACTTAATTTGTCGTCACCAACTATCAATTTATAATGTACGTGTTACCAAGTTAAAAATGAACATTTACCAGGTTATTAGCGAACGGTTACAAGCAATAATTGATTTGTCATTAGCCATTGTGTACTATTATGTAAGTATATAGAGACGATAATGATGTATTATTTATGTAGTACTTGATGATATTAGACCATTGGAGCACTGAAATATAAGTTTGAGCGGTGTAGCAGTAATGTTCACTAATTTGGTAATCATGTAAATGTAACCTGGTAGCTCAGCAGTAACAATCTAGGTAACTCGTTCATTGAACCTGGTAACTACTGACATTAAAAAAAATCATCGTAACATATCAACATGGGATCTAGATTTGAAGATCTCGTCGTGACAAAGCTAACAGTGAAAACGGATTGTCAATCAGAGTAAGGGTTTAAGAGATAAAACATTTTGAATTTTAAAATTGAAAGAATCTTTGATGACGTCATCTATTTTGGATTTTTCTGCATGTTGCTCTTATCCGTCGCTACAAAGGGTTAGCTGGGGCACGGTCGCTGTGTAGTTCGCTCCTAGAAAGAATGATATGGAGGCAGAGAGATATGATCGAATCGGCTCGATCACAGACGTCGACATGCACACCAGTCCTAGTTCTAAAACAACCCGGACCATCCAATAGGCCCGTCCTCCGATTTCTCCGCGCGCTCGGTTCCAGATCCCATCCGGAAGAGGATACCCTTCAGATATACGCACGCGTGGGTAAGAACAGTGGCGCCAGGGTTAATTTCCTCTCTTCTCGGATTAATCCTCCACTGATTAATCCTCGAATCTCTTGATTGTCGATTTGTAATCTGAATCATATATTGGACTCGGTGATGCTTAGAGAGTTGGGGTGGTAGAAAAGAAACCTACTTGTACCCAAAACGTGCACGTCCAAGAAAAATAAAATGAGTGGAGCTTTTAAGAAAAAACTAAATGAGTGGAGCTTCTTTTTTTTTGCGAGAAAAATGAGTGGAGCTTCTTTGGAAGGCAAAGAAAAAAGAAAGAGAGAGGAAAAAAAGACATCGACTCAAGTGTGCGTTAATTGTTGAAGAACAAAAGAGAGGGGAATAAAAGTCATGGAAGAGCAAACCCTAGACGCCCTCGACTCACGGGCGGGCCAAATATATTGAAAAAATCCTCATGGGCCGCGAGTGAGGATTTTCAGCGCACGGCGGCACATGCACCCATTAGGGGTTTTTTGATTTTTTTAAATCACATATAAGTTTCAAAAAATTCTGGAAAAAATCATACCGGTTTATGATAGAATGAAGTACACATAGGTAAATTTTCGTAAAATAAATGCCCATTTGTGATCTGTGTAAAAAAAAATATGCATATTGTTCACTGCTTCATACTGTTCACTACTGTTAACAAAGCCCCCGGGTGTTCTCTTCTTTTTTTGCACAGATCACAAATGGATATATTATTTTACAAAAATTTAACCATGCATACTTCACTCCATAATATACATGTATGATTTTTTCCAGATTTGTTTGAAACTTAAATGTGTGCTTTTCAAAATTTTAAAATAAGGGGTGCACATGCCCCTGTGTGCACCCCTGACTTTCCCACGGGCCGCACGCTACATATAAGCTTTGTTTTGTCCTACACTTCTCACGGAACGACAACTCAGCTTTTTCATATGCTGGTTCTGTGGGAGTGCTTCGAGTTCCGATGAGATGGATATATTCGAGGTCTTCATTGAAATTACTCATACATGTTTAGGGTATTCAGTCCAATTCTTTGATGACTTGAGAACATGTGTTCTATTAACCTAGGACATGTCCGGCCTCAGCAACTTTGGGTTATGATAAAATTTACTTTGTGGAAGACCTGACAACCTATACTGAGATTAAGGCCACTGAGTCAACAAAAAAAATTGCACTCTCCGGTTCCCAGAATACCATGAACATGTCACCAAAGACCCATGACATGTTTGGGGTCTCAGTGCACTTCCTTGATGACTCGAGGACATGTGTTTTATTAACCTAGGACATGCCCAACCTTGGCTACTTATGGTAATTTTGGGCATGATGAAATCTATTTTGTGGAAGACCTGACGGAGAGTGAGCTCCATTGGTGCACACTGAAGAGAAAGCGGATGAGAGACAAGCTAGTTATGGATCATCCCATACTTCAGGAGCTTTGTCCGAGTCAACTAGAGCTGAAAAAACGTAAGGACAATGCTCGGAGATCAAGGCCACCAAGTAAACTATTTGAAATGAGCAAGTAAGGACAAAGCTTGGAGATCAAGGCCACCGAATCAACTGTTTGAAATAAGGTTGAGCTTGGTTTGTGCTCACACGACTAGTGCTTCCCTGTGATGTGTGCTGCGCTCGTAGGCAAAAAGTTTTTTGCCCATCCTCCAGTTCCTAGAATACCTTGAACGTGTCACCAGAGACCCATGACATGTTTGGGGTTTTGAGTGGAATTCTTTGGACCTTGGACATGTTTAGGGTCTTCATTTTAATTTTTCATACATGTCCAGGCATGTTCAAGGTTCTGAGTGGAATTCTTTGGACCTTGGACATGTTTGGGATCTTCATTGAAATCCCTCATACATATTCAGGGTATTCAGTGCAATTCCTTGATGACTCAAGGACATGTGTTCTATTAACCCAGGACATGCCGATCTCGGCTACTTATGGAAATTTTGGGCATGATGAAATCTACTTTGTTGAAGAACTGTGGCGTACCCGGTTTTTAAGCCGGATACTCCCTTGTGATTACTGTACCGGTCCCTGGATCAGTAGCCGGTACACACAAGTTAACCTGTACATCATTGACATACATACGAATTTAAGAAAATAGACTGTCGAGGTCGAATATCTGATACCTGTAGCCCAACGGCTATATACTTGCAGTGGAAAAACAAGCGATGATGTGGCCCAGCAATATGCCAAATCCCGACAGGCAACTGACTGGGCTTACGTCCTAGCTTTCGCGATCGTAATTGCTTCTTTGGAATTGACGTCTCCTTCGTCTGGCCAAATCAACAAGCCAGGTGAATACATTGAATGTACTCGCAAGCTATTCCCACAGGAGGAAATATACGGGAATATTTCATGCAGGGGATAGATCAAGGAATAGCTCTAACCTAAGTTGCTTGTTGTGCGGAAATATAAGTTTTCAATTTAAATACGTGAATAGTAGATTCCAAAACCGTTTTGTAAATCAGAGCAATTCAAAGCAATAAAAACTTCTCTTGAGGTAGACCCGGCTACCTCCTTTTTATCACCTTTGAGGACCCAGTCCATACTACCCCGGGCAGTATGACTAGCCTCCTCATCTCATTGCTCAGCTCATACTATCCCGGATAGTACAGCCGGCCTCCTCAACGCAGAGCTCAGCCCATGCTATCCCGGATAGCTCGGCTAGCCTCCGCTTAACTCGATGCCTAGCTCGTACTATCCCGGATAGTACGGCTAGCATCATCCTCCTGCAATTCCTTGCTACCAGCCGTGTAGCGTAAATTACACTCTGTGGACACATCATGCCCACGTCCTTAATCCCTTTCCCAAACTTTCACAAATAAAACTTAGTCTAACCAGTGTGTGGCCTTGCCAGTTCATGTCCATGACCGAGGACGCGGCTATTCGAATAGTTTTTAACACTCTGCAGAGGTTGTACGGCTTTACCCACAAGATGTAAGTCACCCTTGTTGCCATGGCCAAATAAGCACTCTTCACAAGGAGTGTCGGCAGGGTTATCACAACGAGACCCTTCACCCGTGTTCACACTAGAGCCGGACCCGCTAGGTGGGTAACCCAACTTTTGCATCCCGGATGTCAAAAATGGGACTCTCCACCTTTGTGTCGAACCATATTTTCACGTACTACGTGGAACCCACTGAGAGCTTTACCTCCACACAGACGTGGAACTCACTGAGGGCTTTACCTCTGCATAGTCCCGTGAAGATCCTCTAGGGATCCCAAATTCACCCTAACACATCACCCTAACTTCCCACGGCTCCGAGCTCTAGTATTAGATGAGGTACCCGAGTCAAGTCCTTCCCATAAAGGACATGCGGACGAATGGTGGGGGAACTGATTCAGCGGCACTTAGGTTCGGTCCTTAACCGATTCGAGCAAGACTCCAATTTCAACTCATCACCTCAGGTAGCGACCGGCTACCCTACCATTCATTACCTCAAGTAGCAACCGGCTAGTCTACCACCTCCCAACATCCCTTAGCATTCTTGCCCAAATCAAAGTTCCTCCATCATTTCATTTGGGTTTTTTGGCAAACATTGATTTCAAAAGGGCTCCTCGGTGTGCATTTGCAAACCGAGGGTTTGTATTTCCATGTAACCGTTTAAAACTTGGTTTTCAACTATAGCAGGGCTAAGCACGGCTAATGCCTATATCCTTACTATTCAGTTGGTCGTATATCTACCAACTAAATATATCTAGGGGTACGAGAGTCGGATTTCCAGACCTACCTCAGGTGCATCTACTGGGTATAACTAATCTAGCATAAAATAACGTTTATATTCTCTTAGCATGCAAGGTTCACAAACAACATAATTAGATTTCAAACATATGAGATTCAACATGATCAAAGTGGGAATGCTTGCCTGGCGAGTCCTGGTTCTGATCTTGAGGTGGAGTGTCTCCGAATTTTCCCTTGCGGACGTATGTCACTCCGTCAACTACACGGTAAAAACGTCGAATAACGACCAGGCACATAAAATCCAATTGAAATCCCGGAAACCATGATAGGCTCCTAAAATGATGCAGGTGCGATGGGTTACTCGATAACTGTTATGAGTTGGGGTTCCTAGGGTTTTCGGAAAACCTTAGCTCATAGGGCCCCGGAAACGTCTTTTGTTTAACGTATGATTAATGTTAAGGAAGTTTAGTCATGGTTGAAATTGTTGGAACTTTATTTGATAAACGCTCGACATTGTTTAGGTTTGTTACTAGGTTTTGTATCTCAGGAAACGATGATAGCTTTAAGGGACTTAGGCTTATTTAGCTTAGCTCACGAATCCCTCAAGTTCTTTAGTTCTCTTATACCTCAGAGGTCCTGGATATATCAGTAACCAAACCGCATGGAGCCCTTCTTTACGTATATCGGGTGCGACTATACCCTACATTATTCTGATTCTATTGCTATACGACGATTCAAACCCATTATTCTGATTCTATTGCTATACGACGATTCAAACCCTATAAGTGTTGAGTATAGAGTATAATGGCTGCTCTATTAGGTTTAGGAATCAGTTAGTGATCTGAAAATGAATTCCACATGCTTTGCTTTCTATCGACTTTTAAAATCGATACCACTTTCTATTATGTTGAGGTAGGGCTGCATCTCTCATCTTCTTAACCTTATTTACTTGTCATTTTGAATTCTTGGGTTCAGGAATTCTTCTATAACTTAAATGACTCAATAAAAGCTTTTTTTATTCTTTTAGTTACTGATTTTTTTGTTGGATTTCACTCCACCCGGGGTTGGGAACTAGTAATTCGTTGGGTCTACAACGATCTTGGATGGGCTCCTAATGAGCTAATTTTCACTATTTTTGTTTGTAGTTTTCCAGTAATTCTAGATACATGTTTGAAATTTTGGGTCTTTTTTGTTTAAACCGAGACCTTAACATGTTATGCAATCGATAACCTAAGCTGTGGTACTATAAAATCACATTCCAACAAATTTCCAATTTAAAAGATTTGAATTTTAAGCTAATCTGTGATTCTATTCAAACGGCTTCAATTCATGAGATTGTGCCTGAACCAAAAGATTGGAAATTTTGTCTGCTTTCAGGAACTAGAAGAAGGTCTCAAAGAACCGGTTTAAAGCTTATCAAACTGGCTAAACCAGTGACCAATGGCGCTGGGTGTTCTGTAAAAGAAACTGTTTTTTTTTCTTGGTTGACCGATCGCGTGGTGAAAAGAGAACCCGCCTCACTCATTCTGACTGTGGGCCATGCGGTGCGGGCAGGCCCACCGGTCGGTGGCTGGCGATTTGCTTACTCGTTGGTGCGCTCGGGTGAGGTGGCTTACCAGGTGGTCAGGCCGGCGGCTTCCATACTCGAACTGGAGAGGTCCCGGCGGCAGTTCTCAGGTGAGCAGGAAGAGGGCTTTGGTCGGGGAAGCTTGACTCCTGGAATAAAAAGGGATTCCAGCAAAAAGGGCGAGAGGCGAGTATGGTGGTGGTGTTGGTTCAGTGAACGGGGCTTTCCACCGTGCAAATTGCTCGGACACGGCGGTGCATCGGCTCAAAGGGGAAAAAGGCGGGATGTGCTGTGGGGTCAGCGGAGGGGAACCTGGTGATGCGGCAATTCACAGAGGCGGCATGGGACGTTGAGCTGAGGAGATGTGCTGGGGCGGTGAGGTTCAGTTTGTGCATGCCGGTGTAATACCCAGATTCGATAATTAGAGCTTTGCTCTGCATTCATGCATACATGGCATCATCATTACCCACAGCTTAATTAAACTTAGTTGTATATCAACTTTATTCTATAGAATATGTACATATCTCATCCTCGGTGGATATTAAACAAACACCAACCAACTTATTTGAAGGGTCAGATAACGTTTATAACCTCAGTAGGAGGAAGGATCCGTGGTTCCCCTCCGATGGGTCATCTCTTCTACCCTTCCCCCTCTCTTCTTCCCGGACTCCTTATCCCGAGCCCTCCTGCATCGTCACTTAAATCTAGGGTTAGAAAGCAATTGGGAGAAGGAGGATTGAATCGTAATATGTCGACTAGGTCAAGCCCCTGGATGAAAAGTTGCAAAACCATATTGTTAGCCTCGATTATGCAAATCCCAGTCCCACTTAGATATTAGAAAGTTTCGAAGGACCACAAGACCTAGTTGCAACGCAAACCCCGAATTAGGTCAGGAAGAGAAAGTGAGTTAAAGATTAGGTCAAACGAACCCCAGACCAATTCAAAGTTGCACATTAGGTCCCACATGCCCTCCTGACACACCCTGGAGAAATTTAAAAATTCTTAGAAGCCCAAAGGACCTAATTGCAATTCTAAATCAAATTCAGGTCAAAAGTCGAATTTTAACTAGAACCTAGAACAAACTAGCCCCAAATCACCTCAAATTCCTATAGTAGGTCTCTTATAATGCTTTAAACCTCCCCTAAAAATTTCATAATTTTTGGAGCCATATTTGTACATAAAATAACGCAAGTAGTGTGCTGTTGATAAGAAATTAAAAGAAAAAGAGAAAGCAAAACGAAACCCTAACCCATATTGGGCCAAAACCCGCTCGGCCGGCCCACCGGAGCAGCCTGCTCGGCCCCGCCGCTCAAACCCGCCTCCCACTTCCCACCTTTCCGTTTCTCCCTCTGGAAGGCGCCCCACGGCAGTGCGCCTCTCCCCCCTCCTCCTCCTCTCACCCCTGCCGCGGGCCCCACCTGTCGGGGCGCTTCGGCCACGTCCCCGCCTCCGGTTCGCCGCCGTGGGCGGTGCCCGCTCCGACCGGTCTCCCTCCCGACAGCCGCCGCCCCATTTAAAGGCCCGTTCGGACCACAGCTCTTTCCCCATCCCCACCGTCCAAACCCTAGCATCCCTCCTCCGTCGCCTCGGTGCTCTAGCCCTGCTCCGCCGCTGTCTCCTTCAAGTCCGGCAACCAGCGCCGGCGAGCAATTGCCACCGATCCCGTGCGCCCCGGCTACTCCTTTTCTTCTCCCGAGCACCCCCTCCTCCTTCCTCACCCCTTCCCTCTTCTATTTCTCGCAGATCTACCCCGAAGCTCCTCGCCGGCGTCCACCCGAAGCATTCCACTGGCCATCTCGTCGTCAGCTCCCTCCCGGCCGCCTCCGTCTCCCTGCTCCGCCGCTTGGTCACCAGGGTGAGCCGCCGCCTCTCCCCGCCCAGTTTCTGAACTCGCCGCCACCCCTAACGCCTCCGGGCTCCACGCCGGTGAGAGCGCCGCCGTCTGCCTCAACTCCGGTCGGGTCCAGCGGGGGAGAGAGAAGAGAGAAGAGAGGGAAAAGAGAGAGAGAGAGAGAGAGAGAGAGAGAGAGAGAGAGAGAAGAGGCCGCGTGGCCCCTTCTGATTGGGCCACGGGTACTCGGGCGGTCCCGCATGTCGGTGGGGGCGGGTTATGTGTTGTAGATCTGGGGTAGGTTTGGGTTGGGTGCGTGTAGGAATTGAGGAATTGCGCGGGGTAGGGTTCGGGTACGTTTAGTAATTAGGGTTTCAAATGTTAGGGGGGCAGATTTTGTACCGAATTTCAAACACTCATAACTTTTAAACCGTAAGGCCAAATTTGAAAAATTTTATATATTTGGAAAGCTTATGAAAATCTCTACACTTTGGCTGAATCAAAAACTAATATTGAGCACATGCACAGTAGGATATCTAGGGTTGCTAGTTTGCGTCAGTCACGAGTCTGTAAACCCTAGCTTCTCGATCCTAGTCCCGATTTCGACAAATTTTATGTACTCGGAGACCTCGCGAGATACCCTACAGTCTGGTCCTATTAGCTTCCTAATATGGATACATACATAGAAAGCCATTTCACGATGCGAGTTGTAGTCCCTTTATTACCGTTCGTCGATAAACCCTAATTCGATGAATGTAACCCTATACTCGATGATTCCCGATACGTAGGGTCTTACCTCAGTATACTTGCCTAATACCACCATTTCCTATCATGACCATCCCCTACAACCCGTAGCTCTCAAACCCTAATCTTCGCGGCCGCATAAAATGACATGCATATAGTTAGGGTTATGAGTTCGTCTCTAATGGGTCAATGAGGGCAGTGCTCGCTGTAGTGGAACCCTAACACCCACAAGCCACCTTAGGAAGTTCCTTCCTAACGTTTCATCACGTCGTACACCTACATACATCACCAGGGCAACAATCTAGACCTTACACATGTCATCTAAGGACTCGTCATTACACCCAATCCTGAGCATTCCTAGGTTGTCTTGCCTTGGTCATGCATATGTACCATCCTTATCATGCATACATGCTGAATCTTAACATTTTCTTTTATCGTTTCTTTTCCGGTGTTCGTATTAATTACAATAGAGTCCGAAGAAGGAGACCACCCGGCTTGCAACTCCCCGCAAGAGCAGGAACAACCCGAACAAGGCGAGCAGAGCTTGTTGCATTCTTACCTTCCGTACTCTTGTGTATGCCCTGTTTGTGTGTGCTTAGGTGTGAATGGTTGCTTGAATGTCACATGTGAGGTTGAGCTCACTAGTATGTGTAGGATGTGTTTTAGGTTGAGAACATCTGATGGCTCTTAAACTAAATTGTTATGTGAGTTGGGAGAGCCGAGGGCGTGCACAATGGGTACGGTTGGTGTTCATCGTAGTTTGATGGCGACCCAGGAGTAAGTAGAGTTTTGTCGTCACACCAACCCTATCTTCAGCGTGTCACCAGCCCTTTTCACACGGGAACGTTAGCGGGAACCAACGCTGAGAATAGTGGGGTAAGTCTCCATGCCCTTTGGAGGCTCGCTACCTCCAAACGGTTATGAACTCACTATGTCTGCAGTGGTTGAGTTGCCGGTAACTGTTCGAGAGATTAAATAAAAATGTGTGGATGCTGGATTGATTTGGATTTGATTTAGGGGCTGCCCTAATTGAATTGGATGATGTTTAATGGATTCTTTTGGATTGGACTCATGGGCTGCCCCAAGGAACTTGGAATTGTTGAATTGATCTTGTGGTGACTTGTTTACAATATGGTGTACCTTGAATTAGACTGTTAATTATCTTGTCATTACTCCCCTTGTTTAGGCTATGTTCTTAACTTGTATATTGTTACTCTGAGAAGCATTCATGTTTAAATTGTTGCTGTACTATTATGGGTAGGACATTTAATCAAGCATGGATAAGTCTTGCGAGTACTTTGTACTCACCTAGGTTATTCCTAGAGCTTGCAGGTGAGCCGGTGGTCGAAGACTATTTCGATGACGCTTAAACTTATGGTTTCCTTGGTTAGCTATTCGACTCATGGGATAGGTGGTGATTTTTGGTCAGCGGTCGATGCGCCGCTGTGGGACTCCTTGACTCGTTTCCGCTGTTGTTTAATTACCCGTACTCGGATATGTTTTCCGGCTATGCCCGACTGATGTAATATTATAGTCCGATGCGGACATCTAGTTTATTATCGTAATTTAGTGCTTTGTTGTGATATCCAAGATGTTATTCAGGCTGCCCATATGCAATGCGTGTATGATATGAAGCGTATGGGTACGCCGTGAAGGGTTACTGTTGTTCCCCTTTTTACTATGTCGAGCAGGAATCGGTTGAGTGACCCGCTGGCTGAGATGCTGTGCCGACCAGGCAGGGTGTGGGCGTGTTCTACCGGGCCTTCGGGTGACCCACTAGCTTCCGAGCTAGGTTAGGGTGTGGGTAGAATCGCCGGGCTCCTCCGACCTTGCTTTGCGTGGTAGGATCCGGGAACGGCTCTAAACCTTCACCGGATCAAGGAATCGTATGCGGTTCGGGGAAGTCTAGTCGCTTCCGACCGGCTCGCGTTGTGCAGGTGTCGGATCACTCCGCCTCGGTGTGTACGGCGCAGGTACCGTGCCACCAGGTCGACTGGTCCTTCGGCCCTTGGCGACCAGTCGTTCCCCTAATCATATGCAATTCCGGGTCCGTGACAGCCGGAGGATGGGTGGTGGAGGCGGCTTACTGACGGCAACGGTGGAAGGTGAGGGGCGGCGGCGTGCATGGATGGTCCGTCGGCCACGGCGATTGAGGGAGCTGCTCGGGCACTGGCTTGCGTGGGCGTGGAGGTCCGGTCCTGCTAGCGGCAGGGTTATGGAGGAATCACACGGTGGCTCAGTGGCAGCGGTGAGTAGCGGTTCTCGTGGGGCTGGAGTAGTTGAGATCGAGCGAGGGGAGGTGGAAGGGATCTGAGCTCAGTTTGGTGTTAATGGCAGCAGAGAAGGGATGGGTAGTTAGGAGAGGGAGAGCTCGGCTGCAGCTCAGGCAAAGAGGGAGGTGGGAGTTGCCGGGTGGAGATCCAGGGAGGATCAGTGGAGGATGAGGAGCTTGGGGAAGCTCTGGGGAGCAAGCGCGCATGGAGAGGGGCCTTAACGCTGAGGGCGGCGTGTGCGTGGCCAACTTAGCAGCGATAGCAGCGAGTGACGGAAAATCCACCGATGGCTACAGAGGGAAGCTTGGCAGGGCATGCTTGGCGTCCTCCACGGCAGCGGGGAGGCAGCGGCTTCGCGCTGAGGAGAGATGGACGGCACGCGGCGCATGGCGACGCGAGGGGCGGCGTGGTCATCGACGGGCGGCACGCTGAGCATGCTCATGCTCGGGGACAGGACGGGGCAGAGGCCAGCTTGAGGTGGCGCTGTTTGAGCACTGCTGAGCTCAGTGGCTGAGCGATGCGACAAGGCAGGGGAGCGAGGAGGTCGAGAGGGGCACCGTGGCGTGCAAGGAAGCAACGGAGAGTGCTGCAGCGGCGGTTGACACGGGGCTTAACGGCGGGCGGCGCGCTGGACAAGGGGTGCGCATACCACGCCATGCTAGTGCACGTCCCGTGCGTGTCCAGAGTGGCGCAAGACTGGCATGAGGTGTCCCCTGAGGTCAAATGAGGTTATAATTCATGTCCCTCTCACCAGTGAGTGTCTAGACACGTGCACGAATGCTCCAGTGGTGTTAGGCACCGAAAGAATAGCTTTTGAGGTGAGGGACTTGAATGCCATAACAAGCTTTACTATGCCAATAGCTAGGGTCCTCTTGGACATGATAGGACATCTGCGATGCTGAGAGAAGTTAAGAGAGGAGGTATGAGAAGAGTGCAGAAAAAGGGCCTCACCAAATTTTTGAGCTCGTTCCATTACTGTTGGCTTAGGATGTCCTATAATGAAACATTTTTATCGAAGGTGTTCGATGCTGGGCATCTTAGATTTTTGAACTGAACATGTTCATGTTTTTGCATAGCTGCACTCCTAGATGTGTGAGCTTCATCGTGTGATTTTATTAGAATTTTTGGAAATTTGTTTCTAGGGGTTTTAGTTCAATGCGACTTTTGTCCTAAAGTTTTATTAATTTCATATGCAAATATTTTGTTAGTGGACATCACTACTTTATGTTGTAATTGAGTTAAAAATATCGTTAGGTTGTCCCACAATTTATCTCAGAATTTTTGGAGGAGTCGAGGAGTGGTAGATCTCGCGATTAGGGTTTAGGAAGGAATTGGGTTAGAATAGAGAGAAGGGAATCGGGAGCTCGGAACTAGGGTTTCGGAGCGTGGCAAGGGGTGGAGAGGTTATGGAGACTCGCGGGAATTCTTTCATCTTGGTTTGGGTCCAGCCGTTGGCAGGGTACCGTCCATGCATATCGACGTATATGGTGTAGATATGACATTAGGATATTCTCGCGTTAGGGTTTTAGGGTGCATGTGCATATATAAAAGCAGTATATATATGCACACACTCACGATATGATCTGGCGAGGAAGATGGCAGAAGATCCTGTTGTTCGGAAAAAGTTTAGGGCATATGTACGTTTAAATTTCACAAGGGTATCGTGCGGTAATTAGCTGTAGTTGTGGTCCAGGTTATACCAACTAGGAAAAATGAAGGGGGAAAAGGGCAGAAGGTGTTGGCTTGCTTTGCATTAGGGTTTAACCTGTTTTGAGATTAAAAAAAATTAGTCAGGTGTATTCCAGTTAGCGTTGTTTAACAAAAAGTTTTTGAAAGCCCTAATTTTCGGGTTTTGGAAAATCGAGGTGTGACAAGAACTGATGGAGAGCAAGCTTCGTGATGAGAGAAGCTAGGTATGGATCATCCCATACTTCAGGAGCTTTGTTCGAGTTGACTGGAGCTAAAAAACGTAAGGACAAAGCTTGGTGATCAAGGCCACCGAGTCAACTATCTGAAATGAGGTCGTGTTTGGTTTGCGCTCACACAGCTGGTGCTTGTCTATGCTATATGTTGCACTCCTAGGCAAAAAAATTACACACCATCTAGTTCCCAGAATACCTTGAACATGTCACGAGAGACCTATGACATGTTCAGGGTTTTGAGTGGACTTCTTTGGACCTTGGACAAGTTCAGGGTCTTCATTGAAATTCCTCGTACATGTTCAGGGTATTCGGTGCAATTCCTTGATTATTCGAGGACATGTGTTCTATTAACCTAGGACATGTTCGGCCTAGGCTACTTATGTCAACTTTGGGAATGATGAAATCTACTTTGTGGAAGACCTTACGGAGAGTGAGCTTCATTGGTGCACACTAAAGAGAAGAAGGATGAGAGACAGGCTAGGTATGGATCATACTATACTTCCGGAGATTTTTTTGGGTCTACTGGAGCTGAAAAATCGTAAGGACAAAGCTTGGAGATCAAGGCTGCCGGATCTCAGGTATGCTAGTGCTGTACTTGCTAAAGTAAAAGTGAGCTACAAGGAAACGACAAGACAAAAAACAATGGAGTGAATCAACTGAAGGAGGAGCAACCTCCACAACATCAACAAAAGAAGAAAGGGCTGATGGCGAAGCTCAGAAGATCCAGGGAGGCAAGTATGCATGCTTGAGAATACTCTAGAAGACTTTGGAGTAATAAAAATATTTGAGAAGGCCCTATAATCAATCAAGGATAAGCATGATAGAGATATTTTAGAGAAAACTCTAGAATTAGAGAAAATTTTAGAGCAAGATATTTTAAGTATATTATCAAAAATAGTTACGAGGTAAGAAAATATTTAGTACATCGATAATGTTGTAGAGAACTCTAGAGATAAGATATTTGCAAGGAGTTTTCTAGAGTTGTGCTGTAGGGTTTGGATTGTGCCACATGACACCAATTCAATGATCATATAATTATATAAATAGGGGTGCTACCTCTCCCCTTATGTAAATAAAATGGCCAGGAGAAAGCCATAATAGAGTGGTAGGATAGCCACTTAAAGAGTATTATGTCTAAATTGTGGTAGTGAATAGTTGAATTATCCTTCTTGTATAAATGTGGTCTCCCAGTTACCGTAGCATGTGTAGATTCTCACATAGTACAGGTAGTAGGACAACCTCGAGCCACTCCCAACAGTATAAATGCTCAACGTGAATATATAAGAACATAAGACCAGCATCACTAAAATCAAAAGTCTTCATAAAAAATGGAAATGCCCAATAGACCTAGTAATTACCAAATGGAATGTAGTTCAGATGGGAGATCTAATATTGCTTGCTCAAAAACCCTAGCATAAATGCTCAAACTGAATATTTAAGAACAAAACTCACGAAAGTCTAGGTTGCCAGCATAATTTAAGAGTATTTAATGCAAAGGTTTTCAAAATCATTTTGGTCTTCCCATTGCAGTAACTTCACCAAGTCAAGAAGATCTTCTATCAGCTTAATAGCGGATCCTTGTTCCATTTAATGCATTTGCTATTTTTCTATCAACACCAACTAAATATCATCTGGAATCCGAATGCTCTTCTCAAATCAAAAGTGCTTATATCATCATTCTACAAACCATTTTCGAAATCTAAAAAAATACTAAGCATGTTCTTTAAGTTCTCATCATCATTCTTGGTCAAGCATATTCCCGAAAGTCCGTTGATCGAGGCTTGAGAAATAGCCTCACATCTGGCACAAGAACTCGAATTTTTTTTCTAAATGAACTAAAAGAGAACTGAACTATCCGATGTTGCTGCAACTCGGTTGCCCAACAGGCTGCTGTTTGGGCAAGTAAATCTCTAATTTTAACAGTTAGCCATCTCTTTCATCCAACATTTCCACAGATATATTGAACAATGTTCATGGGATCAATTTCCAATGCTTGCTTCAGCAAAAATTTCATCTATGGCATTCAACACGAGAACACTATTTAAGTTAAATGAAGGAAATTGATTTTGGAGTTCTTTTTGAAAATTGATAATGTCATTTATTCTTGGAACACAGACTAAAACCCTACTTCCCATATCCATCACACTGCTGACTAAACCACTAGCATTTCAAGTTTTGCCGGTACCTGGAGGCCCTATGCAAATTCAACTGAGTTTTATGCGACATCTCATTTTTGACAAGATGCTTATTATAAACTCAATTTGCTCTTTGTTATACTTGGGAGTATTGGCTCTTCAACCTCACATTGTCCAATACACTTTTCACAGAAGAAAATGTGCTGCAAACAAAATACAGAAATATTAGTTCACAAAGTTTACCACGCTTCTGAATTAAGTGCTTTGAGAAAGAAAATTCAGTACTTGCCTTCTATAGAATCAGCCTAATAGTAGGAAAACAGACGAATGAAATAGCTTTAGACAAATTCAGAGCCTCGTGATGTTGGTTAGCAAGCTGATAAATTGAATTACACATCTGTTTATGATGATCAACTCATCACAGATGGTTTTTGTTTAAAAACCGTCACTAAAGTCGAGTAACACATTGCAGATGATCTTTTAGGAAAAAAATCATCTCTGGTTTCCTTTGGCCCATTAGGCCCATTAACTGTTCCTTTATATACTGTCGTAGATACAAGTCTAGACAGTGAATTTGTGGCACCCCCGGTCGGTTACAATGACCTCCGGGCGTGCGAAGGGACAACGAGCGAGAGCGCGAACGCGTGAGGCAGCCGACGACGTAAGTCGGTGTTTGTATTAGGGCACGAAAATGAGAGCTTATACGTGAGGAAAATGAAAAATCGATCCCCCAAACACTACCCCTTAGGGGGTATTTATAGGGTTGGGGGAGGAGAAAGCTAAGATTACAATTTTGCCCCTAAGGGGAGAAACTATTACGGGGGCACAATGGTCATTTCCATATCCCTAAGGAATCTTGAGGGAATATGCTCGGGCATCTTCAGGGGAATCTTCTGGGGAATATACCGGGGAATATACTGGCCCCACGCGAGGGCTCGTCGGCGACAGTTCTGACGACAGAGGGCGGGCTCGTCGGAGGCATCCCTAACGACAGAGAGCGGGCTCGTCGGAGACAGCCCTGACGCGGGGAACGCGTGGACGCGTCGAGGACGGCTTCGTCGCGGGGAGCGTGGATGAGAACTCCCATAGCGTTACAGTGATCCTGAACGGCATCGATTCGGGGTAGCGCAGAAACCCTCCTCCAACATATACTCTTAGGCCGCTCCCTCTAACCCTAATCGATCCCACCGTGTGCCCTTCCCCGAAATAGAGCCACCACACGTGCCTCGTTCTCTCGATCCAGATCCCACCTCCCTCCTTCTCCAGCCTCCTTCTCCGTTGCCAAGCATCGCGTGACCCTGCCCACCTCCTTCCCTCCCTATTTCTCCCCGGCTGGCCCCCACCCTCCTTCTACCCCTTCCTCCCCTTCAGATCTACAATGCGCCGAGGTGGTGAGGCGGCGGCGGTAGCAAAATTTGGTGCGGCACGACAGCCACAAGCTCAAGGTGGTCGGTCCGATGGCAGCGCGACGGCCTCGAGCTCGAGGAGGCCAGGTCTGGCCACCACAAGGCGTCATGTGAGGGAGCCCAGGTCCAGCCACCACACGCCATCGCGTGAGGGAGGCGGCTGGATCCGGCCACCACGAGATAGCGAGTGGGAGGGGGAAGATCCAGTGAGCCGAGGTGGCGTGGGAGCTATCAATGGTGACGAGGGCCCAGATACGCCGGGAGAGGCAACAAGAGGGACGGTGGGCAGGGCAAAGGGACGACACCACCGAGCTTGCTATCGCCCGCGTCTCCGAGCGCCACAGAGCTCGCCAGAGTGGGGGTGTTGAATCTGGCGTCGGCGGTTTGCTTTTTTTATTTTCTAATATGCACATCATAGATGGTTCATTGAAAACCGTCTGTGATGATTTTCGGTTATCACAAACCCTTTGTCTGTCACAGACGAGTCCAAAAACCATATGTGATAATGATTTTAATCTTGATAGGTCTTATATACCAATAGCCCTAGGGCATCCCGGGCCCCGGCTGCTTAAATGACAACTTTTGGGCCTCTCAAGATGTCATACATGAGCGGGGCACCGGCGCGGGGATGAACTTAATTGACTTCCCATTTCCCGGTCGACTATGACATGGTGGCGATCGCGACACAGGCCAAGCCTCTCGGTACGTGCCGCCTCCACCATCACCACCTGCAGGAGTGTGCACACGGCGGATTGTGAGTGACGAACATCCTGTTCTTGAGCACTCCGGTGAAGGCATTCCTCTTCTTGATCTCCCAGCGTTGAACACCACTTGGCAGAGCACGAACGAGTTGACGATCATCGTGCCTTCTTGTCAGTGGCCAAGGCATCGCAGCCCCCAGCAATGGGGTGCCGATAGCAGCGTGGCGACTTGGAACACGGCGCACATGGCATTGGTGATGAGCGACATGATCGCCTCGGTGAGCGCATCTGTGGCCAGCTCCAATGCACCCATGGTGTCCATGATCAGGCGGTTCACTCGCAAGATCTTGCCCGTGGGGCTCGTGGACACCAAGTTGATGATGAGAGCACGGCGCCGACGATGTTGACAGTGTGCTGGAGCAGGATGACGTTGCACGGTAGGCACATGCAGCGGCCTAGCTGGTGGTTGTCACCACTCCTTGGCGATGTCGCTTGGCCGTGAGGATATTGTCTTCGGTGATGGGACGCTCGTCTTGGTGCAAGCTCTCCAATGGCCTCTGGTCTGTTAGAAGAAACTCGTTTGCACTTAGTAGCTGTAGTGTTACTTTCCTGTTTTGGTTTTCAGTTAGTTAGTGTCGTGTTGTGTGTGAGTCTGTGACAATCCTACACAGCACTGAAGCGTTCGTGTGCGTCTGTTGACGCGGTAGTAGCGGGCATGATCCTTGACGTGGGATGGCGCGGCAAATATGGATCATGCACGCTTGTTTAGCCTCAGGTTGTTGAGGCCGTTTCTACTCTGTAATCGTTGCTGAATAAAGAAACGAAAGCACCGAAAAGTCGCAGAGTTGGCGACGCAAAACTCTCTCGTGTTCAACTGTTCATAGCTTTTCCACTGGTGTTCACGTGTGTATCCACAAGAGCTCCGTGCGATTTGTGGCCTGATTTCCAAAATTTGGTATCAGAGCCGAGGTTGCTCGGTGCATGCCAAAGTATATGCCACGGAGAAATCAAGGATCACCTGGTGGAGCAATGTTAGGAGGCGAGGCGTCCGAGGTGAAGAAGGATGGTCCGTTGCCGATGGTGTATCCGCAGCTGACGCAAGACAACTACACCATGTGGGCAATGCAGATGCGGGTGGCACTGCAGGCTCAGGAGGTGTGGGAGGCGATCGAGGAAGCGGGTGCCGCGTACAAGAAGGGCGGCGCAGAGTATCGCAAGGATCGTCTCGCGTTGACGGCCATCTATCAAGCAGTGCCGCGGCAGCTGCTGCCATCCCTAGCCAAAAAGGACTCGGCGAAGGAGGCCTGGGACGTGATCAAGACGGTGCAGATGGGCCACGAGCACGTCCGCGAGGCAAATCTTCAGACCCTGAAGAAGGAATTTGAGGATCTGAAGATGCGCGGCAACAAGACAGTGGATGAATTTGCCAGGCGAATCACGAAAATTGTGAGTGGCATCTGAGGGCTCGGAGACACGCTGACGGAGATAGCCGTTGTGAGACGTTTCCTCCGTGCCACACCTGCCAGATACATCCAATTGGTGGCCTCACTTGAGCAATGTGTAGATCTCAAACACTCACAATTGAGGATGTCGTGGGGCGTTTCAAAACTCATGACGAAAGGTTGAAGAGTACTTTTGATGATCCTCAAGAAGCTGAGCACCTTATGCTGTCACGCGCTCAATGGGAGCACCTTAATGGGATGGGAAAGAAGTCCAGTGACGCATCAGGAAGTAGGACAAAATGGAAGTCCAAGAAGGCTGAAGAGGATCGGGGTGGTGAGTCCAAGCCGAAGTTTGACAAGAGGAAAGTCAAGTGCCATAACTGTGGGATTTATGGACATTTTCAATCGGAGTGTCGCAAGGCTAAAAAGGAGAAGGCTCTTGTCATAAAGAAAGATGACAATGAGCCTGCCCTCTTGATGCTAGAAACCTGCGAGGTAATGGAGCCTCATGAGCATGTGACCGAGGTTGTTTCTTTGGTCGAAGAGAAGGTTCGGTTGCAAGTTAGTACAGCTGAGAAGAGAAGCAGCAATGCATGGTACCTAGACACTGGTGCTAGTAATCATATGACCAGACACAAGGCCAAGTTCGTGGAGCTCGACATGTCCATCAAAGGGACTGTCAAGTTCGGCGACAGCTCAGGAGTTGCCATTGAAGGGCGCGGGACTGTACTTGTCTCGTGTCAAACTGGAGAGCACAGGCTCGTGACAGACATGTATTACATTCCAAGGCTGACTAGCAATATAGTCAGTCTGGGGCAACTCGAGGAACGTGGCCACAAGGTTGTGCTGGAACATGGATAACTGTGTGTGTATGATCGCGAGCGACTACGTGAAACTCTTTTCTACCGTGCACGCTATATATAGTAGTAGAATCCACCGTCCAGTGTGCATCAAGATTTGTGCGTACATATTCTGTTCTCGTGTATTCCCTTGTATTTCATCTTATTCTTACTTTTCTGTGCTGTCCCATCCTCCTTTCACTTTATCAGTTACCTGCCATCTCTCCCGAATCTCTCTCTCTCTCTCTCTCTCTCTCGCGGCCATGGAGGAGCTCCTCTTTCCCCATTCCCACTCTTCAGTGCCCGGCGCCCCACCTCCCCCCACTTCGCCGGCGGTGGGACTCCTTCTCTCATCTCTCTCTTCCGGTGAGTCGACTTGCTCCGATGAGGCAACAGCGGGGAGGCTCGGGAGTGCGGCGGCGGGGTAGCTCCGGTGAGGCAGTGCTCCGGGGCGGTGGCGGAGTAGCTCCGGCGAGCTCGGCTGTGCGGCGGGAAACCAGGGCGGTGGAGAGGCAACCGGGGAAGCTGGGCGCTCGGGAGCGAAGGCGACAGGGCGGCGGAGCTTGGCGACGGTGGAGGGGCACGGCGAGGCGGAGAGCTCGGAGCGGCGCTAGCGGAGGCCGGGGCAGAGGCACAGGCGGCCGGACGGCGAGGAGCTCAGCAGCCGAGGCCGAGGAAACGTGTCAAAATTATACGCGCCAGCGTCGCACTCGTGGAGTGCGAGACGACGCCAGCGTCGCACTCGTGGAGTGGACGCTGGCTCGTGGAGGGCGACGCTGGCTAACGCAACCAACCGTGGCGTGTGAGCTAACGCCACAGGCAATGGCATTCGGACCGCAGTACCGAACGCCACTGGGACCGGCGTTTGCCCGCTTTGCATGTTAAAAAAAGATTTAAGTATGTTTCAATTATTTAAGCTTGATTTATTTGGTGCAGTGAGCTCTGGGACCAGCAAAGCGTTCTACACTGCTTAGTTCATTCAAGTTCTAATTTATGCAATTGCGATGCTAGATAGGATTCATATAATCTAATAGTTTGTAACAGTGTATTGTTGTAAAGGGTATTATTCAATTTTAATGAAATGAGTATTTTTCATATTGTTGTATCATGAACTTGGTCAATTATGATGAAAACTTTGATGAAAACACGATTTAATATGCTGGCTGTGAGCACAATGGCTTCAAAGTTGAAAATGTTGTAGGGGAGTAAGAATGCAGCTTGGACATGGGAAGATGATTCGAGGTTTAAATTTGTGATTTCTGTCATGTATGTATGGAAGTTTCCTGGCCGAGATAAAAGAATTTGGTGCGCTTGTGCAACATTGATCTTATATATAGCGATCCATCCATCCGTAGAGAAGTATATAGCGATCGCACTCTTGCTCTTGTGCAAGATCGATCTTATATACAGCAGCTAGTGAGTTCTCAATTTTGGGAGAAGCTAGGGGAAGAAGAAGGATCAATTTTGGGAAATATCACATCTAGGTATTAGCACACTATAATGAAATTTCATGGAACAAGATTGAAATTTCATCCATAATATTCCCATAATGAAACACATGATGAAACTAGAATGAATCATAGCGAAACTCATATGAAACATGATGAAACTGAAGTAAATCAGAGTAAAACTCATATGAAACACGATGAAACCAAAGCAAACTAGAGTGAAACTCATATGAAACACGATGAAACCAAAGCGAACCAGAGTGAAACTCATATGAAACACGATGAAACTCATATGAAACATGATGAAACTCTATGAAACATGACAAATCGGAACCATACTGAAAATCACCAAGTTTCGTGTCGGTTTCATCAAGTTTCAAAATAAAAAATTATTTTTTAGATAATATATCCAATATTGATCTTATCTTGAAGATCTTCTCATAAGAAACACAACTGTTCAAACGGATCGTTAATCCGACGTTTTGCTCAATATATATGAGCGTTTTAAATTTAAGAATCAAAATAAAATCCCTAAGTTTTGATGGGGTGAGAGAATGGGAGGTGCTGTACACATTTCAGCTTTTTGGAGAGATAAAGATGCTATGATGTCAGACGGAGTGTACGAGAGAGAGAGATAGGGAATAAATGAATTGACATGCGTGGGGACCACATGAGAAAATAGGCTGTATTGTATACTTTACAACTTGTGTATTGAAAGAATAGGCCTGAATACTAGAAAATGGTGGCACGAATCTCGATGAGCATTGAACGGCGGATTCTACTACTATATGTAGCGTGCACGGTAGAAAATCCGCTCTCGAGCGACTACTCCTGATGCGAGTAAAGAGAGCGAAGAACAGACTCTATGTCCTTGACCTTGATCTGGCGCTGCCGATCTATCTTGTGGCGCGCTCTGATGACGAAGCTTGGCGCTGGCATGCACGCTTTGGACACATAAGCTTCTAGGTGCTGCGAAAGCTGGGACAAGAAGGAATGGTGGAGGGCCTACCAATCGTCAGCCATGTCGAACAAATATGTGATGGGTGTCTTGTCGGCAAGCAACGGCGTGCACCGTTTCCACGGCAATCCAATTTCCGAGCTAAACATCCACTCGAGCTGCTGCATGGTGACCTCTGCGGTCCTATCTCCCCGCCAACACCATCTGGTAACAAGTATTTCTTATTAGTAGTAGATGACTATAGTCGATATATGTTCCTGGTGTTGCTGAGATCGAAAGATCAAGCACTGCAAGCATTCAAGAAAATTAAAGTTGCAGCTGAGGTAGAAATGGGGAGCAAGCTCAAAGCCTTCCGTAGTGATCGCGGAGGAGAATTCACATCACATGAGTTTCAGAACTTTTGTGATCAGCTGGGGATTAAGAGGTTCCTTATCGCACCGTACTCACCTCAGTAGAACGGTGTGGTGGAACGTCGCAACCAGACGGTTGTGGCAATGGCACGTAGCATGATGAAGAGCATGGGGGTACCCGGGAAATTTTGGGGAGAGGCAGTGTCCACGGTTGTGTACATTCTCAATCGGGCACCAACCAAGGCAGTGACAAGCATGACACTGTATGAAGCGTGGCATCGCCGCAAGCCGAATGTGGAACACCTCCGCACTTTTGGCTGTGTGGCACATGTGAAACCGATGGGCACGCACGTCACAAAGCTAGCAGACCGCAGTGCACAAATGGTTCTCATTGGATATCAAGAAGGGTCGAAAGCTCTTATCGTGTCTATAACCCCAGGACCAAGAAAGTACAAGTGACACGTGATGTGGTATTTGAAGAAGGCAAACCGTGGAGCTGGGAATCAATTCCCGAAGAAGTGTCACAAAGTCCTGGTGAAGTATTTGTTGTGTCATTTGAACACTCACCTGAAGAGACAGTCGATGAAGCAACTGAACAAGACCCAATCACACCGTCTTCTGTGCACGGCGTTGTGCCAGAGGTGGAGGGTGCCACGGCCACCGTGGGTGAGGCATCACCAGTCTCACCACCTGCCACAGATGTGGCGGTGTCGACACCGGCGACTCCCCTGGCACTTGTGCCTGTGGGAACACCTGCCTCAACTTCCTCAAGTGAAGGTCCAGTACGGGTGCGCAGCTTGAGTGATGTGTATGACTCCATCGAGCCGGTGGAGCCTGAGTATTCTGGTCTGTGTCTCTTTGGTGCAGAAGAACCGGCCAGATTTGAGGAGGCTGAGAAACAAGAAAGCTGGAGAGCTGCAATGCAGGAGGAGACTGAATCTATACGTGACAATCAAACCTAGAGTTTGGCTGATCTTCCTGCAGGACATAAGGCAATTGGTTTGAAGTGGGTTTATAAGGTGAAAAAGGACACTAGAGGAGCTGTAGTGAAGCACAAAACACGTCTGGTAGCCAAAGGATATGTGCAGTGTGAGGGCATTGACTTTGAGGAAGTGTTTGCTCCAGTGGCAAGGATTGAAACAGTGAGATTGCTGATAGCACTAGCAGCTCAAGAAGGTTGGGAATTGCATCACATGGATGTCAAATCTGCATTCCTAAATGGTGATTTGGTTGAGGAGGTATATGTCCATCAACCACTTGGTTTCATTGAACCTGGAAGTGAGCATAAAGTACTCAGGTTGCACAAAGCCTTATATGGACTGCGGCAGGCCCCAAGAGCTTGGAACTCTAAGCTAGACAGTACACTCCTCACTCTTTGTTTTGAGAAGTGCCCTCTTGGGCATGCAGTATACAAGAGAGGGAAAGGAGATTCAGCTCTGCTTGTAGGAGTGTATGTGGATGACTTGGTGATAACTGGTGCTAGTGTTGAGGAAATACACAAATTCAAGGATCAGATGAATTAAGGAATTGTTTAAGATGAGTGATCTGGGGCTGTTGAGCTATTATCTTGGTATTGAAGTTCAACAGACACCCCAGGGGATATTCTTATCACAAGCAGCTTATGCATTGAAGATTCTTGAAAATTGCAATATGGTAGATTGCAACCCAAGTCAAGTTCCCATGGAAGCAAGACTCAAAATCAGCAAGAAGAGTGAAGCTCCAGCAATTGATGCCACCATGTACCGCAGCATTGTAGGGAGTCTCAAGTATCTTGTGAATACAAGACCCGATTTGGCATTCTCTGTTGGGATAATCAGTCGATTCATGGAGTCTCCTACATCTGAACACATGGCGGCAGTAAAGCAAATACTGAGGTATATCAAGGGAACCTGTAAGCTGGGATGCTATTATATATGAGATGCTACTATGAGAAGAAGCGTGAGCAAGTGAGAACTCATTTTGTGGGTTATAGTGACAATGATATGGCTGGGGATCCGGATGATCGGAAGAGCACAACCGGCATGGTTTTCTTCCTCGGAACTTCACTGATCTCTTGGCTGTCCCAAAAGCAAAAGGTTGTAGCATTGTCATCATGTGAAGCTGAGTATATAGCAGCATCTTCAGCAGCATGTCAGGGTGTATGGTTGGGAAGGCTCCTTGGTGATCTTCTGAACCAAAGACCTGACAAAGTGGTGCTCAAAATTGACAACAAGTCTGCCATCTCTCTGGTAAAAAACCCTGTGCACCATGATCGAAGCAACATATTGATACTAGGTATCATTATATCAGAGAATGTGTGGAAGAAGGGAAGGTAGCTGTTGAGTACGTGAGCACAAATGATCAACTTGCTGATATCCTTACTAAACCTCTTGGAAGAGTGAAGTTCCTGGAGATGCGAGAAAGGATCGGCATGCGAGAAGTGGACTCTGTGCAACGAGGTTAGGGAGGTGAATGTTAGAATAAACTCGTTTGCACTTAGTAGCTGTAGTGTTACTTTCCTGTTTTGGTTTTCAGTTAGTTAGTGTCGTGCTGTGCGTGAGTCTATGACAATCCTTCACAGCACTGAAGTGTTCGTGTGCGTCTGTTGACGCGGTAGTAGCGGGCATGATCCTTGACGTGGGATGGCGCGGCAAATATGGATCATGTGCGCTTGTTTAGCCTCAGGTTGTTGAGGCCGTTTCTACTCTGTAATCGTTGCTGAATAAAGAAAAGAAAGCACCGAAAAGTCGCAGTAGTTGGCGACGCAAAACTCTCTCGTGTTCATAGCTTTTCCACTGGTGTTCGCGTGTGTATCCACAAGAGCTCCGTGCGATTTGTGGCCTGATTTCCAACATGGTCGGCATGGGATTTTCAACCCGACGAAGCCCAGCATTGTCTGCTGCGTGTGCCGCTGCATCTAACAATGCGCCTAGATCATCCCGGCGTGCGGCGCCTTTCCAGTGCGTGATCACCGTGCGGACGTGTCGTCCCTAATCATGATGCTTTTTGTCGGAGTTGAACATAAGCCTAGACGTGAACCACGTACCTTGCAATGCAGCTCCTCTTCAATGCGTCGGCGTCCATGCCGAGGTCCACAATAGCATGCACCGCCTTCTCCGGTGTTGCATGCCCAATATTGCCTAAGCTCATGTGGTTGTTGATCGCGGACACAGCCGAGACAAGGCCGGGACGCCGCACGATGAAGATACAATCGATGTCGGACTCACTCTCCTTGGTGGGCCGCGCGGGTTACATATCAGCTTTGTGGTGGGCTGTCCGCTTACAGCGACAAAGGTCATTTCTTTAGTCTCATACGTATCGTGGACCAACAGTAGCGGCTATTTATATAATGGAGCATGGAGACCATCTTAAGTACTTCTAAGACATCGTACTCACTTTTAACTTATATATGATCGGTTGCCAAAACTCGTGCTTTGGTGTTCCCTGTGGGGCACACACAGGCAAGAACTTTTTGCCCTTTACTAAATGTAAATTTTTCTTAAGATATAACTTAATTTTTAAGCTTGCTTTATTTTTATGATAGCAAGAAGCCTCAGATTTAAGACTTACCGAGCTTCTCCACTTCTTCACTTATCCTACCATGTCCTTTGCTCTAGAACTTCAAACTATTTACGAAAAAGCTACCACTCAAAACTTAAAAGGAATTTCCTCTCTTCCCATTCCTACCCTGCTCCTCCTGGATTCCACTGCCCTCCGCATGCCTGCCGCCCTCCCCACTCCCTCCCCCCATGCCCGCTGCCTTCCCAGGTCACCGCCACCCTCTCGCGCCCTCCGACCTTTCCACGCCCTTCCCCCGCATCCGTTGACCTCCCCATGCCCTCCCCACTCCCTTTCCCCCGTGCCCGCACCGCCACCCTCCCCATGCCCGCCGCCCTCCCTCCTGTTGCCCAGATTTGATGGTGCAAGGTCCCATTGCTAGCCGGCCGCACAAATCTGACGGTGGCAAGTCACAACCATCGTCCTCCTTGTACTCCAGAAAGGCTCCTCCCTCCACAGCGCCCCCCACTGGACCAGCTCACGGCCACCGAGCCGCACCAAGCTCCCCCGCCGGTGACCTTCCCGACACCCACCTCATGGTGAACTTCCCCACGGCCACCTCCTCCATGGTAACCTCCCCACCGGCCACCTCCCTGACCCTAGGACGCAGCCACCCCTCCGCCAAGCCACCCACAAGATGTTTCTCATTTCAATTTCACCTACTTTACAGTTTAGGGTCTTTAAATTACTTGTATTCGAATCAATGTTCAGTTGTGAATACTATTGTTCTATATGAACATTCATGAATCCTGCTTTTGTGGTTCATGGGAGTCAACAAAGCTTTTTATTTAACAATGAGATGGTAGAACTTGCAACATCAAATTGTAGTTTCACTGTTCTAGCGATACAAGTGCCACTACACTACTACAACAAGCAATTATTCTTATTGTGTTGATAACCAACATTGGCATTAATTTTACTTGCAAGGGTGCAGTTCTACTTGTAGATAACCAACATTGGCATTTTACTTGCAAGCGTGCAGTTCTACTGATAATTTCACTTGTTTTTCATGTTGATCACCTAAATACTAGTGCTTAAATGACAAGAGATTTGCTTGTTATGGCTTGCTGTTATGATCCCTTACAATTATCTGGTTGTTTCACCTCGGGACATAATTATTTTGAACTCCTTGCCTTCTGAAGTATAAACTATGAACAATGTGAATAATTCTTGTACTTGCAGATGAATGATGTTCTAACAACTGGAAGTATCAGGGGTACAGAAGGAGAAAATAAGCGTTTAGCAAAGGCCTCCCTTGCCTACAATTGTGAGGGATTTGACCTTGTTCTTTTGTGTAGGAGTGAGAAAAATGTTAACCTTCCAGAAACAGAATAGTTGCAGACGAATAATGAGAAACGAAAGTTCATTATGATATGTATGAATTGGATAGTTGGCTATATAAATAGAAGAAAATTTTATGTGTATACGGAGTGAGTAAAATTAGTGATTATTGAGCATAGAGTAATACATGGTGGGTACTATGAGCATAGCTTATTTTGATGCATGCTATTATTATGTGGTAGATGCTTTCCGATACATTGTCTTGCATTGCAATTCTTTGGTGTAGTAATGAGCAATTAACCAGCCCAGGGGCAGAACTTAAACAACAAAACAACGATCCCGTCTATTAAACAGCAAACAACTGAGTCCAGGGGTATTTTAGACTTTAATTGCACCTTTCACCATATACAATAAGCTCAAAATCTATAAGCATTTCTAGCAGGCGGAACTTATTTTCAAAGTCTATTTTCATCGTAGTCTATAGCGAGCTTATTTGGATAATCGATTTATGTACAAGCTCAAGCCATCTCGAAGGAGGCATTTCTCTGGATACACTCACTTTTTTGTTTAGTCCCATGCCGCTCACAGTCCAATAGTAGCGACTGTTTATATACTGGAGAATGGAGACCGTCTGAACCTATCAGAATCTTACTCACTGTTTCATCGGTCGGCATAATTCGTGCTTTGATGTATTTGCGCCTGTCTTGTTGTTGCCTTTTCTTTTGTGCAAAAGATTAAAATTGATTGCACAAACACTTGCTCTTGACTATGAGCAACCGCTTTGGCTGGATGAGGTGACCCGTTATTACAAGATCAGATCGTGTGGTTAAATAAGCTGAGGCAAAAGCCAGGGTGGAGACAAGTGGAGTCCATGGTCTTTTACGTACATAAGTGTGCCTTTGCATTGGAAAAGTTAGCTTTTGTTGAAGCTATGGTATTTGCTCTTGTGAAACCTACTCTGTACCCAAGACGTACATGTCCAGAAAAGAAAGAATTAATGGAGTTCTTCTAAGGCAAGCAAAAAACAGTAGAGCGGAGGTTCATGAACAGTTTGTGAGGAGTTGGTCAAATGAAATAAGAAAGAAAAAGGAAAGAAGTTTGAACAAGGAGTACCTCCACGCATGAGAGAGAGAGGGCGCGTGCAGGCCAGGCAGGGTGTTGCAAATTTCCGCATGTGCCCCTCTCGGGAAATAGAGTCTGCATGCAGGTCCTTTTTCGGCAGACAGAAGGAGACTGAGAACACCTCAAATAAGGAAAGGGAATCGCGCGTCCCGTTTAGTCGTTTTCCCCATGCAGCCGCGCAACTGCATCCGCTACGAGCCAAATCAACACTACCATCAAAAAAGTCATCGTACACAATTAAAAAAGCTCATCGCATACGGTTTTTTAGTCTATATGCACTGGCCGATTTTTGGGGTGCACATCGCACACGGGTCCAGAGCCGTATGCGATGATATGCACATCACATACGGTTTTTCAGTTTAGTCCGTGTGCGATGTGCTCCATACAGACAGGTTATTTAGGTTGGGAAAAAAGCAAAAAAAAATATTGTTAGGCACGTTTCTCTCGCCCTCTACAACTCAAGTCACAAGTCACGCAATTCTTCGCGCAAAATACGCACGCGTGCGGTTTTGGAGACTCGAACCCATAACCTCCATGACCTCTTGCTCTCACGTGAGCCCACCTAACCATCTCACTTGAACATAGTCTTATAACTTGGTAGGATATCTATTCGTTTTGAACCTTTCAACCTGAATCTTTCGGCTAATATTTGGACATCTAGATGGCTCTAAATAAGAAACTTGCCAACTGTAAAGTTGTAGATCTCGTCGAGAACTACAATTTTCATATAGACATTATCTCCATCCAACTTCATATGAAAAAGTTACGAATTTTCGAAAACGAGACATCGCAGTGCTGTGCGATGTGCCTCCTTCCAGCTAATATTTGGACATCTAGATGGTTCCAAACGAGAAACTTATCAACTGCAAAGTTGTAGATTGTGTCGAGAGCTGCAATTTTCATATAGACATTATCTCCATCCGACTTAATATGAAAAGGTTACGAATTTCAACATCACAACAACTGTGTGCGATGTGCTATGTGACATGTCTCCTTCCGCCTAATATTTGGACATTTAGATGACTCCAAACGAGAAACTTGTCAACTTAAAAGTTGTATATTTCGTTGATAGCTACAATTTTCATATAGACATTGTCTCCATCCAACTCTATATGAAAAAGCTATGAATTACTGAAAACGACATCGCACACAGTTGTTTTCTAACAACCGTGTGCGATGTGCCTCCTTCCGGCTAATATTTGGACGTCTAGATAGCTCCAAACAAGAAACTTGTCAACTGCAAAGTTGTAGATCTCGTCGAGCATATAGACATTTTCTCCATCGGACTTAATATGAAAAAGTTATGAATTTCCACATGCCTCACGTCGCACACGGTTCCTAGGAAACAACCGTGTGCGATGTGAGGCACACGGTTTTTCAGAAAAAATCGTGTGCGATGTGCCTCACGTCGCACATGGGCCAATTTGCTGTGGCACATCACACGAGTCTAAAATAGTGACCGTGTGCGATGTTCACATTGGTGACGGGTTAGGCCAAACCGTGTGCGATGAAGGGTCTTAAAAGACCTGTTCTGTAATAGTGCAACAATGTACACTAGAAAAACTTATAAACTATGTAGGATCTTCCATCGTCTCTGACGCAATTTCCCAATTTTCTTTCGCATCCTTAATTAGTGAAGGAAACCTCTCTCTCCCAAAACCCCCCTCTCTCTCAAAACCTCTCTCTCCAAACCCTAGTCATTATATCCATGATCTCCCCTCGCCGCCGCAATGGAGGCCGTTGGCGGGCGACGAGGCTTCTTAGTTCCTAACCTGCCTCGGTAGGTCTACCCCATATGCCGCGGCTTTTCTCGACCTAGACGATCGGACTGGGAAAACTAATGACAAGTGGCGGTGCGGCGACTGCGATAGCAGGCGACGAGCCCGGGGGAGCTACGGGTGGCGTGCAGTGACGATCTAGGTGTTTCACGTGGTCTACATCTATTGGCATGACCAATTACGCTTCGGGCAGTTGGATGCATTTGGGCTTCGTCGTCTCTTCACCAAAGGGGATGGGCTGATGCGGCTTGGGATACCGGGATGGCAGTCTGGATGGTGGTGTGGCATTGAATCGGCATGCTCATTCTGCTTCTAGTGAACTTCTCCTATGGCTCCAGCGTGAGCTGCCCTTTCCTCGTCATGCCGGGAGCTGGCAATCGTGATGCTCTTGTGAGCAAACGTCGGTCAGTAGAGATGGTGGATGGCGGCAATGGTAGTGCTCTTTGGTTGGATCTGGCATGACTTTTTAGGCGTCTTCTCCTAGGAAAACCCATGATCTAGCCTTGACAGGTTAGATCAGGCAACATCAACATGCGTGCGTCATCTTCTTGTTGAAGGTGTTGTCTCGAAGCTCCGCTTTCAGCGTTGAAAACCCTCGGTCTGACCTATTGATTGGACCCAGCAAGGTCGGTGTACAAGAGGCTTTCCTTTCTTAAAGGTGTTGTCTTGGAGTATCGACTTCTCTACTAGTTACTGTGCCATCGTGTCTGGGGTCATATTGATCCCCGGTTATAGGATTATGGTGGATGATTGAAGCTTTATCTAGCCACTAAGTGTGGTTTTAGTAATTAATGATAATACCTATGGACTAAAAATTAGGTGAGAATTGTTTGAAGGTTGTTCCGTAGGTGATGCAATGGTTGATAGAGCATGGATTCATTGAGGAATGCCATGATCGAGATCAAAAGAGATGCATTGAGATCAATGAGTTCTAGGTGATACTCAGGTGATCAAGAAGAAGCTAGAGAGAAGAAGACATCGGATGATCAAGATTGTAGTTCAAGGAGTGAACTCAAAGATGATCGAGATGTGCAAAGCTCATGAGTTGAGCTAAGCGAAGAACAAGAGGAAGTCCATGAGTTGGACTCAAGAAGATTGATGATAAGCATGAAGGCTAAGTCATTTGAACCACTCAAATGACTAAGGTATATAGTCGTCAATAATGTCTTATGGACTAATCCATTTGCTTTGTGATAGTGTGTTGGGGTTAGGATCCATGGGCTCATATGTTGAGCTAAAAGGTTGAAGATTAAATCCATGAGTTGGACTGAAGAAAGTTGACAATCAAGCAAAGAAGACTTTGCCGCTTGCGATCAATGGACCAAGTGACTAAGGTATGAGATTGTCAATTTATGTGTATGGACTAACCCACATGCAATGTGTTTGAGAGTGAGTTGGGATTAGGTTCATATGATGGCAAGAGTTGAATCGAGATATTCAAATGTGCCAAATGGAAGAGCAAGATCAGGTTGAGCATGGTGAAGACTCATGAACTTGATGCTTGCGATTCAAGCCTTAGTGGTGAACCGATGAAGATAATGTGAAGAGAAAGCCTCCTATGCTTAGTGCATGTGGAGCTATCATTTGGACTTCATCAAGCTTCCGAAGATCGAGAGAGGATTGAGATGGGGAGCAAGGATGAAGATCGTCATCAAGCTCAAGTGGAGTTGATGACAAGCCTAGAAGAGCAATAAGAAGCGACGGGACTTGGACGATGTGTTTGTCAAGTCCGGCAAGGATTGCTCAAGGGCAAAGGTATGCCATAGACTAGGGTTTCTAGTTTTGCCGGTCTCACGGAGTTTGGTGGGAGACCGGGTTATAGGTTCGATAGCCGTACTATCAAGAAGGGCTACCGGATGTGTAGCGCAATCATATCAGTTATCAGATGCTCAAACCTAGAATGTGTGCGGGTCGTGTTTTGTCGGGAAGTCTAGATCTTAGTGTTCTAGGTTTCTGTCTGAGTAGAGGCGGTCTGACCGGCCTGGCTCTGTTCTGAGCTGCCTTGGGTCTATTACCCGGAGTGTCCGGGTTGTCCCGGAGTGTCCGGTGGTCTTGAGCTGTTTTGGAGTGCTCTTGGCCAAGTACCCAGAGTATCCGGGTTGTCCCCGAGTGTCCGGGTTGGGCCGAAATGCCCGGACGTGTTATTCCCTGTGTGCCAGGGGTCCAACGGCTAATTTGTAGCCGCTGGAATTTGTGTGTCCAGTACCCCGAAATGTCCGGATGTGTTAAATTTGTGTATCCGGAGTGTCCGGGGGTTACCCCGGAATGTCCGGATGTGCTGCCGAGATCCTAACGGCTAGTTTGTAGCCGTTGGATTTGTGTATCCGAAGTGTCTGGGGGTGTTACCCCGGAATGTCCGGATGTGATGTCGAGCTCCCAACGGCTAGTTTTTGGGAGAGGGATATTTATACCCCTTGCCCTCCTTATGGGGAGGAGCTTGTGCAGTGTTAGAACTTGGTGTTCCACCTTTGAGTGCTCTCCTCTCCTCTCCCAAACATATCTTGTGAGATTCAAAATCTTTGTGACTTAGTGAGAAAAGAGAGAGTGGTGTGAGAGGTGTGTGGTGCTTTGGTAGCCCATACTTAGTGCATTAGTTGCATGAGTTTGAGCATTCGGCTTCGATTGTGTTCAAGCGCATGTCCGGGAATTCATTACTCTTGGAGGCCACCACCTCCTAGACGGCTTGGTGGTTGTGAGCTCGGTGATCTCTTCATGAAGATTGTGAAGAGGCCCGAGAGATTGTAAAATGACTTTGGAGCTCGCCATCTCCGGGAGTGGAGGAAGGAGCTAGCCGTAGTGATCGGGGAGCCTCCGGAGAGTCTTCGAGAGAAAGTGGCTTGAGAGAGAGCCCACCTTTGATTAAGTGTGATCAAGTCCTCAAACGGAAACATAGGGTATCGGTGGATATCTGAATTCCGGGTCATACATCTTTTGTCCCTTATCTCCTTTACATATTGCATTTCATACTCGCAATTCATTCTTGCTACTTGTATATCTTGTGCAGAATAAATTGTTTACCCTATTGTATTGTATGCTAATCAACCTAAGTTTGAAATCATATACACTTGATTAGGTTGCTTGTGCACTAGTTGAACTTAGCTTTCGAGGGGGGATAATCTTGTGTATAGCCAATAGTTTAATTTCGTATTTAAATTGGCTAGAATTGATTAGAAGTTTTAAATTGCCTATTCACCCCCCTCTAGGCGACATCTTGGTCCTTTCAATGATGGAGAGAAAGGTTGTCGCGAGGCCGGTGGCAGGTGTTTCCGCATACGCTGGACTCAGGATGACTAGTCATTTGTCATTCCATTTTATTTTTTATTTTTTAAGCCAACTTGTTCGGCCTGTTTCTGGCATCTCTAATTATAGTTGTATATGTATGTGAGGATGATAAAGTCAGATGAACTCTCCCCGCCATGAGCAAGCGGCCGGCAATCCCTCAAGTGCGGAGGAGAGGGAGGGGCAGCCAAAGGCCAGAGCTTGGCTACCGGTGGACAAAGTCAAATGAACTCTCCCGGCCGTGAGCAAGCAGTCTTCGATTCCACAAGTGCTAGAGGAGAGGGAGGGGAAACCAAAGGCCGGAGCTTGGTAGGTGGCGGAGAGGCAGGCAAAGACCGGAGCCTGGCTGGTGGCCAAGAAAGTGTGAAGTCACTTCCTATCGGACACCATTCTTTCTTGGGAAATCGATGAAACAGTGGATGATGATCTTTACAGGAACAAGGTATATTGTTTCACGCTCCCTCCATTTCTCCCTGATCCCTGCTCATACCACTTATGTGCCTTCTTCCTTCCCAACTTTGCTGCTATCAATGGTCACTCGCCCCTCGTGATGTGCTTAGTTTCTATAGGAGCAGTTTGCTATTAATGATTAACTTCATTGTACCATTAGACTAGACGTGTGACATAGAGTGTTGAAAATATTCAATGCATACTTGAGAGTACTCTGAAAGATTTGGGAGACAAGATATTTTCCATGGAAGATATTAGAGATAATTCTTCATGGCAAAGTGAGAAGCTTCTAGAAGTATTGAGAAATTTCCAAGACACTAGACATTTGTCATGAAGGTTCTAAAATAAACTACTTTCCATGCTTCATGGCAAATGTAAGAAATATCTAGACCTAGATACTTACCATGGAAGATGCTAGAGAAATCTCTTCATGGATAAATAAGAATAATATATATGTTTTAGTAGAAAATTTTAGAGTAAAGATATTTGCAGGTCAAGACTTTGGATGGTTGCCATTTGGCACCAATCCTATAAGCTTGTACAAGTATAAGTACGGGTGCCAACCCCTCCCTCATGTACAACCAAGAAAAGAGCTACCAAGTGTGAGAGTCTTAGGGATGACTATGAGAAGGTCATAGTGGAGTGGTACGGTAACCACTAAGAAGAGTGGATGCCATGTGGTCCTAGCGCTAGATAGTGTGACATGCCAATAAAAAGTCAAATATGCCTAGCTTAAGTTTTGTAATGTGCTTAGGGATTTCTTTTTATTAATTTCTATACGCAGAAACTTATGATTAATGTGGACGTGCAATATGTAGATGAGCCATTTTTGTCCTTCTTAAAGAATAATATGTGAATTTCTAGATTTGAAACATGGGAGAGTTTGTAGTTTGTTATTTGATCTCTTATTGATGTGTCAGGTCATATTTTTCATGTAGGTCAGAAAGGTGCATAGTTATTTTGAGACTATTAAAGAGTATATGAGTCAAGAACATGTCAAGAAAGGTGCCCCTGAACTTTTGATCGAAGAATGTAGAATACGTGTAAAAGATTCGCTACAGAATATCAAATCTTCTCCATACTATCTTGTCAAGAATCTGTTAACCACCAACTCAGATTCAGTGCATTTTGTTGACATTGATCTTACATTGGACACAAAGGGGAATCATCATGTGGCCAGAGAGGATCATATATTTCTGTTTAGCAGTAATTCTCCTCAAGCTCATAATTAAATTTCTCTTTAACATGCATTGGTAGGGTTAGTAATATAAGTTTGCACTCTAAGTTTCATCAAGGTTTCAAAGCACTGATTTCAAAAGGCAAGGGAAATATTAAATTTGCAATATTCTTGACTAGCATAATTGATTCTCTCAATGTTTGAATGAGATGTACCTATGCAATACAGAGGAGAATTGTTCAAGAATCAACTCAAATATGAAGTTAGCCCAATTAGTAAGATGTGTATGTAATTACAAGTTTTAATCTCGACTGAGTACATTTTTTCTGTGTTGTACTTCGTAGCTAACCTAGTGTGTTCGTTTTTTCTTGGATTTGCAGCCCATCAATGATTCTAATCTATGCCCCTAGCCATTCGGATTGGAAAACCTTTTCGAAAATCTAAGTGAACAACAAATGGCTATTGCCAAACCTGCTGCTCAAGCAGTCCAATGCAAACACAATAATATTGTAAAACTTATTTGGGGTCCTCCAGGGTCTGGAAAGACATTGATCATCACTGAGGTACTCCGTATTTTGCATCAGATGGATTTCAAGACTGTTATTTGTGTTCCTAGGAAAGGTGACATCATTCCTTTGTTAATGAATTTTGAAGACTCCCACTATTGCTTGCATGATGTTCTTGTTCTTGATAACTTGGAGGGGACAAAACTCAGCACTAAACTTCCTCAAGCTTGCTTAGAGGATACTCCCTCCGTCTAGAAATGTAAATCGTATTTTGATTTGTTAAAACAAGACTTTGGCCAATATTTACCCTATTGATATACGATTTATGTAATGTAAAATCATAATAATAAGAAAGTACTTTTGAATATGAATATAATGATATCAATTTTATGTTACATAAATCACATATTAATAGAGTAATCATTAGTCAAAGCCTTGTCTAAACCAATCGAAATACGCCTTATATTTCTGGACGGAGGGAGTAGATCACAAGATCTACTTGTTTGCTTGAAAATGTTTAAGCAATTGGGCCATGAAATGATCTTCTTGAACTAAAGATCTTTTGTACTAAAAAATGTGATTATCCAGGTGATTCTACTAGATGAAGTACCAATGGTCGTCCTATCTTCACATTGGATTTGTTTAAGAAGAATTTTGATGTTCTTATGGATATGTGACAATATTTGGTAGAGTTAAGAGAGGGAATCTTGGGGATGTGTCTAACCAATGATAATGTCAATGATATCGAGAAACTACTCATCATTTTGAGAAATTTTGAAGATCTATTATGTCACGGAGGAGTAGAGGAAAAGATCGTGCAACAAGCTTTCAGACTAGTACACTCAGTATCGTCTACTCATAGGTGTACTGGGTTTTCGGTTGTTGAAGAACTAAATAATAAAAGATTCACATGCTCGAAAGCCGTGCAAAATTCGATAATATTAGTTGAACTACCAAAATTTGGTGATAGAAATGACATTGAGGATTATTGGACTGCACAATGCAAAGTTTCATTACTACCATTGCTTCTGCCTTCCGTCTATCCAAGGCAAACATAAATTCAATTGGTATACTAATAGTAGATGAGGCATCTCAGATCAAAGAGTGTGATCTGATTGTTCCCTTGAAGCTCTCAGTTAAGCATATTTGGATGTTGGATGATGATTACAATTAATGTCCAGCCTGTTGTAAGTAAGGTAATTTTTTTTCAACTTCGTATTCTATTTATTGGTAACACTAAGTTATACTGGCTGATCTGAATTATTCTTTGATTTTTTTTTAATAATTAGGTGTGTGAAGAGGCTGGCTTTGCTACTAATCTTTTCCAAAGACTGCTAAACCTAGGGTTTCCAGAGGATATACTCACGGAGCAGTTTGTAGTAAACTTGGCGATCTTTCGTTTCCTAAACAAGCAACGTTATAATTTCTTTAATGATATGATTATTACCTTTTGACAATATCATGGCTAACTCGATTAATATGGCTATGTTTAGGAAGAAGATAATGAGGATGATGTCAAGCACATTTCATTTCCTAAAAGCGTGGTGGAGAGCAATTAGTAGTTGCTACACTACTACTAATTTCACATATAAAATGTCTAAAATACCAAATACATGATTGGTGTGCAATTATTTTGTTTGACATGTAGGATGAATTGGTCTAATCCCTTTGGTTTGGAATAATCGAGATTGAAAGATGAAGGATAAGAGTAGAGTTTAGTCTTGATGGTGGCATGACATAGTGTCCTTTTGGCTGTTGGATGTTGATTTGTTGATATTGAGTCTTTACATTCGATATCTTGTTGGACTTGGACTTTAGTGTATGTATGAATGTTTATGTTGAGACTTGGGATTTATTGAAATATTGATTGCATGTTTTTGTTATGTCATGATACCTATGAATTGTATAATTATTCAATATCTACTTGTGAATTGTCAGGCTTTTAGTAAAGATCATACCAAATATTATGAACCGAGAATACGAGCTGCTTGCGAGCTTTTTTGGTTGGCTTGTCAAGCTTTTTTATGAGCCTAGGTCATGCCGTGAGTCTCGAGCTAAATTTCTAGTCTGAATTAGGAAAGGGAAATTGTTAAAGGGTATGACAACACTTAGATTGACTAGAAGGAAATGGGAACAATACGAACGACAAAAAGAAGTAAATAGAGAAGGATATTCCTTTTGCGTTTTGTTTTGAGATTGCTGACCAAGGGTACCACCTGGTGCTTCTTTTTGCATTTTGTTAGGTGTAGTCAATAAGGAGATTTACTCGAAAAGCATATAATCACCAAAGAAGGTTGGCTTTAGGCTGGCCCAACCCAACCCTAATCGATTGGGTGCAGTGCGATCGAACCATATGTACAAAGCTCCTCTCAGGGGCGAGGCAGACCAAATGTAGAGACAAGCCCGGGCCCATGGGCGTGCAGCCCGTGTGACGGAACAGGGCCTCCAATTTCCAGGGGCCCCAAATTTCTGAGTAGTTCAGCACTTTAGCCCATCAGTCCATCAGCCATTAATCCCCCTACGGCCTGCGCCTCTTCGTCTTCGTCTGCGCGATCGCTGAGCCGATCGGTCTCGCCGTCTCAGCGTGACGGCGTGAAGCGCTGCTACCGCAAGGAGAAGCGCCAGACCTTGACGCGGAAGAAGCCATCAGGCATGGCCTGCTGCTACGGCTGTGGCACGCCGCTGCATACGGACGAGGAGGGCTCCCTGGGCTACGTCGAGGCCTTCACTACCCTTTTTCACAGAGCAAAGCGGTGCCTCTGTTCACTCCGTATTCACTTCATAGTAAGTGCATTGAGCCATTGAGCAAACTCTGTAGATGTATGTTCACTTCATGTTGATACACTTGCTTGCTTCACGTGGTCCACTCCTTTAGATATTTATTGACTTATCTAATATCTAGCATGGAGTACCACACTGTGGCAAAGTTTTTTTCTTTTTTCCTTTGATGACAATTGGTTCTACATGAGACTCCGCGCCACTTGCACTTGCTCTACATTTCCCTGTCTTTGTTTGCTTTTGATTTTAGTAGTTAGTACATACACTAGATAATGAAGTTATAAGTGTATTTTTAATATTTAGAATACTACTTTCTGTTATATTTTTTGTCCGCTTCCTTGTATGATTATTGGAGCATTAAACACGGCATTGTCCTATTTGTTTCTTGCATGAGCTACTTCAATTGGTCTAGACGTCTAGTGTTCCAAGATCCAAGTCATGTCTTCTACAAATCGGTCTAGAAAATATGAATCTAGTTACAAAAAGCATAAGAAAAAACAAAGAATGGAGGATTTAACTCAATCTCAGAAAGGGGCAATGGATAGGTTTATTATAAAAGATTCACAAGTGTCATCCGATAATCAGTCACTTGATCAAGGCCCTGCACTTGATAATAATGCTGAGGTTGAGGAAGTTCTTATTGATAACACAAACGTTGACATGGATAATAATGGTGATAACATCGGGGCCACTAGTATTGATGTTAATTTGAATACTTCACCTGTTGCGGATGTTGGTGATTCTTTTCAGCCTGATATATTTGATCCAAGATATTGGGATTCCCTTGATCCTAAACAGATTGACATTTTAGCACAAAATGGCACTAGAAGAGACTTATCAATTCAGAAAGGTCCTAAGGATAGATATTCTAGAAGGTTTTCTGCTCTATTCTACACTAGAATTCTATCAAATGGGGAGCATTGCGATAGGGATTGGCTTGTCTATTCTAAAGAAGTCGATAGAGTCTTTTGCTTCGGTTGTAAATTATTTACAAAAGGGCATCGAAAAGGTTAGTTGGCAAATGAGGGGTATAATGATTGGATACATCTTGGCAGTAGACTTAAAGAGCATGAGACAAGTACAGATCATGTTTTGAATATGACCACTTGGTATGAGTTGCATACTAGATTGCAAAAGCATCAAACTATTGATAAAGATGCTCAGCGACAACTTGAGAATGAAAAGGAACACTGGAGAAAAGTTTTGTTCAGAATTGTTTGTATTGTAAAATTTCTTGCCAAGCATAATCTAGCCTTTCGTGGTACTAACAGCAAATAGTATGAAAATAGCAATGGGAATTTCTTGGGTTTGGTAGAGATGTTGGCTGAATTTGACCCAGTTATTCAAGAGCATGTTCGCCGTCATACAAATGAAGAAACTCATGCTCATTATCTTGATTATAAGATACAGAATGAGTTGATACACTTGCTTGCTTCTGCTATTAAGTCTGAGACTGTTAAGAAAATAAAGAGTGCAAAGTATTTCTCTGTCATACTTGATTGTATCCCTGACGCAAGCCACCAAGAACAGATGTCTTTAATTATAAGATATGTGGATTTATCTTCAAGTCATGTTTGCATAGAAGAATCCTTTCTAGGATTTTTAGATGTAAATGACACGACTGGGCAAGGACTTTTTGATGTGCTAGAGAATGAACTAAAGCTTCTTGATCTTGATATAGATGATGTGAGAGGACAAGGTTACAATAACGGGTCCAATATGAAAGGAAAACATCAAGGGGTCCAAAAGAGACTTTTGAATGTAAATCCTAGAGCTTTCTATTCTGCTTGTGGTTGCCATAGCCTTAATTTAACACTTTGTGATATGGCCAAGACTTGTGGTAAAGCTAAAGACTTCTTCAGAATCATCCAACGCATATATACAACTTTGCTAATTCTACTAAGAAATGGTAGATTCTGAAAGATAACATAACAGGATTGACTCTCAAGTCAGTGTCAGCTACACATTTGTTGAAAGTGTTAAAGCTATCAGATTTCAATGTGCAGACATTCGGGAGGCTCTACTTCAGGTACCCAATATCGTCATATTGATAATGATATAATTCCTTTGGCTATCTCCAACTATAACATATATTTTCTTTCTTTTCATTTCAGGTATCCGATACTGATAATGATATAAAAACGAGCAGTGAGGCTAAAGGTTTGGCAAATAATGAACTTGGAGAGTATGAATTTATCGTGGCAATAGTCATTTGGTACGAGGTATTGTATGCTGTTAATTTAGTAAGCAAACACTTGCAAGCAAAGGATATGCTTATTGATGTTGCTATTGGGAAAGTGCAAAGGCTGATTTCTTTCTTCAAGGGGTATAGGGAAACTGGTTTTTTAGAAGCATTGGAGACAACCAAAGGAATTGCACTTGAGATGGACATTGGTACAACATTTCGTAAAAGACGAGAAATTAAAAGAAAGAGACATTTTGATGAGAACCCAGTGACACAAATGTTGCCACACAGTCTACAGAGGAATCACTTAGAATCAACCATTTTATACATATTGTTGATCAAGCAATTTCCTCACTTACAAGCAGATTTGAACAATATCAGGGTTACCAGAAAAAAATTTGTTTCTTATTTACTTCCGAAACATTGCAGTCATTGGATAATAAGAGCTTGAAACCTTCTTGTGATAATCTTGAGGCTGCCCTTAAAAAAGATGGCAAATCTGACATTGATGCCAATGAACCGTATGTGGAATTGACGTTTCTTCAAGATTTTATTCCAAAAGAAAATATGGGGCCTATTGAAATTCTAAAGTTTCTAAAGCGGCATGATTGTTTTCCCAATGCAAGTATTGCATATAGACTTCTGTTGACCATTCCTGTGACTATCTAAATTGGAGCTATTGTAGTCCTATATGCGTACTATAATGACACAACAAAGACTTACTAATTTGACCACAATAGCACTTGAGAGTGAAGTGTTGGAGAAGATTGATTATGAGGACATCATTGAAGATTTTATTTCAAAGAACATTAAAAAAATGATATTGTTCAAGTAAAGACTATGCAACTAAGTGTTGAATAGGTATACGATTCTTCATATATCTCATTGTTATGAAAGACATTATGGTCTATAGCCCTATACATTATTATAGTTTTATTTTTCTAACGAGGTAGGCTCCATTTTAGAGTTTGTGACAGGGCCCTGATTTTGCCGGCTCAATCCTGGGTAGAGAGAGAGACCTGCGATCCCCAAAATTCCACAAACCACACTCGCCTTGCCGCCGGCCGCCCTCGCCCTCGCCATGGACGGCGATGGCGATCCTGACCTCTCACGCCATCCTGAGCTTCCTGCTCGTACCCTCAAAAGATCGAGGCGCAAGAGAGGCCCACCTCCTCGAAGCGAAGAAGGAAGCCAAGAAGAAAGCGAAGAAGAAACGCCATCAGGAGGCCCCCGCCCGCCGCCGAGAGGATCCCAGTGAGCTACAGGAGGCGCAAGTTAGCCGCCGTCGCCGTGATGAGATCCTCGCACGCCGACGCTAGGAGGATCACGACCCCATACGCCACCCTGAACCTCTTGCTTTTCAACCTGAAGCTCCTCTCTATCACCCAGACTACACAAAGTAGCATGAGAGGCACCGCCGCTTAGAGGAAGCGGAAAGAGAAGAAAGCAGCGAAGAAATCCCTCGCCCGCCACAGACACTCTCAACCGTCCTCTCCCCGTCAAACTGGGGGAGCATTTCCCCCTTCTCCTATCCTTGCCCTTCTCACTGCCCTCTGTGCACCTGTATACGTCTATTACCCTTACTAGTAGGGTGCCCGTGCGCTGCAACGGAACCTCAAATAGTAGAACAACATCTCATGTTCTGACCAAACCCATAAGACTATAACAAAAATATATTGTTTTGCCTTATAACGATCTAATAGTAGAGTGCTCGTGCGTTGCTAAAGAAGATGTTTACTTGATATCTCGTCTTCATACATACGATAAATATAATATAGTGAGACAAATAAAATTCACCATAAACTTGACGAAATAAATTAATATACACCACAAGTACCATAGTTTGCCACCAAATATCATAGTCCACCATAAAATAACATAGTTCATGGACGAGACAATGACTAATAATTTTCTAGGTAATAACCATATATTAATGCCTCCCGGTAAGGTATATGTCATTTTCTAGTTGTAACTCTTGGAGTTGATGGAGAAAGTGGCGCCATTCTTCTAGCTGTAATACACGGGTTTGATTGAGTTGTTGGCAAACTTGAAGTATTATAGCTTTTCTTCCTCCTGGCAGTAAAAAAAGTTAGATACATACAAGGCATCAATGGTTCAACTGTAACCAAATTTAGCGTAGTGAATATTTCATTTGAAACGTACCAGTCAATGGTGATGAAGTTTCAACATGGTAGGTTACATGTGTATATAATTTTCGTATATCTAGAGGTAGCTAAAAAACCTGTAATATATAATCACAATATCATATATTTTACAAATATATGAATAATTTTCATATTAACATAAATTTTATATACGTACCTGGCGCTCCAAGAGAAAGCATTGTAATAATGACATTATGTCATGATGTAGCAGCATCTTGCAAACGACCTATTTCCCAGACCAAATGTGTACTATGCATAAGAAGAAAAACATGTTGACCTCTGATAATATGTACAACAAATGTTAAAATTAGTATGAGTCGTGAGCAGCATATTTTGAACAAATGGAACCATATGTATTGAAAAGACACTCACGTCAACAATGCATGAACTATGGGGATTACGGGGTACAACTTTGTAGTGTTGTTGTTGTGTTTTAGTCTCGGCACCGTATTTGCCAATACACACATCCCTCCACCGTATTAAGCTTTGCATCATCATTTGGCCCTTCCTTAAGAATCTGGACAAGCTCCGCCACTGCCTGTGTGCGACGCATGAAGACTTGATCAAGATACCTGCCGTGCACAAGAGCAGTGGGAGATGGCACGATGAAATCAAATGCTAGCTATTTTGGAGAGATTGGAAAGCCTCTAGTGGAATGTCAGCAACCTGATGGCATCACCATCTGCTACCATGCCGTTGTGGATAGGTTCAGGAGAGCAAGCAGCAGAGGCAAGAAGAAGTAGCAGGCATCGGAGGAGCAACCCAAGAGTTATTGGGCCAAACTAGGCCATGTAATTAAGTGCGTGTGTTAATAAACGTTGTAGCGCTGGATAGGAGAGACCATCGAGGAAATAGACACAGCAGCGGCAGGCGGAAAGAGGCGTAGGAGGCAGCGATCCATAGTTGTTCCCCTCGATCTTCCTTGTATCAATTACTTGCTGTGAATCCACTCTTGAATACAAGTAGTTGCTATCAAACTGGTATCAGAGCCAACCCTTACCATCATCGTCACATCCTGGATCAACACCAAACTCGTTGGACAACGTCCCAGCGAATCGATTCCATGGAGGAGAAACTCGATCGATTGTTTGAAGGTCTGTGTGCCCGCTTCGAGGCAGTCGAGGCCTCAAACAGGGGACACAGTGATGAGGTTCGGGGTGTCAAGACGGTGCTCGACTCGTGGAAGTCCACGATCGAGACCAAGGTTGGGGAGCTTCAACACGGCCTCGTCACCTTGCGCCAGCAGATCGCTGAGCTCACGCCGGCTGCTCGTGAGGCGTGCACCAATACGGCTCGCGCTGGTGATGACGAGAAGGAGAGGGCGGCCGGGAGGGGAAACTACAGGAATTCTTTTTTATTATCTTTCTGTTGAGAAGGAACTTATGGTATACAAATGGTTCCATCCTGATTCCATTTTGATGGAAGGTGCCACTATTGCTCATGCATTGTAGCAAGCGTTAGTGCTTCTGATCTGGCACTACCAGGTGCTTACAAGTTACACTATTGGTGGGGTTCAGGGTACTGCAGTATGGACTTCGTTCCTTTTGCAATGAGAGATCCTCGTACATATCATAGTATCCCAGGTTTGAGAAACTCCTCAGACCCTGGGATCCGGGTGTTAGCTATCAATGGTGGCCTGGAGAGCCTTTGTTCATAAGCTCGTGCGTGCGCCTGGGGGGTCCAGTGCAATCCGGGATCGAACAAAGGGATGATGAGTTTGCACCCATCTTATTCTTCTCTCACAGATTCACTAGCCATCACATTAACAACGATGTCTTCTCGTGATCTGTTCCGTGATCCTTCCTTTTGACGGAAGATGATTTATAGATCCTCCTCTCCCACCAAAATCCAACCAAAAGGCAACTATTCTCAAAGTTTTCAACCTTTGCAGGTCATGTGCGTCCGCAGGAGCTGGAACCACAACTCGTGTTCGACAGAGCGTTCTCTACTCAGACCGTCCCAGGCGGTCCCGTGGCAGACGAGGACGAGCACCGTAAGTGTACTGAGTTATTTTGGGTGCTGTATGTGTGCCTATTTCCATCAAAAGCTCATAATTTGTTCGTTTTGTCTATTATTTGCACTGCCCTTCTCATGGAAGAAATAGTTATTGTTTGCAATACTAGTTTCTGTTAAAGAAGCTCGTAATTGTTTCCCATGCTTCTATAGTCACCCACCAACAACATGTTCTGATCATGGTTGAGGAGCATGCTGGCGAGCTGAGCAGCAGTAAGGGCCCTACAGTTAGGGATCTGTCAGAATTCAAGGCGCTAGTGCTGAACGATACACCTCCTAAACTTGAATTGACTGATAGGTATGACCATTACTATTTCTTTATTTATCAGAATTTTGTTTGTTCAAATGATGGATGCTTATTACACCCATAGTATTCTTTCATATGTTCTCCACATCATTGGAATGTGTTTAATTCATCATCAACTTCATAAAAATAGTTGAAGAAGATTATTTATATCAACTAAAATGGTAGGCAGCTTTAGAATTGTCGTAGCTACGGGACTAGGCAGTATACTTTAGGCACCCCCGATCGGCTACAGCGACCTCCGGGAGTACCGAGGGAGTACGAACAAGTGTAGTGCCTGTCGAGGTGAGGCGCGCAGGTTACCGCGACCGTTGAGGCGTAACATGGAACACTCGCGTCGATGATAAGTGGAAACTCCCGTGTCGGGGCGAAGTGAAAACTCTCGTATTGATTTCAGGAATTGTAATTTATGCGAGGGAAAATGGATCCCTTTCTCTCTACTCCCTGGGGGGTATTTATAGGTTTTGAGAAAGGAGTATGCGAGATTACAATCATGCCCTCCGGGCAATAACACACCATCAGGGGCATTTTGGTCTTTTTACAGGAATCTTTATGGAATATTCAAATACTCTAATACTTTAATATCCTAATACTCGCGACTACGATGACGTGTTGTCCCGAGTGCCGGGGCGGAGCGCGACCTTGAGGCCCATCGGGACGAAGCACGGCCTTGACTTCCGTCGGGACGAAGTACAGCCTCGACGTCCACCGGGACGGAGCGGGGCCTTGACGTTGTTGGCGATACCAGTGGAGTTTGTTGACGCCGAGTAAAACGTGTCGATTCAGGAAGGGGGATCCGTACGTCCGCAGGAGAAGTCCGTCGGTTCGGGGTAACGCGGGGACCCTTCCCCCAACAGTAGCCCCTTGTCGGTTTGGGCGGTCGAGCAACGCCCGTCCGAGCCGGCGCACCAATTCCGAGGGGTTGGCGCGTAGGCCGGACCGACGACTCCCCTCTCCCTTATATTCTCATTTCTTCTCTTTTTTTTTCTTCTTTCTTTTTCTTCTTTTTCTATTTTCTCTATTTTCTTATTTTTCTTCCTCCCTTTTTTCTTTTTCTTCTTCCTCTATCTTCTTTCTACAGGCACCTTCCTAACCCTAATGGGCCTTGGCCCATTTGAATAGCCGGTTGGGTGGGTGATAAAACCCCCCACCCACTGCCGCCGCCACCCTCCATTCCTCTCTGCTCCCACCTTGCCACCCCCGCCTCTGTAAGCCGCCGCCGCCGGCGCTGCTTCGAGCCGCCGGCGCCGGCGCCGCGGTGCTCCCCCACCGCTCCAAGCCGCCGCTGTAAGCCACCGCCGCCGCCGCTGCTCCGAGCCGCCGGCGCCGGCGCCGCGGTGCTCCCCCGCCGCTCCAAGCCGCCGCTGTAAGCCGCCGCCGCCGGCGCTGCTCTGAGCCGCCGGCACCGGCGCCGCGGTGCTCCCCTGCCGCTCCAAGCCGCCGCCCCCGCCGTACACGCCACCCGCGCCGCGCCAGTCACGCCGCCCGCACCCCGCCGTACACGCCACCCGCGCCAAGCCTCCGGTGGCCCGAGCTCCACCCGCTCCGGGCCTCCCCCGCACCGGCCTGAGCCGCGCCGGCCTCCGCGCTCGGAGGGGAGACCAGGCGCTACGTGCTGCGGAAGAAGCCCGCCGGCGCCATCCTCCAGTCCGCCCACGCTGTCGAGCGCGAGTTCCAGGTCGAGATCCCCCGCCGCTGCTGCTCAATTCGATTTGCAGGCTTGCTGTTGCTGATGTTCCGGTGACCAATTTAGTTTGAACTTCTCTGATGCGACCATTGTTTCGATCTGATGTGGTAGTCAGCAAGGTTGCTGCTTATTTGCTCCAGGTGATGTGGATGTGGTACAGTGAAATGGGCGTTTAGTTCTGAAGGGGAAGGAACAAGCTGTACTAATTCTACTTCTCGTTTGATGATACTTCCTTGTGGGCTGTAATGGCGTTGGAATTTTTTATTGCTTTACATGTATATTGGCCAACCATGGTACTGATAATTTACCATATGCAACCATTTTCACCGATGGAACCTTGTAAATCCATCTGGTCAGTGAAAATTGTACATATAATGTACGATTGCTGCTAACTAGATAGTTCATTTCTGGTGCTTATTAAGAGCAATTGAACTTTCTAGCTGCTGTATAATTATGGAATTTAGCGTATTTATCAGACCAATCGTGATATTTTGGCTTTAACTGTGTGGTTCCATACATACAGTTAAAGGAGGGTTTACATGATATGCTGATGTGAAGTGCTTCTTATGTGCTGTTGTTTCCTTCTGATAAGCGATGTGAGCTTATTCCTTGTGTTTGATTTGAAAGCAGGTTCTCAAAGCTTTGGGTGCTTACACAGATGTCCCTGTCCCTAAGGTGTTTTGTCTTTGCACTGATGCAAGTGTGATCGGAACCCCTTTCTACATAATGAAGTATCTAGAAGGATTATTATATCTTGATAACAAGTTGCCGGTACGCTGTTTGTTGAGCATCCTTAGTCTTGCCCATTATTCAGATTTTACTGCTCAGTTCGTCAATCTGTTGGTATACTTGTTACTGGGTAATGTTTTCATGTGAAACTTGGATAGTATTTACCTGTCACCAGACATTCCGATAGCTTATGATAGTTGCTTGTAGTTGTAGCACAAATACAGTGTAGTTGTGCTTGTATGCAATGTATGGGAACATATCAAATGAGAACAGTCTTAAAACTGGATTGACAACTATCAACCTTAGCCATTGGTTCGAATCCACAAGGCTCAGATTAAACACAAACTTTAAAAGGCAATGATACCTTCACACTTTTCAAACCCCTCCTTCCTCTACAACATGATCTAGCAGCTGAGATTAGAGTTCCCATAATCCCATTTAAGGGTTTAGATATATATGCTTCCTGAAATGAATGTGTCAGATTGGCAATGATTATATGTATGACAATTTGGTGATTTCTTGTGCCTTTTTCTGATGCAGGAAATAACCCTAACTAAAAGGAAGACTATATATTTTGCTGCTGCCAAAACTTTGGCTGCTATACACAAAGTTGATGTGACTGAAGTTGGATTGTGAAAGTATGGGAGAAGAGACAATTATTGCAAAAGACAAGTAGGTATTATGTAGTATTCATCTTGTATGTTGATTACACCCCCATTCCTATATTTCTTAAGATGTGCAGCTAGGATGAGCTAATGCTAAAGTGTGTCTCCGTCGTAGGAAAATAGAGATGCCAACCAGTGAAAACTTACACACGGAGTTATTGTCCAGGACTCCGCCTTTTGGTTTGAGATAGATTATGGGTTGTGCTTGGCATAACCATTTGACGTGTTCACCGCAGGGCCGAAGTGCATCAATATTTGCATAACAAAGGCTCAAGCTTGTGCAGATATTTTCCTTTGACTCTGTTGGCTGTCAATTTGATTGTATTGTACACAGTAATGTTGAATTCCCGTCCATCTTTTATTGGTCTGCATAATTCTATTGTGTTTTAGCGGACTTATCCTACTACAGGTGTCTGAGGTGTATGCGGATGTGCCATGCACGTACCTAGCACGAGCTCCGACCGGTGACGGCACGGCGCGTCACTGCCGCCGTCGCCAGATGAACCAGCGGGCGCAGGTGCGACCTCACGTGCTGCCGCGCCGCAACCGTCTCTACGCCGTGCACTCGCGTTGCCGCTTGACGGCCACCGACACCGCCCGTCTTACCACCGCCTCTGGGTCGGGGGCGACCTTCGCTTGAGCTCCCGAGGACGGCAACGGGTGCATGATCAACATCGTCGGTCTCCAAGGGTGACCATTCTCGCCCGTTCCGATACTTATTCAAATACCCATATGTACGTATGCCTGTGATTGTTTGCAATGTGACAGAATGTATCGCGGATTGGTTACTGTAATTTTGGTTATGCAAAATGGCTATGCGGGGTGGACAAGGTACAGACACGATGATGGTAGATCCCGCATATGAACACCGTCGCATTGTGATAGCGAACGAGTAGTGAGATGATAGCGACCGTGCTTTTTAATCGTCGATCGCCACGTTTCATTTGGTACGAACCAACGCTATGTATCCTTCACATGAACGTGCCGTTGTCGCTATTTCTTTTTACGTCGTGACGCATTTAGGCACGTAGATATACAGCCTCTTGAGCAGACTTGGTAGGTTCGAGATGCCATGCCGGGCGCGTCGTTTCCACGACTGCATTGACAAGGTCTGTTGACTTGATAGGTTCGAGACGCCACGCGGGGCGCGTCGTCTCCACTAGCCTCCCTGAACACCCCCGAACTCGGGGCGGGCAGACTCTTGGAGCCGCGTCAGGCGTGCCGCCGCGACGCCGCGACCGCGTCGACGAGGTCCGCAGACTTGGTAGGTTCGAGACGCCACGCGGGGCGCGTCGTCTCCACTAGCCTCCCCGAACACCCCCGAACTCGGGGCGGGCAGACTCTTGGAGCCGCGTCGGGCGTGCCGCCGCGACGCCGCGACCGCGGCGACGAGGTCCCCAGACTTGGCGGTTTCGAGGCGCCACGCCGGGCGCGTTGTCTCCTCTAGCTCTCCCCGAACACCCTCAAACTCGGGGCGGGCAGTCTCTTGGAGCCGCGTCGGGCGTGCCGCCGCGACGCCGCGACCGCGTCGACGAGGTCCGCAGACTTGGCGGTTTCGAGGCGCCACGCCGGGCGCGTTGTCTCCTCTAGCCTCCCCGAACACCCCCAAACTCAGGGCGGGCAGACTCTTGGAGCCACGTCGGGCGTGCCGCCGCGATGCCGTGACCGCGTCGACGAGGTCCCCAGACTTGGCAGTTTTGAGGCGCCACGCCGGGCGCGTTGTCTCCTCTAGCCTCCCCGAACACCCCCAAACTCGGGGCGGGCAGACTATTGGAGCCGTGTCGGGCGTGCTGCCGCGACGCCGCGACCGCGTCGACGAGGTCCCCAGACTTGGTGGTTTTGAGGCGCCACGCCGGGCGCGTTGTCTCCTCTAGCCTCCCCGAACACCCCCAAACTCGGGGCGGGCAGACCCTTGGAGCCGCGTCGGGCGTGCCGTTGCGACGCCGCGACCGCGTTGACGAGGTCCGCAGGCTTGGTAGTTTCGAGGCGCCTCGCCGGGCGCGTCGTCTTGACAGAGTGTTGCCTCAACATCCGCCGGGACGGAGCCCCTAGCGCTTTAAGTGTTTTGGGAGCTCCTTTTGATAGGTTTAATGGAAAGTCAGAAAATTGGAGCAGCCGTGTTTTGCTTCTCGTGATCATTTCTTCTTTTTTTCTTGTTTTACAGGCTGTTGCTTCAAGGTGCCAGGTCGGGGTTATGCGATATGGCACTCAGCCCCTAGCCCGAGTGTCGTACAAGCATTGCCAGTTTGGCGGTTTGACGAAGGTCGAACAGCGCGAAGACGACGTGGCAGGGAGGGTTAAGATTGTCCCGGTACGGCGAAGGAGGTGCTGCTCACATGGTGGCGAAGCGACGATCGTGCTCGACGCCGTGGCAGAGTTAAGGTTGTCCCGGCACGGCGACAGAGACGTTGCTCACCGGCGCGTTCTGCGCCGCGGCGGAGCGTGCTCGACGCCAGCGGCGGCGGAGTCAAGGCACGGCGACAAAGACGTCGCTCACCGGCACGCTCTGTGCCGCGGTGGCGGAGTCAAGGCACGGCGACGGAGACGTCGCTCACCGGCGCGCTCTGCGCCGCGGTGGAGCGTGCTCGACACGGCGGCGGAGTCAAGGCACGACGACGGAGACGTCGCTCACCGGCGCGCTCTGCGCCGCGGTGGAGCGTGCTCGACGCGGCGGCGGAGTCAAGGCACGGCGACGGAGACGTCGCTCACCGGCGCGCTCTGCGCCGCGGTGGAGCGTGCTCGACGCGGCGGCGGAGTCGAGGCACGGCGACGGAGAATCAAGGCACGGTGACGGAGACGTCGCTCACCGGCGCGCTCTGCGCCGCGGTGGAGCGTGCTCGACGCGGCGGCGGAGTCAAGGCCCCGCGACGGAGACGTCGCTCACCGGCGCGCTCTGCGCCGCGGTGGAGCGTGCTCGACGCGGCGGCGGAGTCAAGGCATGGCGACGGAGACGTCGCTCACTGGCGCGCTCTGCGCCGTGGTGGAGCGTGCTCGGCGCGGCGGCGGGATCAAGGTTGTCCCGTCATGGCGACGGAGACGTCGCTCACCGGCGCGCTCTGCGCCGCGGCAGAGCATGATCGACGCGGCGGCGGAGTCAAGGCACGGCGACGGAGACATCGCTCACCGGCGCGCTCTGCGCCGCGGTGGAGCGTGCTCAACGCCGCGGCAGAGTCAAGGCACGGCGACGGAGACGTCGCTCACCGGCGCGCTCTGCACCGCGGTGGAGTGAAGGTTGTCCCGGCACGGCGACGGAGACGTCGCTCACCGGCGCGCTCTACGCCGCGGTGGAGCGTGCTCGGCGCGACGGCGGGATCAAGGTTGTCCCGTCATGGCAACGGAGACGTCGCTCACCGGCGCGCTCTGCGCCGCGGCAGAGAATGCTCGACGCGGCGGCGGAGTCAAGGCACGGCGACGGAGACCTCGCTCACCGGCGCGCTCTGCGCCGCGGTGGAGCGTGCTCGACGCGGCGGCAGACTCAAGGCACGGCGACGGAGACCTCGCTCACCGGCGCGCTCTGCACCGCGGTGGAGCGTGCTCGACGCAGCGGCGGAGTCAAGGCACGGCGACGGAGACATCGCTCACCGGCACGCTCTGCGCCGCGGTGGAGCGTGCTGGATGCGGCGGCGGAGTCAAGGTTGTCCTGTCCTTAGGAGAACGGCGCTGGGCCGGCTGTCGCCTAAGACGGGACAATTGCGCACGTCGCCCTGGTTGAGGGGTCATATCGCGGCTCTTCGTCCTTAGGAGAGCGGCGTTGCGCCGGCTGTCGCCTAAGATGGGACAATAGCGCACGTCGCCCTGGTTGAGGGGTCATATCGCGGCTCTTCGTCCTTAGGAGAGCGGCGCTGGGCCGGCTGTCGCCTAAGACGGGACAATAGCGCACGTCGCCCCGGTTGAGGGGTCATATCGCGGCTCTTCGTCCTTAGGAGAGCGGCGCTGGGCCCGCTGTCGCCTGAGACGGGACAATAGCGCACGTCGCCCCGTTGAGGGGTCATATCGCGGCTCTTCGTCCTTAGGAGAGCGGCGCTGGGGCCCGCTGTCCCCTAAGACGGGACAATAGCGTACGTCGCCCCGGTTGAGGGGTCATATCGCGGCTCTTCGTCCTTAGGAGAGCGGCGGTGAGCCGGCTGTCGCCTAAGACGGGACAATAGCGCACGTCGCCCCGGTTGAGGGGTCATATCGCGGCTCTTCGTCCTTAGGAGGGCGGCGCTGGGCCGGCTGTCGCCTAAGACGGGACAATAGCGCACGTCGCCCCGGTTGAGGGGTCATATCGCGGCTCTTCGTCCTTAGGAGAGCGGCGCTGGGCCGGCTGTCGCCTAAGACGGGACAATAGCGCACGTCGCCCCGGTTGAGGGGTCATATCGCGGCTCTTCGTCCTTAGGAGGGCGGCGCTGGGCCGGCTGTCGCCTAAGACGGGACAATAGCGCACGTCGCCCCGGTTGAGGGGTCATATCGCGGCTCTTCGTCCTTAGGAGAGCGGCGCTGCGCCGGCTGTCGCCTAAGACGGGACAATAGCGCACGTCGCCCCGGTTGAGGGGTCATATCGCGGCTCTTCGTCCTTAGGAGAGCGGCGCTGCGCCGGCTGTCGCCTAAGACGGGACAATAGCGCACGTCGCCCCGGTTGAGGGGTCATATCGCGGCTCTTCGTCCTTAGGAGAGCGGCGTTGCGCCGGCTGTCGCCTAAGACGGGACAATAGCGCACGTCGCCCCGGCACGGCGACGGAGATGTCGCTCACCGGCCGCGCTCTGCGCCGCGGCGGAGCGTGGTGAGGGGATGCTCTAGACATGCCTTCTTACTTCACGAAGGAGCACGCGTGTGGTATTGACAACCCACACACGCATGTTACGATTGTCGGTGATGTCCCCCGGGCCTCCTCTCGACGGCGTCTCAGATGACACAACTTCTCGCTCGGGTCCCACAGACGGCGCCAACTGTCGTAGCTACGGGACTAGGCAGTATACTTTAGGCACCCCCGATCGGCTACAGCGACCTCCGGGACTACCGAGGGAGTACGAACAAGTGTAGTGCCCGTCGAGGTGAGGCGCGCAGGCTACCGCGACCGTTGAGGCGTAACATGGAACACTCGCGTCGATGATAAGTGGAAACTCCCGTGTCGGGGCGAAGTGAAAACTCTCGTATTGATTTCAGGAATTGTAATTTATACGAGGGAAAATGGATCCCTTTCTCTCTACTCCCTGGGGGGTATTTATAGGTTTTGAGAAAGGAGTATGCGAGATTACAATCATGCCCTCCGGGCAATAACACACCATCAGGGGTATTTTGGTCTTTTTACAGGAATCTTTATGGAATATTCAAATACTCTAATACTTTAATATCCTAATACTCGCGACTACGATGACGTGTTGTCCCGAGTGCCGGGGCGGAGCGCGACCTTGAGGCCCATCGGGACGAAGCACGGCCTTGACTTCCGTCGGGACGAAGTACAGCCTCGACGTCCACCGGGACGGAGCGGGGCCTTGACGTTGTTGGCGATACCAGTGGAGTTTGTTGACGCCGAGTAAAACGTGTCGATTCAGGAAGGGGGATCCGTACGTCCGCAGGAGAAGTCCGTCGGTTCGGGGTAACACGGGGACCCTTCCCCCAACAAGAATAATCACTGATTATGTGGATATCTGTAGCTCTAGGTCCAATGAATGTGCTTATGACACTGCCAACAGCGGGACTGATTCAGAAATTATTGAGGAGGAGAAGCCCAGAGATGAACCAGATTATGATTTGTACGTATGATTACGCTGTTGTTATCTCAAGTTGTATTTTATTGTTCGTAATTTGTAAGTCTTAAATGCACTAATATAGCAAGTAGCCTCAAAGCACTAAAATTTTACCTATACATACATGGATCAGATAACGGAAAAAAGCATCAGAGCTGTGTGTCATTAGTGCAGTGTGGCGCTACAAAATGTAAGCGCTGTGAATTAAACTGCTGACATTCTAATTTACTGATCAAGTGTTATGGCCACGTAGCTAATTAGAGATAAGCCCATGAAAGACAGAATAATGTTCTAGGTCGTAACACCACCAGCAAATAAGCGGCCAAGCAGGTGTTGCTATTCATTTGCAGTAACTGTGCTTTGTTTTGCTTTAGAGATAAATTCGCTACCTCAATGTTACGTAACAAATTTTCAGTATGCATAGCATAACCTTTTGCTGTACATCTCCTTTTAGTCTCGGTTATGTGCGTCAATTATTATGGTGCATTTTGTTGATCCTTTGGGTGTGGCCTGATTCAGGTCTGAAATACTGCGGAAAGTAAAGCAATTACCTACATGTGGCGGCTTTATGGAGGATTTTATTGCCCGTGGCTTCTGCGACCCGCCTCAGCATCGACTGGATGCTCAAGCATTTTGGGCATCAAGAAAGAAATCTGAAGTTCCTGAAGTCCCAGAGCCCCTTGCCTCTCCAACAGAAAATCTGGCACAGTATGTTCCCGTGTAATTTTCATATAATCTTTGAAGCAGACAGCAATTTTAACCAATGTATTGCAGGTGCAAAGTGTCTACAAAAGAAATCATTGAGAACGGAAAAGAATGGATGGGCGAGGAAGTCATGTTGGCTTTTGAGAAGCACATTGAAGGGAAGGACCGATTCAAAGTATGTGTGATTTTCTTCTATTTTGTCCCTTCTAATTGAAAGCAAGTTCTTTTATAAGATGTTCTTGTAGGACCTGGTGTATTGCCTAGATGAGCTTCAGCACCAGTGCTTCAGCGTGGAGACCTACCACAAGATGTTCCACCACTACAACTTCACTGTGAAGACCAAGAAGAAAAACTCAGACGATGACTGGTCATCGACACTCTATTTTGCTCAAGTGAAAGAAATCTATGGAAGAAAATATTATTACTGTTCCCACCTGTATCAATATGACGATGGTATGTTTTTCTTGTTTTTTCTTTCGTTCAAGTTAAATACTGATCTCGTTATGTTCATTTGTTGCAAAATTATGGTTTAATGTGTTAAATTATATATTTTTGTTTAGGTTGTTGTTACGCATGCAAGAATCAAGGGATGGATGATGCACTGAGACACCCTATGTGTCTTCTCGGGGTCGAGACTGGCAACGTTAATACGGGGTGCCCCTTTATCTTAGTGATGATGACTCAGATTTATCTTACTGCAACTAGACGATTGTTGAACTAGCTCGTGTGTTGATCTCAAATGCTCATAAATCTCAATGAAGCGTCTAACTCGTGAACCATTTGAAACATCATGAGCTGTGCGACGGGATCTTCGAAAAATCGCCACTTTGTATATGAACAAATAAAAAATATGTATGCAGCATGCAAAAATTCTGGAGCTATTAGTACAAAATAATAAACCTAACAGAACAATTTACAACTACTAGTGAAACAAAAAGATAGAAGAACAAAAATGAAATAACTCATAATGAAATAATTCATGAGTATCAGTGGAACAAAAATAAAAAATCAAGAGAACAAAATAGAAATTCTTATGAAACTATTAGCGGCATAAAACTTAACCATTAGTGGAACAAATAAAAACCACTCATGGAACAATGACTATTGGTGAAAGAATTAGAAAAACAAACCGGCAATGAAACAATTCATGACTTATAGTGGAACAAAAAAAATAGACTATTGAAACGATTCATGACTTTTAGTAGAACAAAATTTAAGAATAAATTGAACAATTCAAAAGAACATGGGCAAAAATTAAACACTATCAGTGAAACAAAAACAAAAAAAAGGGAAAATTTTCAAAAGAACTTACATTGTCTGTGGAACAAAAAAAATGGAGAACAAAATAGGAGTGCTCAGCAAACATTGCACGTCTATTCAGTGGAACAGTTCACGACACTTAGTGCAACAAAAAAAAACAAAAACAAGAGAACAAAACTGAAGGCACTTATGGAACATTTAGTTACTACCTATAGAATAATTTATGACTACTAATGGAACAAAAAATTGAACTTAATGGAACAGTTCACAATACTTATTGGAACAAAAATATAAAAACTAGGAGAACTAAAATGTAAGTGCTCATCGAACATTGTATGACTATCAGTGGAACAATTCATGACTATTGGTAGACAAAAAATATGAAATTAGCTAAAAACATTAATGATCAGGAACAATTCAACGTTATAATGTAGAAGAAACAGAATTACTGGAACAAAGAAAAAATGAAATAAAAAATAAGAAATAAAGGAGAAATAAATTTTATGCATGTGAATAAACAGATGACGACAAAGCAGAAAAGGCCAAAACGTTCATATTTGAATAGCTGAATAAACACTTTAAGAAACAGCGAACACGTACGTGCTTAGTTACCTGATAAATAGACATCACCGTGCGTATGAAACGGTAAATTTGTTAGCCCGGGCGGTGCACCACAGGAACTCATTTTGGTCACCGCCTCTCGTTCAGGTGGTTGGAAGCGAGCAGTGCACCGACCATGGACACGGCTACGGAATTACAGATTTGTTTGTTTCTTCATCTGTGTTTTGAATTTGGGTTTAAGATTTATAGCATGGTACATATGTGTTTTTGTACTAAATTTTTTTTTATAGTTTTTAAACCTTTTAGCGTGAGTAACCGAAGTTGGGTGCACGGCAAGCCTCGGTCCACCACATATGTTCTCCGTCGATCACGCTTTTTCCATGATGCAAGCAAGCAACTCAAGCAACTGGTCCCGATGCCTTGCCCAATGCTACAAGCCATCCAAACAGCAAAACACAAGCAGCCAGCACCTGGCCTGAGAGAGAAGCATGATAAATGCTCCAAAGGAAGAGAAGTCAGCTTCCCAAAATGTAAGTCATTTCATCAGAGTGTGTGATGCAATGCAGGAAAGTTCTTGACAAAAATTCCGAAGTTCTTCGGAAGTCATGATCTAAAATTCCAAAGTTGCGCAGCTGTGTTGATCACATTGCCTCTCCACAAGACCACAACTAGCCGTTTCAAAAAAAACAAGTCCACAACTAATCACCACAGTTCTGGAGTCACCACAGTTCTGGAGAGTTCCAAGGAAAATGCCTTCAGAGTTCAGATCATGACCTAATGATGCAGTTTATTTATGCTGATCCCTGATCCAGCTGCATGGATCCCGAGGATACATGCTGAAGAGGTGACCAAATAATTTAATTAATTCAACACTTCCAAATCACACATTACAATAATTTAATGCACAATGGTAAATGGTTAAGAAAACAGCCTAGCTCCTGAGCCTGCAGTAACATGTAGTTTTATACTGAACAAACAGATCACCACATTCCAAGTGAAAACCAAACAAGCAGAGTATTTATTTAACAATGAGATGGTAGAACTTGCAACATCAAATTGTAGTTTCACTGTTCCAGCAATACAAGTGGCACTACACTACTACAACAAGCAATTATTATTATTGTTTAGATAACCAACATTGGCATTTTACTTGCAAGGGTGCAGTTCTACTGATAATTTCACTTGTTTTTCATGTCGATCACCTAAATACTAGTGCTTAAATGACAAGAGATTTGCTTGTTATGGTTTGCTGTTATGATCCCTTACAATTATCTGGTTGTTTCATCTCGGGACATAATTATTTTGAACTCCTTGCCTTCTGAAGTATAAATTATGAACAATGTGAATAATTCTTGTACTTGCAGATGGATGATGCTCTAACAACTGGAAGCATCAGGGGTACAGATGGAGAAAAGAGGCGTTTAGCAAAGGCCTCCCTTGCCTACAATTGTGAGGGATCTGACCTTGTTCTTTTGTGTAGGAGTGAGAAAAATGTTAACCTTCCAGAAACAGAATAGTTGCAGACGAAGAATGAGAAACGAAAGTTCATTATGATATGTATGAATTGGATAGTTGGCTATATAAATAGATGAAAATTTTATGTGTATACAGAGTAAAATTAGTGATTATTGAGCATAGAGTAATACATGGTGGTACTATGAGCATAGCTTATTTTGATGCATGCTATTATTATGTGGTAGATGTTTTCCGATACATTGTCTTGCATTGCAATTCTTTGGTGTAGTAATGAGCAATTAACTAATCCAGGGCCAGTAACTTAAACAGCAAAACAACGATTCTATCTATTAAACAGCAAACAACTAAGTCCAGGGTATTTTAGACTTTAATTGCACCTTTCACTATACATAATAAATTCAAATCTATAAGCCGTTTCTAACAGGCAGAACTTATTTTCAAAACTTATTTTATCGTAGCCTATAGCGAGCTTATTTGGACAGTTGGTTTATGTACAAGCTCAAGTCATCTCTAAGGAGGCTTTTCTCTGGATACACTCACTTTTTTATTTAGTCCCATGCTGCCCACGGACCAATAATAGCGACTGTGTATATACTGGAGAATGGAGACCGTCTGAAGTACCTATCAAAATCGCACGCACTGTTTCATCGGTCGGCATAACTCGTGCTTTGATGTATTTACGCCTGTCTAGTTGTTGCCTTTTCTTTTGTGCAAAAAAAAATTGATTGCATAAACACTTGCTCTTGACTATGAGCAACCACTTTGGCTGGATGAGGTGACCCGTCATTACAAGATCAGGTCGTGTGGTTAAATAAGCTGAGGCAAAAGCCAGGGTGGAGACGAGTGGAGTCCATGGTCATTTACGTACATAAGTGTGCCTTTGCATTGGAAAAGCTAGCTTTTGTTGAAGCTATGGTATTCGCTCTTGCGAAACCTACTCTGTACCCAAGATGTACATGTCCAGAAAAGAAAGAATTAATGGAGTTCTTTTAAGGCAGGCAAAAAACAGAAGAGCGGAGGTTCATGAACAGTTTGTGAGGAGTTGGTCAAATGAAATAAGAAAGAAAAAGGAAAGAAGTTTGAACAAGGAGTACCTCCACACATGAGAGGGAGAGGGCGCGTGCAGGCCAGGCAGGCTGTTGCAAATTTCCACATGTGCCCCTCTCCGGAAATAATCTGCATGCAGGTCCTTTTTCGGCAGACAGAAGGAGACTGAGAACACCTCAAATAAGGAAAGGGAATCGCGAGTCTCGTTTAGTCGTTTTCCCCATGCAACCGGGCAACTGCATCCGCTACGAACCAAACCAACAATGTACACTAGAAAAACTTATAAACTACGTAGGATCTTCCATCGTCTCTGACGTAATTTCCCAATTTTCTTTCACATCCTTAATTAGTGAAGGAAACACCGCTCTCCCAAAACCCCCCTCTCTCTCGAAACCTCTCTCTCCAAACCCTAGTCGCTATATCCATCAATCTCCCCTCGTCGCCGCCATGGAGGCCATCGGCGGGCGGCGAGGCTTCTCAGTTCCTAACCTCTCGATAGGTCCATCCCATATGCTGCAGCTTTTCCCGACCTGGACGGTCGGATTGGGGAAACTACTACAAGTGGCGGTGCGGCGACTGCGATAGCGGGGCGACGAGCCTGTGGGGATCGAGCTACGGGTGGCGTGCAGTGACGATCTAGGTGTTTCACGCGGTCTATGTCTGTTGGCATGACCAACTACGCTTCGGGCAGTTGGATGCATTCAGGCTTCGTCGTCTCTTCTCCAAAGGAAATGGGCTGATGCGGCCTGGGATACCGGGATGGCAGTCTGGATGGTGGTGTGGCATTGAATTGGCATGCTCATTTTGCTTCCAGTGAACTTCTCCTATGGCTCCAGCATGAGCTGCCCTTTCCTCGTCATGCCGGGAGCTGGCCATCGTGATGCTCTTGTGAGCAAACGTCGGTCGGTAGAGATGGTGGATGGCGGCAATGGTAGTGCTCTTTGCTTGGATCTGGCGTGACTTTTTAGGTGTCTTCTAATAGGAAAACCCATGATCTAGCCTTGACGAGTTAGATCAGGCAACATCAACATGCGTGCGTCGTCTTCATGTTGAAGGTGTTGTCTCGAAGCTCCGCTTTCAGTGTTGAAAACCCTAAGTCTGACCTATTGATTGGACCCGGCAACATTGGTGTATAAGAGGCTTTCCTTTCTTAAAGGTGTTGTCTTGGAGCATCAACTTCTCTACTGGTTACCGTGCCATCGTGTCTGGGGTCATATTGGTCCCCGGTGATAAGATTATGGTGGATGATGGAGAGAAAGGCTGTCGCGAGGCCGGTGGTAGGTGTTTCCGCATACGCTAGACTCAGAATGACTATTCATTTGTCATTCTATTTTATTTTTTATTTTTTAAGCCAACTTGTTCGGCCTGTTTTCTGTCATCTTTAATTATACTTGTGTGTGTGAGGATGATAAAGTCAGATGAACTCTCCCCGCCGTGAGCAAGCGGCTGGCAATCCCTCGAGTGCTGAAGGAGAGGGAGGGGCAGCCAAAGGCCAGAGCTTGGCTACCGATGGACAAAGTCAGATGAATTCTCCCGGCCGTGAGCAAGCGGTCTTTGATCCCACAAGTGCTAGAGGAGAGGGAGGAGCAGCCAAAGGCCAGAGCTTGGTAGGTGACGGAGAGGTAGGGAAAGACTGGAGCTTGGCTGGTGGCCAAGAAAGCGTGAAGTCACTTTCTATCAGACAACACCATTCTTTCTTGGGAAATCGATGAAACAATGGATCACTACCGGATTTTTGACCTTTGCCGTGTGCCCAGGGCACACGGCGAAGCACGAAATGCTCTCGGCAAAGCGTTTGCCGAGTGTAACACTCGGCAAACACCGCTCGGCGTACACCCTGCCGGCAAAGCCCTGTTTGCCGAGTGTTTTCTATCGCGCACTCGGCAAACTATTTGCCGAGAGTCAAATTCGACACTCGGCAAAAAAAAGCGACTAAAACGGTAGGAGCGCCCTAACGGCCTCTTTGCCGAGTGTCGACGGCACACACTCGGCAAAAAGAGGACACGTGGCGCTCGCACAGCGCTGCCTGCGGTGGCAGTTTACCGAGTGTCGGAACCCGGACACTCGGCAAACCGCTACTCTTTGCCGAGTGCGTAGTACAGACACTCGGCAAACCCCATGATATTTGCCGAGTGCCTTGGTAGTGACACTCGGCAAACCGCATGATATTTGCCGAGTGCCTTGGTAGTGACACTCGGCAAACCGCATACTATTTGCCGAGTGCCTTGGTAGTGACACTCGGCAAACAGCGTACCAAATGGCAACAAAAATGTCAGTTTGCACAGGCTTGCGCCACGTGTCACCTTTGCCGAGTGTTACACTCGGCAAACCTAGCTTTGCCGAGTGTAACACTCGGCAAAGTGTGCATCAATTTTTTTTTGTTTTCATTTCCAGAAATCCCTGCAATTCAAAATAATTCATATATCCCACATATCCCCATATCCCCAGCACCCCATATCACATACACATCACATACATCACATACGTCACATAAACATATCACATAAACATATCACATAAACAATATCACATAAACAATACATCACATAATGACATATCAGTTTGATCAACAGAATATCACAAATGTCGCGACAGGTACGAAAACAACAAGACATAGTCAATCAAGCGGAATACTCCAAAGCACAAATGTCACAAATGTCATAACACTAAAGCACCTTCAGACGGCCGAATACTCCACACTTGATTAGCACCTTAATCTGCATCAATCAAGGAGCAGAAACATGTAGTTAAAAGTAAGAAGTATGCATATGAAAGTAAACAGAAAAGTCAGAAGCACGAACATACAGAGTTCACAGAAGGTAGCGAGTCAGAAGCAAACACTAACCAGAGTCAATGTGACCACGGCTCCCATTGGTGCTGCGAATATCCAACTCCGGACTCATTCGATGCCGCTGACTGATTCTGCAGAAAAGAGAGAATATAGATCAGTTTGGTATTTCAGAAACTAGAATGAGTGATTAGAAAGTTATAAAGTTACCGGAGTATTTGGAGCAGGTTGAGGAGGGGCTGGCATCGCTGGCGGAGCTTGTCCGATTGCAGCATAGACACCCCTCATCATTTCATACATTTGCGTGCGCTCTGCCGCCAGCCTCTGCTCGATCCTCTGCTCGATGGACGCCTCTAGTTCCTCCCGTCGCCTCCTTTCCTGTTCCAGCTGGGCCTACAGTATTTCATCCGAATGTTACAATGCAATGCAAAAGTATGTAAAAACCATGGATGACGAATGAAATAGAAATAACCTGGAGTTCGTTCATCTGGAACCGTGTATGCTCTGGGCGAGGGCGTATTGCCGGGCTGGAGGTCGTGCTCTGGGCTCGAAGCTGAGAGAGAGAGGGAGTGCAGGCCGTATCGATTGTGCCGTCGCCAATCCAGAACCGGCCATGCTTCTTGCCTCCTCCCGCCCTCATAACCACCTCCCCATCAAGGTCATGTGCGCTCGGATCGTACTCTGGGCCGTGGACCGCCTTTGCCATCGATGTGTATCCATCGAGGCGACTGTGGACGGACTCGTTGCTGTATGCCGAGGGCGGGTCTTCCGGATTATAATTGACGCTGTGCATCGCCTTCGACTTGTGGGCCAAAGCGTAAGCCTTGAACTGGGAGCAAGGCTGACCTTCGTTTGCCGTCGACTGCCAAAGAAAAGCAATATGATTCTTTAAGGGACCGTCCGCGAAGAAATTAAACAGAATTAAGCATTAAAATAAAGATATGTGTTTGCGTACCCATCTAGCCGCGTATCCAGCGAGGTTGAGGTTGCCTTGATGGTGTGGTGCACCTCTCATCAACAAACGCCGTTCCCGACAAGCGTTGTGATTCTCCTCCCACGCGGGGTCGCACCACTTGTCCATGATCTGCGCCCAGCACTGCAGATCGAGGGCGCACCACCTCGGAGGCACCTACGGCATCAAGTACATGATATATAAGAAGATAAAATTAAGCATAAGTAATTTTAGAAATAATAAGTATTAATGTACTACATTTACCCGTATGTATTGATCCCGGGTCAGCTTCATGGTCCTAGCGTCTCTTTTAGTGACCCTCTCTCCAAGGTGTTCCGCGTGGAATTGGATCACGGCCTGGACGCGCGCCTCGTAGTACATGTCCTTGACTAGTTTCTTGGCAGCTTTGTCAGCCACAGCATCGGCCTTAGCCTCGTATCCCGGCTCGCATCTGAAAAAAATCCTGCATATAGACACGATGTATCCAGTCATTATTTCAAGAATGTCGAAGCAGTGCGATGTATTGAGTAATGTAGTGCGAAAAAGACTTACCCACAACTCGGCCTTCACCCGCTCAGCTCTGTTGGCGAACTCCCTTCCATCCCGATCACGGGCGTCCGGCGCGGCGGAGTAGTGGGCCCATGTGTACGCCGGCTCGAGAACTCCGCTAAACTGCACCATGCCAGGGAACTTCTCCTTGATCAAAAGTCCAAGGACGCCGTTCACATGGCGTGCGTGATCACCCGCACCAACCTTCTGCCAACCCCTGCCCAAGTGATTAAGATAAATTATTAGTTTCTATTGTAATTTTGAACATACCAAAGGAAAAAATAGTGACAACATCTAGAGTTAATTACCTCTCTCCATCGGGTCGAATAAGCGGGCGTCTTTCTGAAGGTATCGGTCGCTTCGGGAGGCTCGAGGGACCTCGCAACCACACACGAGAAGAAGTAGAGGAAGAGGTACCCCCTGCCTCCTGCTCCACCCCTGCCCCCTCCTCCACCCTGCCTCCTCCACCCCTGCCCCCTCCTCCACCCCTGCCTCCTCCACCCCTGCCCCCGCCTCCACCCCTGCCTCCTCCTCCACCTCTACCTCCTCCTCAGAGGCAGAGTGAGCGGAAGGTAGAGAGTCAGACCCAGACAGCGCCGAAGGTACAGGCGACTCTGGCCTCCTCCCGCCTCCACCCTTCCCTCGACCCCTGCCTCCACCCCTGGGTCTACCCCGAGCTCTCTTCCTGGACCCTTGAGCTGCATCGGACTCTCTCCCCTTCGCCTTCGAGTAAAGCGACGCTAACGTCTTCCTCATACCGCCCACCATTGTTCAATCACCTGCACAGATAATACAGCTAAATATCAGCGACAATAAACAAAACATACTTAGAAAATAACATGGTATGACAAATAAGAAATCAATTAGTACGGATCATACATGTACTAGAAATAATCATCATCATCGAGATTAGCTGGATCATAAGTCTCATCATCACTGTCACGCATGTCGAGATAATCATCCTGGTGCTCGGAAGGAGGAACGTCATCATCACCATCAAACCTTAGGTGTAACCGCTGAAGTAATTCTAAGTCATTCACATTGTGAACCTCGTCTCCGGCGTCCTCATCTGCACCAATTTCATTGTCTACTTCCATGCCCTGAGCCTCGGTTAAGTCTATCTCGAAATTCCCTACGAGCCCATCTTCTTGAAAGAACTCTCCATCATATGTGTTGGGGTCTATGTTGTAATCTTCATTGTTTGGGACAGGTAGTTTACCGTGTGGTGGTACCTTGTACACAACATCCCAACCCTTAAGACGGTCGACGGTTTGGCACGGGTAAGAGAGGTAATAAACTTGCGTGGCCTGTTGAGCCACAATATAGACATCGTCTCCGGGTAAGACGGACGATTGTCGAATTTCGACTAGCCCAAGATTAGGGGTCCGTCTCGCTACTTCAGGACCAAACCAATGGCATTTGAATATAACAGGATTAAGAGGTTTGCAACCTTCAAAATTGAGTTCGTAAATTTCTTCAATTCTTCCGTAGTACTCAACCCCATCTAAGCCTGGCGTAAAACTCCGGTATTTGTTGTTCTTCGATTGGGCCGACTCTGCTCGTGGCTTGTTGTATGAAAGCGATATCCATTCACGTCATAAGCCGTAAATGACCTGACCCTATAGGCACAGCCATCAGCAACTTGTCTCAATTCAGCACTCATAGACTGATCGGTTTTTCCCTACAAGTCCGGATTGTGGTAGTTTGTTAGGTTAGTCGCATGGAGCAACTTGTAATGTCAAACTAAATACGAGCATGTACTGGACAGTACCTTCTGTTTGAACCAAGAAATGAAATCGGGCAAGCCATTACCCACACCTTCTCTAAGAAGGGTCGCAGCTTCGTGGAGGGTAGCTTCCCTTGATTCACGCCAGAATTGCTCGTGAAACTCCCTGTAGCAATGAGAAACAGGGGAATTGGACACAAAATTGTGACATGTATTAGAAATAAATTTTTGAGAACTTACCGCATGTACGGCTCCACTTCGGTTAGGTTGGTCAAGACATATAGCATAATAGTGCGCCACTCATCATGTTTCAAGGTCTTGTTAGTCGCACCACTTGCACTTCCTAGTTGCCCTCTAAAGATGCTAAGGTTTGATTCATCTTCGGGGTTGCCAGCATTGTAACGAGTGGGTGGATTATGCACGCTGGGAAGATTGGCAGCATAGTATTTTATTGTGAAGTTTGACACCTCTTCCAGGATGTATGCCTCTACTATGGATGCTTCAATTTTGCATTTATTTTTACATTTACCTCGAAGAACCTTTTGAAATCTCTCAATTGAATAGCACCAACGGCCCTGCACAGGCCCCCCCCATTCGTGCCTCATACGGGAGGTGCAAAATCAAATGCTGCATCGGATTAAAGAAGCCGGGTGGAAATATCTTCTCCAACTTACAGAGCAACACAGGCGCCATTCTTTCCATGTCTGCGACCACGGTACGAGATAACTCTTTAGCACAAAGCTGGCGGAAGAAATTGCTCAACTCCGCCAGCACTATCCAAACATGCTCAGGGACATAGCCTCGAATCATCACCGGCAGTAGCCGCTCAAGCCATATGTGGTAGTCATGACTCTTGAGCTTGTTGATTCGCAGAGTAGCTAAGTTCACTCCCCTCTTCAGATTCGCTGCATACCCATCAGGGAACATTAAGGTTTGGAACCATTGTAGTACTTCCCTCCTTTGGGCCCTCGTAAGAACGAAATCGGCCTTAGGCTTTCTCCATGACTTCCCGCCTCCGGAAGGCACCATGTCTAGCTTTGGTCTATTGCATAATCTCGCTTGATCCACTCTAGCCTTAACGTTATCCTTTGTCTTCTCAGGAATGTCCATGATTGTACCAAAAATTGCCTCGGCGACATTCTTTTTAGTGTGCATTACATCAATGTTATGTGGAAGAAGAAGGTCATCAAAATAGGGGAGGTTCCACAAGCACGACTTGTGAGTCCAGGCATGTTGCTCACCATATCCCAGAAAACCATCTCCTTGGGCATTGACCTCGAGAGTGTCTAACTGAGCACGAACCGCGGCACCAATCATCATATGGGGTGCAGGGCCTTCGACAGCTACATCTTTCGTAAAGTTTTGCATGTCTCGTCTGAATGGATGGTCAAGAGGGAGGAATTGTCGATGTTTGTCGAAGGAAGAATACTTGCCACCCTTCGTCAACCAAATGAACATCAGAGCCGCCCTGCATACTGGGCATGGGAATTTACCATGCACACACCAGCCACAGAATATCCCATACGCCGGTAGGTCATGTAGGGAGTACTGGTACCAAACATGCATTTTGAAGTTTGTCGACGTAGCTCGGTCGTATGTCCAAACCCCGTCCTCCCAAGCATGGACCAAATCATCCATCAGCGGCTCCATGTACACACTCATATTCTTCCCCGGGTATTTAGGCCCTGGAATTATCAGCGTCAGGAATATGTTCTGTCGTTGAAAGATGACGCCGGGGGGGAGATTGAGGGGAATAACAAACATGGGCCAACAGCTGTACGAGGCAGTCGTCATACCATATGGATTGAACCCATCAGTTGCTATCGCAATTCGTACATTCCGAGCCTCTAGAGCTTTTTCATGATGAATCATATCAAACCTCTTCCATGCTTCACCATCGGATGGATGTACCAGCTTGTCAGGATTGTATCGACGCCCGTCTTTGTGCCATGTCATCTGTTTGGCAGATTCCACGGTCATATAAAGCCGTTGGATTCTCGGTATGAATGGAAGATACCGAAGGATCTTCACGGGGATTGTCAGCTGCCTCTTCTGACCATCACCAGAATCTACCTCAACATACCTAGAGGAATTGCACTTCACACAGTATTTTGCGTCCGCGTGCTCTTTCCTAAATAAGATGCATCCCTTTGGACAAGCATGTATCTGCTCATATGGCATCTTAAGTGCACGGAGGACTTTCTTTGACTCCCACATGCTCTTTGGCAGAATGTGACCATCCGGGAGAAGGCTACCAACAACTGTCAGCATTACATCGAAGGCTTCTCGACTCCAGCTAAATTGGGACTTCATGGCCATTAGGCGTGCGATGGCATCCAGTTGAGAAACCTGGGTATGCCCGTGAAGGGGTTGCTATGCCGCAGACAACATATCGTAATACGTCTTTGCGGTTGGCTCCGGCTCTTCCTCCCTACGTTCTTCATCAAAATGTGCTTCATGAAAGTCATTTAACATGTTTCCTACCCCGGCATCATAGTCGTCGGTGCGTTGTCGCATGACTTCATCTCTGGCACGTTCGGATTCACCATGGTAGATCCACCGGGTATAGTCTGGCATAAACCCATTCTTGCAAAGGTGTTGGCCCATGACCTCCTTTGTTTGTCGACGCGAGTTTCCGCAAATACTGCAGGGACACCAAGTGCCACGAGGTCCCTTAGCCCTTGCAAATGCTACTTCCAAGAATGCGTCGGTCTTCTGAATCCATTCATCGGTCAAAGAACCCTGACTAGAGCGGCCCGTGTACATCCACTCACGGTCATCCATCCTCTGATATATCAGCAAGTAATATAAAAATCAACTCCATCTACCTAAGTACCTATACTATGTAATAGGTAAAGATAGGTCCTAATCCCACCCGAGGATGTGTAGATTGGGCCGTTTTCATGCTATACTCCAATCCGAGACAGAATTTCGGCAGCACCTCCCCGCTGTTCTCCAAATACACGTCCCGACAAATACAAGCCGGGAGATTGTGTATCCGGAGAACAACAGGGAGACGCTGCCGAAACTCTATCTCGGATCGGAGTATCGCATGGAAACGAACCCAATCTACACATCCTCAGGCTGTCCAAAAACGTGGACAATTCGAAACAGTTACGGTTATAGATATGCAAAGACTTGCATATTTCCAACCGTAACTCTTTCGAACGGGAGACGCCTAGGTTACGTGACTGTATGTGAATATATATCTCTATTCTGGTAGTGTATGCTTGTCAGCGGAATGGGGCCCGGGGTCCCCCGAACCGCCGGCGGAGGCCAATCAGAGGCCGTGGGGCGAGGCACGTGGCGGCCGGGTCGTCGAGGGCCCCGCCACAGCAGTAAGTGGGCCCGGTGGTCCCACTTAGGTGCTCGGGGGTTTTCCCCGAGCACCGCGTCCTGGCGAGCACTCTAGAAAGGGCCTTGGGCTCCTTTCGGTCCTTGGCTCAAAAATCGAGGAAGCGCTCGGGGCTCTTTTCCCGAGCGCCCGGCGTCCCGCAAAGCGTGGGGCCCAGGGGAGCACTCGGTCGTGTCCCCCGAGCGGACCCCCTGGTGTTCTCCCCATAACGGGGCCCCACGCGACCCTCCGGCGAGTGCTCCCCCGAGTGCTCGGGGTCGCCCTGGAGCCACCCGGGACAGCTGGCGCCCCTCGGGAGCCGAAGGGGCCGCTCACGATCGACCGCTCGGGACCGGACCGCCCGGGGTCGGAGCGCTCGGGGGTCGTGGGGTCCCCCTGTGGGGCCCTCCTCCGGGCGCACCGCTGCAGTGTTTGGCTTCTCCCGCAAGCCTCAGCCCCGGCAGAAGCATTTAATGCCTGTCATTCGGGCCTTAAATGCTAAGCCCTGTGCGGGCATAATATCTGTCAGGCTGGGTCCCATCCGCGCAGGGCAAAGCCCTTTTTGCCATGACCTCTTGCCAGGGGATGGGTCCGTCTGACAGGGTTGTTGACCGACCAGGTGCGCCGCCCCGCGTACCCGTGTCGCTGTCAGCCCTTTTTGGCCTGCTTTGGGTCAAATCCCCGCGCGTCCCACGGCGCGGTCGGTCGCTGACACCCGGGGCCTAGGGGCGGATATTTCACCCACTCTGTCAGAGGGAGCCCGGTAAGTCAGCACTCGAGGGACCCACCGGGCGTAAAACGGGCGGAGCCCCTGTTCCGAGGCATGGCGGGGAGATGTCCGGCATGAAAGTCGGCACTACGCATTAAATGTAGGAGTGGGCGGCTTCTTGGCGCCCATGACATCGTTTGCAGTACCCCTTGGCCACTGTGGTAAACCCCCGCTATATAAGGGGAGTTCCAAGGCCATGCAAAGGGTTCGGATCTTTGGTTGAAGCTTTTTGAGTTAGACTCCTTTGAGCTCCAGACATTTTATGCTAGTAGAAAAGCTAGTCTCTTGTAAGGAACAACATCTGAATAGTCTCGATCGAATCAATACAACACATCACCAAGAACAGGACGTAGGGTATTACACCTCCGGGTGGCCTGAACCTGGATAAATCTCCGTGTCTTTAGTATCGAATTCCCACCCTTCTCGATCCGCTACCGGCTCATAAGAAAAACCCTATTACGCCCCCGGCCGAATCCCAAAGGGGGTCCAACCGGACCACCGCTAGAGGCGTCTCTACGCCGACTGCTGGCACGCCAGGTAGGGGGCGTCTAGGGTTTTTTCGAGCCTACCTCCATGGCGGATCCTGATCTGCCCCCCGGTGAGGTGAGCTTGGATGGATCCGAGTCCTCATCCGGTGTGGATCCCCCCGGTCTGGAAGATCAGCTCAACGAGACCGGGGGAACGTCGGCGGCTGCTGCTGCCTTCGAGTTCCGGCCACGGCCGCAGGCCTCTAGGGGCGCCGCCGGGCCTTCTCGGCCGCCGCCACCTCGTCGCCGGCTGGACTTCTCGGATCCCGGGGAGGGGAGCGCGCTGCAGGCGGCGCAGTACCTCCTCCGGCATCCTCCCGTCCCAGTGCAAGCGACGTCCCCCGTGGGCCCATGGCTCCAGGACCTCGCTAACCTGGTCGACACCGCCCGACGCGAGGCGGCGGCCAGGAGCCTTCACACCTCCTCCGGGCGTGGCGGTGCCCGCGCCGTCCCCTCAGCGGCTTCGCCGCCGGTGCCACCACGACCGCCGCGCGCAGCCTGCCGGTGGCCGGCGCGGCGGATCTCCACCCTCGGTCGCCTCTCCGGCCCGGGGGAACGTTCAAGACCTTCGCCACCGTCTCGGCAGGCAAGAGGAAATCGAGGACGCGCGCACCATCATCGAGCGCCAGCGCGAGCGCGATAGGGTGGACGAGGGCCAATCCTCCTCCGGCCCTACCGCCGGCCGCGCGCGCTCTCAGGCGCGCCCCCGCGTCCAGCAAGGCGTGGAGGCCGGCACCCCCCTTTATGGGACAGGGTTGCCAGGCCTTCACTCCCGAACTTCGTCGCGTCACCTGGCCGAACAAGTTTCGGCCAGAGCTGCCGCAGAAGTATGATGGGTCCTTCCATCCCGAGGAGTTCCTCCAGATTTATCCCACCGCGGTGGAGGCGGCTGGAGGCGACAAGAAGGTCTTGGCCAACTGGTTCCCGATGGCCCTGAAGGGCTCGGCCCGGTCCTGGCTCATGAACCTTCCCTCAGGTTCCGTTTCTTCCTGGGAGGACCTATGCCACCAGTTCGTGGCGAACTTCCAGGGCACTTTCGAGCGCCCTGGCACGGAAAGCGATCTCCATGCTCTCCGGCAGCGAAAAGGGGAGACGTTGCGGCACTTCATCCAGCGTTTTAGCCAGGTGCGCAACACCATCCCCAAGATATCTCACCAAGCCGTCATCGTCGCCTTCCGACAGGGAGTCCGCGACGAGAAGATGCTTGAGAAGCTGGGCACTCGGGAAGTCCAGTCCACCGCGGACTTGTTCGCTATCGCGGATAAGTGCGCTAAGGCGGCGGAAGCCCGTGCCTGGCACGACCCACGCCCCGACCAATCAGCGGTCGATGGCGCTGGCCCCTCTCGCCCCGCTGGGAAGCGGGACAAGAAGGGTCAAGAAGCGTAAGTCCGAGCCCGTCGCCGCGGCGGAGGCCAAGCCTCGTAAGCCCTCGCGGGTGGGCCGAACGGCGGCAAAAAGCCACCCCGAGCTCCCCAGCCGAGCTCGGGCCTGTGGTGTCCCATACACGAGACCGACCGGCACGACCTCTCCGAGTGCCGGACGGTCAAGTTCCTCGCCGAGAGGAACAAGAAGCAGCGGGAGGAGCGCCGCGCCGAGGGCGACAACAACCCCGGTGGGCAAGAAGAAGACCTCGGCTTCCAAGAGCCGCAGGCGGTGGCATGCATCAACGGGGGCGCTTTCACGCCCACTTCGCGCCGCCAGTTCAAGCTATTGGCGCGTGAAGTGTGCTCGGCGACCCCAAGCTCCGACGCATCCCGAGCGCTCAAGTGGTCGGGGTCCCCGATCACTTTCGACCGCTCGGACCACCCCGAGAACATCTCCGGCGTGGGCCGCTTCCCGCTCGTGGTCTCCCCCACCATCTGCAACATTAAGGTAACCCGCATGCTGATCGACGGGGGCGCAGGGCTTAATCTCCTGTCCCCCGAGGTGTTTGGCAAGATGCAGGTACCCCGTGGGGACCTAAAGGCGACGCTGCCGTTCTACGGCGTCTCCCCCGGCCTCACCATGCCTTTGGGCCAGGTGTCTTTGATGGTCACCTTCGGCACCAAGGGCAACCACGAACCGAGAACATCGTCTTCGACGTTTCCGAGTTCGAGCTACCCTACAACGGCATCTTGGGGCGTCCGGCGCTCGCCAAGTTCATGATGGCTTGCCATTATGCTTACTTGACGATCAAGATGCCGGGCCCCAACGGGCACCATCACCGTGCCGGCCGACCTTCAGGGCTCCGTCGCCTGCGCCGAGCAACTCTTCTCCAAAGTTGCCGCCGCTTTCGACGACGTCCCCGAGCACCCCGAATCCTCGGGTCCGCCCCCGACCAAGGCCAGAGTCGCCGCCGACGACTCCGTCCCTGTGAAGGAGGTGGTCCTTGGAGAAGACGCCTCCAAGACCGTCAAGATCGGCGGCCGCCTGGCCGCCAAATAGGAAGGCGCGCTCATCACTTTCCTCCGGGCAAACGCTGACGTGTTTGCATGGCAACCGTCCGACATGCCTGGGGTCCCTAGGGAAGTGACTGAGCACCGCCTCGCCGTGCGTCCCGACGCCCGGCCCATTCGGCAGAAGGTGCGCCGACAAGCACCAGAACGACAGGAGTTCGTCCGGGAAGAAGTCAGCAGGCTCCTCGCAGCCGGCTTCATCCGGGAAGTCCTCCACCCCGAGTGGCTCGCCAATCCGGTGATCGTCCCCAAAGCCAACGGCAAGCTGAGGATGTGCGTGGACTACACCGACCTCAATAAGGCTTGTCCGAAAGACCCTTTTCCTTTACCTCGCATCGATCAGATAGTAGATTCCACCGCAGGGTGTGATCTTCTCTGTTTTTTAGATGCCTACTCTGGTTATCACCAGATTAGTATGGCTGTAAAGGATGAGGAGAAAAACTTCATTTACAACCCCTGCGGGGACTTTTTGCTATGTCCGCATGCCTTTTGGGTTGAAAAACGCTGGCCCGACCTATCAGCGGGCCATGCGTATAACTTTGCAGTCGCAGCTAGGTCACAATGTTGAGGCCTACATCGACGACCTCGTCGTCAAGTCAAGGCGCGAGGAGACGCTCATCGAGGACCTCGCCGAGACCTTCAACAGTCTCCGCAGTACTCGCATGAAGCTGAACCCCGAGAAGTGTGTCTTCGGGGTTCCTTCCGGCAAGCTTCTCGGTTTCTTGGTCTCAAGCCGAGGCATAGAAGCCAACCCCGAGAAGATCCGGGCCATCGATCAGATGCGCCCGCCGGCTCGTCTCAAGGACGTGCAGCGCCTGACGGGCTGCATGGCCGCCTTGGGGACGGTTCATCTCCAAGCTCGGGGAGCGGGGCCTCCCCTTGTTCAAGCTTCTCAAAAGGTCGGGCCACTTCGAGTGGACCCCAGAAGCCGAGCAGGCCCTCGAGGGCCTCAAGAAGTACCTCACCTCACCACCGGTCCTGGTGGCGCCGAGACCCGAGGAGCCTCTGCTCCTCTACCTCTCGGTGACGCCCCGGGTGGTGAGTGCTGTCCTCGTCGTCGAGCGGGAGCTCGGGTCCGAGCTCCCACCACCCCCCGACCAGGCAAAGGCTCTCGGGCCCCCGCTCCCGAGCGGTGACCCCGAGCAGTCAGCAGGAATCCCCGAGAGCGAACTCCCGAGCAAAGCTCTCGGGGAAGCGAGCGGGGTTCTCGGGGCCGAGTCCCCGAGAAACCATCTTCCCGGAGAAAACCATGAGCCCCGCCCCCCGAGCGAGCCCGAGCAACCCGCCTTGCTCGGGAGCGAGGTCGTCCACTCGGGGGCTGGGCCCGGGGAACCTCCTTCCCGGGTGCGCCTCCAGCAGCATCCCGTATACTTCATCAGCGAAGTGTTGCGCGATGCCAAGACGCGCTACCCTCAAGCCCAGAAGCTACTCTACGCGGTGCTCGTCGCATCAAGAAAGCTTCGACATTATTTCCAAGCGCACGAGATCCGGGTGGTCACGGCCTACCCCCTCGAGCGCATCCTCCGTAACCGGGAAGCCACTGGGCGAGTCGTCGAGTGGGCCATCGAGCTTGGAGAGTTCAACCTGCGCTTCATCAGCAACCACGCGGTCAAAAGCAGAGCTCTGGCCGACTTCGTCGCCGAGTGGACGCCGGTGCCCGAAGACGAAAGCGAGCAGCTCTCCAACAACCCGGGACAAGGAGGAACCGAGCACTGGACTCTGCACTTCGACGGTTCCCTCACGCTCAAGGGCGCGGGGGCTGGAGTGGTTCTCACCTCTCCGACGGGTGAGACACTCCAGTACGTCGTGCAGTTGCTCTTCCGCGCCACCAACAACATGGCCGAGTACGAAGGCCTCCTTGCAGGGCTGCGCGCCGCCGCATCCCTCGGGATCCGCCGTCTGCTCGTCAAAGGCGACTCCCAGTTAGTCGTCAATCAGGTATCGAAGGAGTATCAATGCTCGGACCCTCAAATGGCAGCGTACCTGAACGAAGTCAGGAAGTTGGAGCGGCGCTTCGACGGGCTGGAGCTCCAGCATATCCCTCGCCGCTACAACGACGCCGCCGACGTTCTATCGCGACTGGCCTCCTCTCGGGAGCCGGTCCCGGCTGGGACCTTTGAAGAAAGGCTCTCTCGGCCGTCCGTCGAGGCCGCCGACCAAGACGAAGGGGGAACCTCGCGCCAAGGCGAGTCTACCCAGGCGGCGCCTTCAGTGGGAGATCCTCCCGTCAGGCCGCCGCCGGGTGAGCACCTCGTGCTCGCCACCTGTTCTCAGGACACCTCTTGGATCTCCGAGATCCGAGGATACCTGAAAGAAAATACCCTTCCCGAAGACGAAGCCGTTGCGGAAAGAATTGCGCGGCAATCAAAAAGGTACGCGCTTGTAGAAGGGGACCTCTATCGGCGCGGTACCAATGGCATTCTTATGAAGTGCATTTCTTGGGAAGAAGGCCGCGACGTGCTCGCGGACATCCACGAGGGCGAGTGCGGTAGCCATGCATCGTCTCGCACGCTGGTCGGTAAAGCCTTTCGGCAAGGATTTTACTGGCCGACAGCCCTCGAGGACGCCTTTGAGCTGGTTCGACGCTGCGAGGCCTGCCAATTCCACGCCAAGCAGATACATCAGCCCGCTCAGGCACTCCAGACCATCCCCCTCTCGTGGCCTTTCGCGGTCTGGGGGCTGGATATCTTGGGCCCGTTCCCCCGAGCAGTCGGGGGCTACGAGTACCTCTACGTCGCAATCGACAAATTCACCAAGTGGACGGAAGCCGAGCCAGTCGTCAAGATCAACAAGCAGTCAGCCATCAAGTTCATCCGAGGCATCATGAGCCGGTTCGGGGTGCCCAACCGCATCATCACCGACAACGGCACGCAGTTCACGAGCGATGCTTTCCTCGAGTACTGCCAAGCCCTCGGGACGGAAATTTGCTTCGCCTCTGTCGCGCATCCCCGAGCCAATGGACAGGTCGAGCGTGCTAACGCTCAGGTCCTTCGGGGCTCAAGACAAGATCCTTCGACAGGCTCAAGAAGTGCGGCGCCGGCTGGATAGAAGAGCTCCCCGCCGTCCTTTGGTCCATCCGGACGTCCCCCAGTCGGGCGACCGGCGAAACCCCCTTTCTTCCTCGTTTACGGGGCAGAAGCAGTCCTTCCTTCCGAGCTCACCTTCCGCTCCCCTCGGGTGGCGCATACTCGGAGGAAGATCAAGATCAGCGCAGGGTCGAAGACGTCAACTTCCTTGAAGAACATAGATGCCGAGCCGCCCTCCGCGCTGCCAGGTACCAGCAAAGCCTTCGCCGCTACCATGAGCGCCGCGTGAAGCCGAGGTCGCTCGGAGTCGGGGACTTGGTGCTTCGCCGTGTGCAGACGCGGGAAGGAAAGAACAAGCTCTCCCCCATGTGGGAAGGACCGTACCGAGTGACCAGAGTCACCCGGCCAGGCTCGGTGAGGCTCGCTGCTGAAGATGGAATGCCGCTGCCCAACGCCTGGAACATCGAGCACCTACGCAAGTTTTTCCCGTGAACAGCCCGGGTAAGTTTTGTCTTTTAGGGTCAGCTCCCGAGTGCCAAATGTGAGTCATGGGAAGTTCCGGGCTCCGTCACCCCACGCCCCGGCTGCTCGGCCCGGTTTCTTAACCCCGAGCACCGGTCCGGCCAAAGGTCACCCGAGTATCCCACGCGCTCGCACCCGCGCTCGGGGGCTCCCTTGTATTCCCAGCTATTTAGATAGCGTTATTATCAATATAAAGTTGCAGTTTTCCATTCATATGAATCCCCTGTGCATATTCAATTCCTGTATTTCAAATATCAGTATTTCCTCTCTAGTTAGCGAAAGAGTGGTTTTTCCGCGCGGGTTCGGGGCCCCCGAGCCCCCCTCGGTGCGAGTAGGTCCCACCGGTCCGAGCCCGAGCAGTCAAGCTTATCCAAATACCTGTTGTCGGGCTGTAAGACGTTCGGGCGATTAGCTGTACCCCGAGCACGTCCGAGTCAGGGCAAATAAGCCCCTGGCCACCCGTGCTCTGCTGGTTAGCAAACCCGAGCGCCACCCAACTTCACGTCATTCGGATAGCTTCACTTCTCGCGCTCGGGACAGGTCGGCAGATCCGAAAACACGTGGGACCGCGTTGACAGGCTAAACCCCCCCGGGGGACCTGTGGAAAACACCCCTTTCGCTAAGCAAGTTACATAATTGTTTGTGAAGTAAACAGGTTCACCATAGCGAAGTCCTCGGTGCACCGCCCATTGGAGCAACGCTAAGTTACAAGGCGCCAAGTCACCTTGAGACCCGATCCCTAAGCTAAGCTTCTAATCACATCTCCATGTTTTTAGAGCTCCCGAGCATTGCACGAACAACTAGTTTTTCCTCGCCAATTTTTCCAAATTCTTTCTGTGTTCGCGGTGGGATTTACCTGAAGGCAGCGACGAAAGTCATGGGGAGTGCTTCGGGTCGTCCGCTCAAAGCCCTGGTGTCCTGCCTGGTTTCTTAACCCTGGACATCAGCCTGGTAAATAAGCCGCCCAAGTACCCTACGCACTCTCGCACGCGCCCGGCGGTTTTTTCCAGTAATGTCCCAGAGGCATAAGGAAGCATTGCCGAGCAAAAACGAGTGTTTTCAAAGATAGGAAAAAATATAGGAAAAAGTATACAGATATGCAATGGTTAACATAACGCATATATTAACAATTACTGGTACTAATAATTGCCCCGAGCACAAAGACTTGGGCAATTTTTGCAGACAAGCGATGAAATCAGGAGATTGGCTCGGGGACACTCGGTGTCCCGAGGACGGGCCTTCCTTTGCTTCAGCCGCGGCGCCTCCAGCTCTCGGGGGCTGGGCCTTCGAGAGACCCGAGGGCCTTTTTCTCCGTCCTTCTCCGAGCAAGAGCCAGACGCTCCGCCCGAAGCAACAAGGAAAAAGAAGTTAAAGCATAACAAGAAGGAAAAAAGCAAGGGACAAAGAGCCTTCGGGCCAAAGTTCTTACAAAAGGGCTAAAGCCCTGGGCTAAGAACAACAAAAAAGGAAGGTAAAGGAGAAGCTACTCCTCGCCGGCGCTGTCGCCTTCGCCAGCGCCGTCGCGGCCGCCGTTGCCGTCGCCGGTGCCGCCATCACCGGCGTTTTCCTCGCGGGAAAACCGCCGGGCGATCTCTACGGCCACCCCGCGGACCGCCTTCTGGGCTTCCTCCTCGGCGGCCTCGTCGACCTCGTCGAGCCCCTTCCAAGGCGGGTGCCAAGGAGAAGTTGGAGGTCGCGGCTGCGGTAGCATGTCAAAGTATGCTCCGCCACCACAACCGCCAACTCCCGACCTTCCTCCTCGAGTCAGCTGCGCACGGCATCGCCAAGCCCCTCGAGGCGCTCGGTGATGCTCTGGAAGCCCAGGGCGATGTTCCCGGGAGCCTCATCAAACCCCGGCAAGGAAGCGGTGCCAAGTCCGACGACCTCAGCGGCGTCCCTTGCGCGAAAGAAGATGGCCTTCATCATCTTCACCGTCTCGCGCCGCTCGGTGAGGAGCTGAACCCTCTCCTTATCCACTTCTGCCAGCTGCGCGGCTGCTTCTGAGGACTCGCGCTCCCTCGCCTCCACCGTCTCTCGGAGTGTGTCTTGGAGGTTGCGCCTCGAAACCCATGAGTCCTCGAACCGCTGCTTGAAGCTTTCGCTCGCCGCGTGGAGCTTCTCCACCTCCTTGGCGAGCTCCTCGCGAGCGGCGTTGACGCGCGCCTGGACTTCGGCGTCCAGCTTGTCCGTCGCCTCTTCAAGGGAGTGCTCGCGTTGGCTGAGCTGCTGCGTCTTCATCTCGAGTTCTCCCGCCCGGAGAAGCTGCTGCTCCTCGCGGCGGGCGACGTCGTCGGCAAGCTGCTGCAGCCGCGCCTCCTTCTCGGCGGCGCGTTTCTCCCGCTCCTCCAAGGCCTGCTCGCGCGGTCTGAGCAGCGAGGCCTGGCGATTGAGCTCCCGCTCCTGCCGGTCAATCTCTTTTTTCCTCGAGATGGCCTCCCGCTTCAGCTCGTCCACGAACTCCCACTGGCGCTCGATGTCGGCAAGGTTCTTCTCGTGCTCTCGCCTGGCGATGCGAGAGTGGGCCAAGAAGTTCTCCGCCGCCTCCGCGAGCGCGGCCTCGCGCTCCTCCAGTGACTCCTCCCGCTCCTCCACGGACCTCTCCCGGTCCCTCAATGTTTGCTCCGCGGAGGTAAGATCCTCCTGGACCTTGGTGATGGCCGCGCGCGCGGCGTCAAACACGTTAGGAGGAAGCCCCCGAGGCGTCAGCTCGGGGCACGCGGCGGGCCTCCACCCGAGTAGGACCAAAGTATCGAAGAATTCGAGCTCCTTCTCCTTCTGGGGCCCGGCGTGCTCGGCCACGTTTGAAGCCTCGGCCCCTTCCTCGGGCCGATTGTCCTTGGCGCCCTTCGTCGGGGCCGCTTCTTCCTCAAACGTCGCCGCCGGATCTTCCGTCGCGGCGGCAAACGACTCCTTTTCCGACAGGGCGGCGCCCTTCGTCGGGGCCGGTTCCTGCTCAAGTGTCGCCGCCGGCTCTTCTGTCGCGGCGGCACACGACTCCTTCCCCGCCGGGGTCGGCGCCCTCCGTCGCCTCCGGCACCCCTGCCGCCGCCGGTGCGGCGCTCCCCGTCGCCTCCGGCTCCTCCTCGCCTCCGGCGCGGGCTCTTCCTGTGGGGTGGCTTCGGCCCTCGGGGCCGGCACCGGCGCTCGGGGGCGGGCTCAGCTCGGGGTCGGGTCCTCCGGCCCGGTCGGGGGCGAGCGACCGCTCGGGGCCGGGCACCGCTCGGGGCGGGAGGCGCGCTCGGAGCCGGGTCCTCCCGCTCGCTCGGGGTCGGAGGACCGCTCGGAGCCGCAGCCGCGCTCGGAGCCGCAGAGGCTCTCGGGCCCGCGGCCGCGCTCGGGGCGGACGAAGCCTTCGGGGCAGGAGGAGAGCTCGGTGACGGCCGAGACTTCTTGCTCTCCCTGGAAAAACAAACACCACCAAACTCGGATTAGCTCCCGAGCGAGATACTTAGCCAAAAGCGCGAGGAAGTTTTCGCTTACCGCCACGAGGCCTTCGGGACGTGGCGTCCCGGGTCCGAGGGCGACGTCGGGTCCTTCCTCTTCTGCCCGGCGGCGGCCCCCGCGTCCGCCGCCGACGAGCCACCGGCCGGCGAGGTCCCGGGGGGCTTTCACCCAGAACCGCTGCCTCCCGCCCCCGGCGCTGCAGGGCGCGCAGGCGGAGGAGGCGACGGAGGCAGCGTCCCGGAGTTGCGCTGCCCCGGATGTCCTTCCCTGGAGGACCCTTGCCCGAAGTCGCCTCCAAATCCGGTCCGCTCGCTGCCCCGCAGCCGGCGGATCGCGCGTTGTCGGCTTCGACTTCGGCGCTTTTGGACGCGGCGGCGGAGACGGGGGAGGAGGGGCTTGCCCCTTGCCCTTCGGGTCGGCGGGATCGTGGGCCGTCGGCCGTAGCGCTCTGTGCCTTGGCCGCCCGCGCCGCCTCGGCCTCTTCCTCGTCCGCAAAGATCCGGATGGTCCCGGTCGGCCGGCGCCCGCCATCCTTCGGCGGCCCACAATGCCTTTCGCGTCGCACGTCGGCATCATGTCCAGAATAGACTGCCGCTTTTGCGTCGACGCAAAGTGGCAGGTCCGGCCGCGACAGCTCGGCGGCCGAGGCATCATGGATCCCGAGCAGCGCCTTCAGGAGAGCCGCCATCGCCGCCTTGCTCAGGTTGGTGTCGGCGCCGGTCGCCGTCCGACCGAAGTCCATGTCCCCGGTATACAGCCAGGCCGGCCGTTCGCGGTCGTGCAGCGGCGCCAGCCGACGGCGCAGGAAGTCGCCGGCGACCGCGGCAGCAGTCAAACCAGCTCCCGGAGCTGGGAGATGCGAGAAGTCATCATCCAAGCTCGTTGTCGTTCTCGGCGAGGGTCTCCCACGAGTGGCTGTGCGCCCCCGGCGTCTCCAGAAGGGTGAGCGACAGCGCCGGGTTGGTGTTGATGTAGAACCACATCTGGCGCCAGTCGTCCCACTTGTTCCGCAGTTCCTGCAGAAGGTATGGATCGGAGCTCTTCGCGCGAAGCTGGAAGTTGACGCTGCCGCTAACCTCCGCCCGGTTCGAGCCCCGGCTCTTCCCGACCGAGCGGAGGACGAAGTAATGCCGGAAGAGGGCCACCGACGGCATTACCCCCACGAACATCTCGCAGAGGTGGGCGAAGATCGCCAGCACCACCACGGGAGTTGGGGGTCAAGTGCAACAGATGGATCCCGTAGTCCTCCAGGATCGCCATGAAGAACGGTGAGAACGGTGGGAGCAGGCCGGCGGTGAGGAAGCTGATGAACATCACTGTCTCGTCCGCCCGCGGCTCCGGCGGGGAACGTCGCCGGCCGAACCCTCGTCGGGTGCGGGCGGCCCTCCGGCACCGCCAGCTGCTGGACCTTATCCATCGCCTCCTCATTGAGGAGGCGGGACTGGGGAATCACGGAGGTCGGGTCCGGGGAGCCTGGTCGGGGCTTGCGGCGAGTCATGGCGGCGAAGTGGTGGCAGAGAGAGTTATCGGGAGGCGAAAGGAGGAGGCGGCGAGAGGAAGAAGACGAAGCGAGCGCAAGGGCGTTGGGAGCGAAGCGTTTGCAAAGGATTCGAAAGTTTGAAAAGGTGCGGGGCCCGTTCTCTTTTGAAAGAAAAAGACCGCAGAAGATCAACCGCCGCACCCGGTGTTTTTCCCGCAGTCGTGGACTGTCAGTTTACTGCTATTGGCGGTAAAGCCTGCGGCCACGCGAAACCCAGAGTTCGTGTAATCATGGCCTGTGGATTCACTGCCGGCGGCAGTAAAGAGGTGGCCGCACAAAACCCGGGACACGCAACCGCCCGCGCGCGATGTGAAAAGCCGCGTGCCTTTTCCGCGCGGGGCGAAAACCGAAGCGTCGCCGCCAGGTGGAGCGCGCGGGTTGGACCTTCCGTCCACTCTACGCGCGCAGCGCGCATTAAAAGCGCTCCTCCGCAGGGCGCATCAAGATGGGCCGGCCTCTCCGCTTGGCCCAAGAAGAGAAGGCCTTAACCCCAGTCGGGGCCCCTTGGGCCGTCCCTGGGAGACAAGGCCGGGGGCTACTGTCGGCGGAATGGGGCCCAGGGTCCCCCGAACCATCGGCGGAGGCCAATCAGAGGCCGTGGGGCGAGGCACGTGGCGGCCGGGTCGTCGAGGGCCCCGCCACAGCAGTAAGTGGGCCCGGTGGTCCCACCTAGGTGCTCGGGGGTTTTCCCCGAGCACCGCGTCCTGGCGAGCACTCTAGAAAGGGCCTTGGGCTCCTTTCGGTCCTTGGCTCAAAAATCGAGGAAGCGCTCGGGGCTCCTTTCCCGAGCGCCCGGCGTCCCGCAAAGCGTGGGGCCCAGGGGAGCACTCGGTCGCGTCCCCGAGCGGACCCCCTGGTGTTCTCCCCATAACGGGCCCCACGCGACCCTCCGGCGAGTGCTCCCCCGAGTGCTCGGGGTCGCCCTGGAGCCACCCGGGACAGCTGGCGCCCCTCGGGAGCCGAAGGGGCCGCTCGCGATCGGGCCGCTCGGGGACCGGACCGCCCGGGGTCGGAGCGCTCGGGGGTCGTGGGGTCCCCTGTGGGGCCCTCCTCCGGGCGCACCGCTGCAGTGTTTGGCTTCTCCCGCAAGCCTCAGCCCCGGCAGAAGCATTTAATGCCTGTCATTCGGGCCTTAAATGCTAAGCCCTGTGCGGGCATAATATCTGTCAGGCTGGGTCCCATCCGCGCAGGGCAAAGCCCTTTTCGCCATGACCCTGCCAGGGGATGGGTCCGTCTGACAGGGTTGTTGACCGACCGGGTGCGCCGCCCCGCGTACCCGTGTCGCTGTCAGCCCTTTTTGGCCCGCTTTTGGGTCAAATCCCCGCGCATCCCGCGGCGCGGTCGGTCGCTGACACCCGGGGCCCAAGGGTGGATATTTCACCCACTCTGTCAGAGGGAGCCCGGTAAGTCAGCACTCGAGGGACCCACCGGGCGTAAAACGGGCGGAGCCCCTGTTCCGAGGCATGGCGGGGAGATGTCCGGCATGAAAGTCGGCACTGCGCATTAAATGTAGGAGTGGGCGGCTTCTTGGCGCCCACGACATCGTTTGCAGTACCCCTTGGCCACTGTGGTAAACCCCCGGCTATATAAGGGGAGTTCCAAGGCCATGCAAAGGGTTCGGATCTTTGGTTAAAGCTTTTTGAGTTAGACTCCTTTGAGCTCCAGACATTTTATGCTAGTAGAAAAGCTAGTCTCTTGTAAGGAAGAACATCTGAATAGTCTCGATAGAATCAATACAAAACACATCACCAAGAACAGGACGTAGGGTATTACACCTCCGGGTGGCCTGAACCTGGATAAATCTCTGTGTCTTTAGTATCGAATTCCCACCCTTCTCGATCCGCCACCGGCTCATAAGAAAAACCCTATTACGCCCTCGGCCGAATCCCAAAGGGGGTCCAACCGGACCACCGCTAGAGGCGTCTCTACGCCGACAATGCTGTTCCCACGAACAGGAACCCAGCAACAAACAACACAATCACAAGAATCCGTTGGAAGGAAATGCAGCAATTCAAAGCGGACACAAGCTAACAGTTAAATGAGAATAATCAAGTCCTTAAGTATCAAACTAGCCCTGTTAATAGCACTTGAATTGGCGCATCTATGAACTTAAAATTCAATCCTTCAATGACAAACAAGGAATAAAAACTGAGGGCACAAAAGGTATAGCATATGAAGACAAACCTAAAAGCCTATCAATTCTTTATCACGTAGTTCTGCTCGTTCTGTCACATACGCCCTTAATTTCTATTCATTCTTTACCTACTCTTGCTGTCTAAATCACACATGAACAAAGCATTTTTTATCACATATTTTTGGATTGGTCTTAAATCATACAAAAACATGCACTATGAATGTGAGCTGTAATACTCAGTATACTTTGGTATAAGGACTCTATGGCAGTGTGTTTTCTTGCTCAAACAATAAAGCGAGTGAATCGATCTAGCAAAAAACCACGCCAAATTTCATCTCTAAGTAACTATTGCATCTCCGCATAATCGCATTTCACACAAGAGATCAGACAAACATAATCGTCCATACAAAAGAGGGAATGGGAATCGATTAGGGCAAACCTAAAAGAAAGCCAGGCGGAGCTGATGTCGAGCGGCCGCGGCGTCTCCTCGGGCCCCGGGCGAGGAGAGAGGTGGGACGGGCACGCGGGGCTGCCCAGCCTCCAAGCCAGCACCTCGTGCGTCGGGAGGGCACAAGGATGAGCACGGGAGGGCGACGCGGCGGAGGGTGGGGCGTCGAGAGGGAGTGGCGGCGCGATGGGGGTGATGACCGGGGATGGCGGCACGGTGGGGAGCGACGGGGTGGGGAGGCGAGGCAGCGGGCGGTCGGCGAGGCGGAGGAGGGGCGGAGGGACGGCCGGAGCGGGCAGCGGCGCAGCGGTGCGGCCGGCGGGGTGGACGGCCGGAGCGGCAGCGGCGCAGCGGGCGGCCGGCAGGGCGGAGGAGGGGCGGAGGGGCGGCGGAGGGGCGGAGGGGCGGCGGAGGGGCGGCGGCCGGGGCGGAGGAGGACGGGGGGGCGGCGGCCGGGTCTGGGGGAAGCGGGCGGCGGGCGCGGGTGGTTAGAAATTTGGGGGCGAGTGGGCGGGCGCGGCAAAAATTGGGCGAGGCCGCTCATACCTAATGTGGCACAGTTGCCGAGTGCTCGATAAAATACACTCGGCAAATAGCTCCTTTGCTGAGTGTCCAATCTAGGCACTCGGCAAACACGCTGTTGGGGGGCCGGCGTCGGTGAACCCTAATAAAAGGCCTCTTTGCCGAGTGCCAGAGGTAGACACACGGCAAAGATAAGACACACGGCAAAGAACAGATGTGCCGAGTGTCCAATCTAGGCACTCGGCAAACGTGCTGTTTGCCACGTGTCTCCATGTTTGCCGAGTGTCGTAAGAGAGACACTCGACAAACAAACCCGCTGCCGAGTGTAAATTTCATGACACTTGGCAAATATATTTTTTTTCTTTTTCTTATTTCTTTCTTTGTTTTGTTTTCTTTGCTAAACCTTCTCAAATTTTTACCATAGCCTCTAGGTGTCATATGATGATTTTTCCACACATTTTATTGCATTATTTCATGATGCTGCAACTTAAATTTGATTTATACCAATTAAAAAGCTATAAATGCACATAATTACTTAAAATTACCAAATGCATCCAGAAAAATGCCAATTTTTGACATGCAACATGTTATGTTGTATATTGAGTGTATAAAAAGTTTCAAAGTCAAACTACGAATAAACCGTTACTTTGTGTAAAAAACCTGATCCGTTACTTTCCAAAACTAGGATTCTCATTTGAAGGTGTTCCGGTTTCTAAGTATCTTACGTGATAACTACTGCGAAACCTTCTCAACTTTTTTCCACACCCTCCACGTGGAATATCATGACACCATGGCAAGTCTCATAATTTTCAGACTTTGTTTGCTTTTTTTAAATTAAAAAACCAATAAGCCACACGTTGGTGATCGTGTATCGGGACCCAGATGTTTGAAATTTCTTTTCATTTCTTGAGAAAGCCCAAAAACTAGACTCAAGAACATAAATATTATTTTTCTACCCATTTATTCCATATTTTCAAACACTTACAGATCAATTTGACTTATATCAAAAAATTCCTAGAATGCACTTAATGAATTAAATATAGCAAACAAATCTGAAAAAATGCCAAATTTTAAAATAGAATATCATATGATGTATGTTCAGAGGGAAAAAAATTTCAAGGTCAGTTGAAGAAGGAAAAAAATGTTTGCCGAGTGCCGCTAACGGACACTCGGCAAATCAGAAATCTTTGCCGAGTGTCCGTTAGACGACACTCGGCAAAGGTGGGACGCGCCGTCAGCGACCGTTCGGTGGGACACGTGGCGCCGTGTTTGCGAGTGCCCTAATGTGCCGAGAGTTTTTTCACGTGTTTGCCGAGTGCCGTAATTTGCCGAGTGGTTTTTGCCTTGTGTGCCGAGTGTCTTTTTTTTGCCGAGTGCTTTTCTGCGGCACTCGGCGTAGATGGTTGTTTGCCGAGTGCTCGATAAAATACACTCGGCAAATACGAAGACACTCGGCACACACAAATTCTCTGGTAGTGGATGATGATCTTTACAGGAACAAGGTATATTGTTTCACGCTCCCTCCATTTCTCCCTAATCCCTACACATACCACTTATGTGCCTTCTTTCTTCCCAACTCTGCTACTATCAATGGCCGCTCATCCCTCATGATGTGCTTAGATTCTATAGGAGCAGTTTGCTATTAATGATTAACTTCTTTGTACCATTAGACTAGAGTTGTAACATACAGTGTTGAAAATATTCAATGCATACTTGAGAGTACTCTAGAAGATCTGGGAGACAAGATATTTGCCATGGAAAATATTAGAGATAATTCTTCATGGCAAAGTGAGAAGCTTCTAGAAGTATTGAGAAATTTGCAAGACACTAGACATTTGCCATGAAGGTTCTAAAATAAACTACTTACCATGCTTCATGGCAAATGTAAGAAATATCTAGACCTAGATACTTACCATGGAAGACGCTAGAGAAATCTCTTCATGGACAAATAAGAATAATCTATATGTTTTAATAGAAAATTCTAGAGTAAAGATATTTGCAAGTCAAGACTTTGGATGGTTGCCATTTGGCACCAATCCTATAGGCTTGTACAAGTATAAGTAGGGGTGCTAACCCCTCCTCATGTACAACCAAGAGAAGAGCTACCAAGTGCGAGAATCTTAGGGATGACTATGAGAAGGTCATAGTGGAGTGGTATGGTAGCCACTAAGAAGAGTGGATGTGTGGCGTACCCGGTTTTAGGGCCGGATACGTCTCCCGTGTTTACTGTACCGATCCCTGGATCAGTAGTCGGTACACACAAGAACTTGATAACATCCTCATACAATACCGAATATCTTACATAATTAAACCATTATGGTCTTTATTCAACAACAGGGCCGATTGGCCGAATAGAAAGTAGCAGCGGAAAAATGACAAAGCGCGATTATTGACCCATCAATATGCCCATCCACAGGCAACTGACTGGGGAGAACGCCCTAGCCCTCGTGGTCGCTGACCTCGTCCTCAGAGCACCACTCTTCTTCTTCATCTGGCCAAATCAACAAGCCAGGTGAGTACATTGAATGTACTCGCAAGCTCTTCCCTCGGGGAAATAATACGGCATAGCTCATGCAAAGGGGTATCTCAAAGGAGAGCTCTATCCTAGGTTTCATGTTGTGCGGAAATATAAGTTTGTATTGTAAATAACAGTAATAGATTGAAAGCGAACTTTGTAAAACAACGATCCCAACGTATCACATCGTCTTCCGTGGTAGCCCTTGCTACCTCTCCTTTATTTCCTCCGCGGGATAGCCGCGCTCATCACCGCTTACCCTTTCGGCTTCCGCTCACACCACCCCGGCGGTGTAGCCAGCCTTTCCTTCAGCAATTCCTAGCTACCAATCCGGGTAGCGTAAATTGCACCCTGTGGACACATCATGCCCACGTCCTTAATCCCTTTCCCGGTTTTCACAAACAAAACCCAGTCTAACCAGTGTGTGGCCTTACCAGTTCATGTCCATGACCGAGGACGCGGCTATTCGATAGTTTTTAACACTCTGCAGAGGTTGTACGGCTTTACCCACAAGATGTAGTTCCCCCTGGGCATGCTACCGGTCACATGTGTCCAGGGTTTGTACAACGAGACTCTTCTCCCGTGTTCATGCCAGAGCCGGACTCGCTAGGAGGACTACCCGATCCTCTGCATCACGAATGACAGGGGAGGGACTCTCCCCCTTTGTGTCGGACCATGTTCCACGCACCTTGTAAGACTCTACTGAGCTTTACCCCCACAATACGGTGAGACCCATGAAGAGCTTTTCCCCTACGCAGTCCCGTGGAGATCCTCTAGGGATCTACCGGATCCACTAGCACTTCAACCTAACTTCCCACGACTCCGGGCTCCGGCATTAGACGAGGTACCAGGTCCAGTCCTTCCCATAAAGGACATGTGGACGTACGGTGGGGGAACTGATTTAGCGGCACTTAGGTTCGGTCCTTAACTGATTCGAGCGGGACTCCATAACCAACCAACTCCACGGGTAGCGACCGGCTACCCGACTATTCCTTCCGCAAGTAGCAACCGGCTACTCTACATCCTCATAACACCCTTAGCATTCCCGCCCGAATCCAAAATCCTTCATCATTTCATGCGGGGTTTTCACAAACATTTCTTTTAAAAGATTTCCTCGGCATGTATAAACAAGCCGAGGTTTTGATCCCATATCCCTCCCGTACTTTGTAAAACTTATTTTACTAGAGCAGGTCTAAGCACAGCTACTGCTTATATTCCTACTACCTTGCCGGTCGATTTCGGCCGACTAACTAGACCTAGGGTTACAAGGGACGGATTTCAAACCTAGGGCTTATGCATCTATTCGGCATAACTTTGCTAACATAAAGTATCGGTGATAATAAAATAGCATGCAGGATTTCGTAAACAAAATAATTAAACGTTGCAAATATGGGATTCGACATGTTCAAGGAGGGAAAGCTTGCCTGGCAGTTCCGGATCCTGTTCTTGCTCTGGACGTTGGGGCGACTCTGGGTCTTCCCGAGGCACGTACGGCACTCCCTTAACTACACGTCGAAGAAATTCCAAATAAGAGCGAATCAAAACAACTCCAAATGGAACTCGGAAAGCAGGCAGGGTAGAGGTGGTGAGGTGCAGGTGTCGTTAGGCTCGTCTCACTATTAGAGGTTACTAGACCTAGGTTACGAGAAGGAATTTTAAGTGGAACACATGCATAAAATGACGACGGGAATATCAGGGCTTAGGATTCCATTAACGAGGGATTATAGAATCATATTACCTGTTGAGTCAGTTGGGTATTCTGGACTTGGGCAGAGTGGAAGTATTTTGCTTACACATGAAATAATAATACCTACAGCCTATGTAGATTACTATAGAAAGAATGTTTTAAACTAACCTCTACAGCTAATGCTTATGAAAACTATTTTTAAATTTCAGAATTCCCTAAAGAATTGAGCTTGGGCTCCTACTGGAGGTTCCAGATCTTGGCTGCCTAAGCGGTGTACGCGCGATTTCTGGTTGCTACAAAGATAAGCCTGGAATTAATCCTTATTGAGCATTCTCTAAATAATTTCTATAGTTAAATTTCTTTTGAAACAAATATTTGCATTACTCCTAAACCTACTGGAACAAGCGAACCTCTAAAAAGGAACAGCCAAATTTCCGAGTGGATTAGCTGACCAAAGCTCACTGTTTTAATTAATCTAAAGCAACCGAAACAGCCGGCTTTCAAACAACCTAATTGCGCTATTAAATGAACTAATGAGCTGATGCTTTAATTAGAATCGGCAGCTCGGTTAGCTACTGGAAATAACTGGGCTGCTTGGGCCAAGGCTACACGCCGGTCGGTACTAATCCTCTTACCTCCCCTACCTGCTTACTCCCTCCAGGCGGCGGCGGTGGGTGAACCTGCAGAAGCTTCTGGCGGCGGCGACTGGGGTATAGAGCGGCGGCAGCTAGGCTTGCTGGTGGCCGGGGGACTCGAGTCAAGGAGCAGCGGCTACCATAGTGCCTTCGGCTTGGGGCTTTGCGGCTCGGGTGCTGCTTGGGGATGGGAACGGCGGCAGGAATTGGAGTGGTCGGCGGCGGGCTACAACCGGTAGCTCAGGGGAGAGTAGGGCTCGGGATTGAAGAGTCCTTGGGCCAAGCCGAGTGGGGGCTGGTTCAGGTGAGCTATAGGGGCGCGCCTCCGGTGCTTGTTTAGCTCTGGGCCTGATGCAGCTCGGTTTGCTAGGGAAACAGAGGAGAGGCTTGGGCATGGGCTACTGCTGGGGAGAAGGCAGAGGAAAGCTAGGAGCTTGGTGATGGCTTGGCTAAGGTTCCGGTGCCAATTTATAGCTGAAGCGAGCTCGGCTAGCTGGCCGGCGTGCTGTGCACCCGTGCTTGCCGATGGGACACGGCCGGGCTGCTTCCGAGGTTTAACAGCGAGGCACGAAGCTCGGGGAAGGTCGAGGGATGGTCGTGGCTGGCTGTGGTTAGCTGGACGACGCTGACTCAACGGATTCCTCGTCGACTCCGGCGTGCGGCGCGGTCTGGTGCTGTGGCGAGCTGGTGTTCGGGGATGGGACGGCTCGGAGAAACTCCGTGGCGGGCGGTGCGGCTTTGGCATCAGCGGGCGGCGCGGCGAGGCATCAGCGGGCGGCGCGCTGGGACGACGCGCGGCGTGGCGAGGGAAACTCCCGAGGCACAGCTGGCCGGGGCGAGCTGGACGACGATGATGCGACGGGTCAAGGAGAGAGGTGGCGCACCGGCCAAAGTTCTGGGTGAGTTGGACGACGCGGGCCGCGGCGGCCGGCGTGGCTTTGACAAAGCTGGCCGGCACTGGAGCAGTGCCAGAGTGCGGACGTGCGCACGCCGAGCGGCATCGACGCGTCTGGGCCTGCCTGGATGAGCGCGTGCGTGGCACTGGTGCCAGAGGAGGTCTATGCACGCGTACGAGAGAGCAGTGGAGATTGGCACTGGTTTCTATGGAGTCAAAAGGGTCTTCGTGGACTGGCAGGGAGGACTTGATATCTCAAGAGCTAAGGCCATGAGGTAGAAGACAAGGGTGGCTGTTGGTGAACATGTGTCTGCTGGAAGAAGAGTTCTGCAGCTGGACTTGACATGACCCTACAGGTTTTGCTCCACATTTTATGCGAAGAGGGCACACGTGCAAAGACGTTCGATGGCTGCCGCTCGGGATTTTTCGTACTAGACGTGCTCATGTGTTGAGTATTCAGGATCCTGTATGTGAGGAGACTGCCGTGCAATTTATCTAGAATTTTTGGGGACGTGGAACTATAGGCTACTGCGCATAGCTCTTTTATTCCCCGCGTTTATTAATTATGTCTGCGGATATTCTTTTGTACTGGGCATTATTATTTTATGCTATACTTATGTTAAGAATGCTGCTAGGGTGTCTCACGATTTCTCTCGGGATTTATGGAGAGGTCGAGGAGTGTACTGTCCTACGATTAGGGTTTGGGAGAAATCGGTATAACAAGAACAGGAAGGGATCGGAGTTAAGGTTAGGGTTTCTGAGTGCGGCAGGGTGATATGAGGGCGTGGAAACTCTCGGAAGTTTTCTACCTCAGTTTAGGAGGGGTTGGTTCCAGATCGCCGCGGACGTATCAACGTACGTGACGTTAGGGTCTTGAAGGGAATTGGCTTTAATTGGAAACAAGGGTCGGGGGCTGGAACTAGGGTTTTTGGGCGCGGCAAGGCGGGGATGGTTATGGTGGGTCTCCTGGATTCTCCCTTCCTTGCTTAGGTAGACTCCGGGGTGAGTTGTCGTAAGAGGTTTAGGGTTTACTGCGTGTGTGCGGGTCTAGGGTTTAGTCGGAAGAGGTGCGTGTGTGGCAGTGTTAGGTATAGGTTTCGGATTGGTCCGATTTAATCTCGTGTGACATCAGGTACTAGCCACACGTCGACGGCAGACCAGGATTTATAAGGGCTCGCGTATAGGCAGACTAGGGTTTGTCGAGACGGATCGCCTTTAGGGTTAGCGATAACAGAAGTTACCAACCGCGGTAGGGTTACGGCCGGGTAATGTTTTAGGTCTCAGCGGTCAGGGAAGGTATTGGTGGGGCACTAGAGTTTAAATAGGATCATATCACCTCGGGTTCGGGTCTTTAGATCGCGATCCGGGTTTAGGGGTTTTACTATTCATCGAGTAGGTCGATAACAGGATTCTGGGTGTATAGGGTATATGGGTTTATATCGGTACTAATCCTACTTAGGGTGCACAAGACCTCTAGTTTAACGCAAAAAGTTTTGTAAGCCCTAATTTTCGGGTTTTAGAAAATCGGGATATGACAAATGCCATGTGGTCCTAGCGCTAAGAAAGTGTGACATGCCAACAAAATTCAAATATGCCTAGCTTAAGTTTGTATGTGCTTAGAGATTTCCTTTTCACAGAAACTTATGATTAATGTGGATGTGCAACATGTAGACGAGTTATTTTTGTCCTTTTAAAAGAATAATATGTGAATTTCTAGATTTTAAACATGGGAGAGTTTGTAGTTTGTAATTTGATCTCTTATTGATGTGTTGGGTCATGTTTGTCATGTAGGTCAGAAGGTGCGCAGCTATTTTGAATCTATTAAAGAGTATATGAGTCAAGAATATGTCAAGATAGGTACATCTCATTCAAATATTCTTGTCTAACCATTCAGATTAGATAACTTCTTTGAAAATCTAAGTGAACAAACAAATGGACATTGCCAAACCTGTTGCTCAAGCAGTCCAATGCAAACACAATAATATTGTAAAACTTATTTGGGGTCCTCCAGGGTCTGGAAAGACATTGATCATCACTGAGGTACTCCGTATGTTGCATCAGTTGGATTTCAAGACTGTTATTTGTGTTCCTAGGGAAGGTGACATCATTCCTTTGTTAATGAATTTTGAAGACTCCTACTATTGCTTGCATGATGTTCTTGTTCTTGATACTTGGAGGGGACAAACACTCAGCACAAAACTTCCTCAAGCTTGCTTAGAGGATAGATCACAAGATCTACTTGTTTGCTTACAAATGTTTAAGCAGTTGGGCCATGAAATGATATTCTTGAATTGAGATCTTTTGTACTGAAAAATGTGATCATCCAGCTGATTCTACTAGATGCAGTACCAATGGTCGTCCTATCTTCACGTTGGATTTGTTTAAGAAGAATTTCGATGTTTTATGGATATGCGACAATATTTGGTAGAGTTAAGAGAGGGAATCTTGGGGATGTGTCTAACCAATGATAATGTCAATGATATCAGGAAACTACTCATCATTTTGATAAATTTTGAGGATCTATTATGTCACGGAGGAGTAGAGGAAAAGATCGTGCAACTAGCTTTTAGACTAGTACACTCAGTATCGTCTACTCATAGGTGTACTGGGTTTTCGGTTGCTGAAGAACTAAATAATAAAATATTTGCATGCTCGAAAGCCGTGCAAAATTTGATAATATTAGTTGAACTACCAAAATTTGGTGATAGAAATGATGAGGATTATTGCACCGCACAATGCAAAGTTATCATTACTACCATTGCTTCTGTCTTCCGTCTGCCCAAGGCAAACATTGTCGTAGCTACGGGACTAGGCAGTGTACTTGAGGTACCCCCGATCGGTTACGTCGACCCCCGGGAGTAATAGAGAAGTACGAGCAAGTGTATTGTCTGTTGAGGGGGGGCGCGCGGCGACTTTGCCGGCGAGACGAAACGTGGAATACTCGTGTCGAGGCGAATTGAAAACTCTCGTATTAATTTCAGGGATCAGGGTTTTAATCTGGGAAAAAAATGGATCCTTTCTCTCTACCCCCTGGGTCCTATTTATAGGGGTTGGGAGAGGGGTGTGCAAGATTACAATTATACCCTTCGGACGGTAACACACCATCAGGGGTATTTTGGTCTTTTTACATGAATCTTTATGGAATATCCAAATACTCTAATACTATAATACCCTAATATTTGCTACTATGGGGATGTGTTGTCCTTGGCGCCGGGACGAAGCACAGCCATGGTGTCTGCCAGGACAGGGCCCAGCTCCGACGTCCGTCGGTACAGGACGCAGCCCCGACATTGCCTGCGATGCCAGCGGCTTGCGATGACGCCAGGCACGACGTGTCGATGAGATGAGGGAGACCTCGGCGTCGCCATGGGGAAGCCCGTCAGCTCGGGTAGCGCTGGGGACCCTTCCCCCAACAGTAGCCCCTTGCCGGTTTGGGCGGTCGAGCGACGCCCGTCCGAGCCGGCGCACCAATTCCGAGGGGTTGGCGCGCAGGCCGGGCTGACGACTTCTCTCCCCCTTCTTTTCTTCTTTTTCTTCCTCCTCTTTTCTTCTTATTTTCTTTTTCCTCCTCCTATTTTCTTCTTTTTCTTCCTTTTCTTCCCTTCTCCTTCTTTTCTTTTTCTTTCTTTTCTTCCCTTCTCCTTCTTTTCTTTTTTCTCTCCACCGAACCGGCCTCCTTGGTTTAATGGGCTGTGGCCCATCTCCTTTAGTCGGTTGGGGTGGGGGGGGAGATATTTACCCCCCACCGACGCCCCCTTGCTTCACTCCTCCCCTGCTGCTCCCCTGCTTCACTCCTCTGCTACCCCCGCCGCTCCTCCAGTGCGTCCCCGCCACCGGAGCCCCCCCGCGCCGCTCGCCGCCGGAGCTCCCTTGCGCGCCCGCCACCGGAGCCCCCCGCGCCGACTGCCGCCGGAGGTCCTCGCGCGCCCGCGGCAGGCGCTGCCTCGCGCCGCTCGCCGCCGGAGGCCCCCAGCGCCGCTTGCCGCCGGAGGCCCCCAGCGCCGCTTGCCGCCGGAGGCCCCCCGCGCGGGTGCCCCTCGTGCCGCTTGCCGCCCCAGCCCCGGGCCCGAGCTGCCGCGCCTCCCCGTCGTCCTCCACTGAACCGGAGGCCGGCCGCTGCCCACGGACGCCTCCCGCCGCCGCCCACGGAAGCTGCCTCCGCCACCCTACGCTGGAGCTGGACGCCGCCATCCCCCCTCCCCACCGCCGGCTTCCAGCTCACCCTTGCCTGACCACCGGCCGCCTTCGATCTCCCTCCCCACCGACGCCCCCTCCCACCGACGCCCCCTCCCACCGTGAGAAGGTGAGACAGTGGCAGTAGCTGCTCCCCATGATGGCAGTGCTTGATTTTGTGATTAGTTTGCAGATAATCATGCCATGATTTTGTGTATGATGATGTATTGAAAAATCAAAGGTTGTATACTGCCGTGTGCATGGTTTAGCTCTATTTAAAGTTGCATTAATCCATGTGAGGTACTGCACGATCAACTTTAGCATGATTAGGGCTGTATGCATAGCACGTGATCTCTGTTTTTGTACTGGTATCATACGTATATGCTAGTTGCTAGGTTCGGCTTTTTTCTTTTTTTCCTTGAATCTGAATGCATATGCTACTGTTTTTGGTTAGCTGATTAATCCTTGTTGTTACTCATTCATATTAGAGATCAAAACCTGCCAGTGCTAGTCAAGTTGTATTCATGCTATCAAAAGTTGGGTCAGATCTGCCAAACATGAGTATTTCTGATCTAATGCTTATACTGTGATTATGGAGCATGTCATGTTTTAATTTTCAGCGGATATCAGCATGTGTAGTAGTAGCCTCATGCAGTTATTAGCTCCAGATCATGTTTGTGTGCCTCTTGCGTGTACTACATGAGTAGGAATAGGTTGGCCTGGGTGATGTTATTTAGTAAGTACTTCTGGTACAGGTCGCACGGGTGGAAAAGTCGGTTCCAGACAGGAAAGAGCAAGTCTTGGGCGATAATTTCTGCCAGAAGCTTGTAGAGGAATTTAAGCGAGTACCGTTGTCGTTCTCCTCGCTGCACGCTCGCCAAGGGTAACAATCCCTTCTCGTGACCTGCTTGGCTTATGCGATGCGAGGTGTACATATATGCTGAATTGTTTAGTGCTTAATGCAGTAAGCCGGGATGTATGAGATGTTTGCGTGCATGTATTCCTTGTATGAAGTGAGAAACGTATTAAGGGTAGACAATGGACTGCTACCGCTTTATTCGTAGGTAGGGCATTGCAGATGACGTATGCGGATTGCAACTGTGTTTTGAAATGTTGACATTTGCCTCGCGCGAACGGGCGCTATATATTCTTCGCACGAAAATATCATTGCTATTATTTTTTGTTACGTCATGACGTGTTTGAGCGTGTAGAGACTTGATCCCTCGAGCAGACTTGGTAGGTTCGAGGCGTCACGCCGGGCCGTCGTCTCCACTAGCTCTCCCCGAACACCCCCGAACTCGGGGGCGGGCAGACTCTTTGAGCCGCGTCGGGCGTGCCGCCGTGACTCCGCGACTGCGTCGACGAGGTTCCCAGACTTGGCGGTTTCGAGACGCCACGCCGGGCGCGTCGTCTCCTCTAGCCTCCCCGAACACCCCCAAGCTTGGGGCGGGCAGACTCTTGGAGTCGCGTCGGGCGTGCCGTCGCGACGCCGCGACCGCGTCGACGAGGTCCACAGACTTGGTGGTTTCGAGGCGCCACGCCGGGCGCGCTGTCTCCTCTAGCCTCCCCGAACACCCCCAAGCTTGGGGCGGGCAGACTCTTGGAGTCGCGTCGGGCGTGCCGTCGCGACGCCGCGACCGCGTCGACGAGGTCCACAGACTTGGTGGTTTCGAGGCGCCACGCCGGGCGCGCTGTCTCCTCTAGCCTCCCCGAACACCCCCGAACTCGGGGCGGGCAGACTCTTGGAGCCGCGTCGGGCGTCGCGGCGGACGCGATCCGTAGACTTGGTGGTTTCGAGGCGCCACGCCGGACGCGCTGTCTCCTCTAGCCTCCCCGAACACCCCCAAGCTTGGGGCGGGCAGACTCTTGGAGCCGCGTCGGGCGTGCCGTCGCGACGCCGCGACCGCGTCGACGAGGTCCACAGACTTGGTGGTTTCGAGGCGCCACGCCGAGCGCGCTGTCTCCTCTAGCCTCCCCGAACACCCCCGAACTCGGGGCGGGCAGACTCTTGGAGCCGCGTCGGGCGTGCCGCCGCGACGCCGCGACCGCGTCGACGCGATCCACAGACTTGGTGGTTTCGAGGCGCCACGCCGGGCGCGCTGTCTCCTCTAGCCTCCCCGAACACCCCCGAACTCGGGGCGGGCAGACTCTTGGAGCCGCGTCGGGCGTGCCGCCGCGACGCCGCGACCGCGTCGACGCGGTCCACAGACTTGGTGGTTTCGAGGCGCCACGCCGGACGCGCTGTCTCCTCTAGCCTCCCCGAACACCCCCGAACTTGGGGCGGGCAGACTCTTGGAGCCGCGTCGGGCGTGCCGCCGCGACGCCGCGACCGCGTCGACGAGGTCCACAGACTTGGTGGTTTCGAGGCGCCACGCCGGGCGCGCTGTCTCCTCTAGCCTCCCCGAACACCCCCAAGCTTGGGGCGGGCAGACTCTTGGAGTCACGTCGGGCGTGCCGTCGCGACGCCGCGACCGCGTCGACGAGGTCCACAGACTTGGTGGTTTCGAGGCGCCACGCCGGGCGCGCTGTCTCCTCTAGCCTCCCCGAACACCCCCGAACTCGGGGCGGGCAGACTCTTGGAGCCGCGTCGGGCGTGCCGCCGTGACTCCGCGACTGCGTCGACGAGGTTCCCGGACTTGGCGGTTTCGAGGCGTCTGTCTTCTTACACCTTTTTGTACCGTACTTCACATGTCTTACTTCGCCGCTGTTATTTGACAAACTGTTATTTGCTTGCTCATGCTGGTTGTCAGGATTGATGACGTCGGGGAGAGTGTCGTCTCTCAACCGCACAGGGCCGGAGGGCAGAATGTCAGGCGCAAGGGGCGGAGAATAACGTGATCGAGGAGAGAGCCAAGACAACGGCCCCAGCGACGCACACCGGCTACCTCGGCCGCTCTTCCGCGGATGCGAGGCTCTTCCGACGGCTTGCTGAGGCGGGGCAAGATCCCCGGACCGGGCCACGACACGGGTCCAGAGCCCCCCGGTCGCTCTGACGTGAGGGGCTCGCCTGGCCAGGGGCGGATCGTTGTCTTCGCCGCCCAGTTCGACGCCGGGTTGTGCCTACCGCCGTCCGACCTCGTGCGAGGGATACTGCGGTTCTTTCGGGTAACGCTGTCAGATCTCCACCCTTCGGCTTTCGTCTTGATTGCTGCTTTCGAGTGGGCGGTCCGAAGCATGGAGATGGTGAGCTCGCCTACGCTCTTTGCTTGGATGTACATGCCGACGGAGGCGACACTGCGGGTTTCGGAGCACCGGGGTCTTCCTTCGTCCTACGGGACTGTCAGCTTTGGTCGGCGTCGCGGGCGCTGCGCCGCGACTACCCTGCATTTTCCCTGAAGAAGGTTTGGAAGGACTGGCAGAGGGCGTGGTTTTACTACCGCGATTCCTCCTTGCAGCGACTGAGAGGGGTGACAGCACCGTTCTTTGGGCAGCCTCGCCTTAGCGAGCGGGACGATGAGGGCGTGACCATGTTTCGACGTATGGCACGCGAGCTGAGCGTGCGCGACTTGGTGGAGGAGTACTGTTTGCTGGGCATTGCTCCGCTCGCTCAGGGTTGGACCCTGTCCTTGGCCCCTCCGAGCTCGTCGCGCTTCCTGCGTGTCCCGCGAGGGTACACGCCCACGACGTGTGAGTACCTCTTACTTTTACCTGCTGTTTGTTTGTGTTGATCTTGGCTTTCACTGAACCTCGTGTGCTTTCGTGTCGCAGGTTCCACATTGGAGGACGGAGAGCTGTGCGCTCATGAGCTGTTGGGCCGCTTGACCCTTGTGGAAGCCAAGGAAGTAAGCCGATTGATCAAGAGGGCCCGGCGCAATCGAGCCTGCGAGGACTTCGGGTGGGAGGTGCCCACCCGGCCGTTCCCTGTGGCTGTCAAGGCCCTTACCGCGAGCAAGCGGGGTCGGTCGCTTTCTCCATCTTCGCCGGAGCGGGCGATTCGAGCGCGTGGAGCCTCCGGGGGTGTTTCCTCCAGCCCAACCCCGGAGATGCCGCGGCGTCGCCCTGGGGCTGGGAAGGGCCCGATGACGGCGTCGTTCGTGCAGGAGGTCAAGTCGCGCTCACGGGACTACGAGGACGACGTCGAGGTGTCCGCTGAGGCGGACTCGCTAGCACAGCGCGACCTTGGGCCGACAGAGTTACTTGACTTATCGTCGTCTTCGAGTGAGTTTGACTTGCGGGTCATTGGAGACGACGAGGCTGCTTCCCGCTCTCCTGCGGCGGCTCCCGTAGCGAGCCCTGAAGCAAGGGCCCCGTTGTCTTCCGGGGGCCACCCCAGCGCCGACCCCAGCAGCCTTTGCCGACGACGGTGCTGAGGAGGGTAGGGCCGGTGGGCCACACCCTTTCTCAGTCGCGGGCCGGCTGCTTCCGGCTCACTTCGTCGACTCCGAGGCTGAGGCGGGCTTTTACCAGGACGCTGCCGCGCAGCTTTCTACAGCCGACCTTGAGACGGCGTTCGAGGGTTTGTCTTTGCGACAGATTCGTGCCGCCTCTAAGTCTGCCATGCTCAAGGTACGGTCAGTGTGTTACTTATATGAGGCTTTGTGACGTGATTACTGCGGTTGTGCCTTTACTATGTCTCCTCCTTGCAGGCCTTCTTTGCAGCAGAGCAGGCGTGGGAGATGCGTGACAATATAGCTGCGTCCCAGCGAGCTCGCCTTCGTGAAGAGGAGAAGAATGTTTCGGAGGCCCGAGGGGAGGCTGCCTCGGCCAAGGAGTTGCTGAGCCAGTATGAGGAGGTGGTCTCTCAGCTTCGCGCTACCCTCCATGCTGCGCAGACTCGGCAGGAACAACATGAGGGGGAGCTCTCTCAGCTTCGTGCTACCCTTCAGGCCGCACAGACTAGGCAGGGAGGGTTAGCCACTCTGGCAGACACGGCGTGCGCGGCTGCCCGCGGGCTCGGAGGAGTGCTCGGCGTTGAGCTCGACCTTCACACTGGTACTAATGAGGACAAGGTTGCGGGTCAGCTCCAGTGGATGGCGGCGGTTTGCACTGCCGTACGGGAGGCGGTGCCAGACCACGGGCAGGACTGCGCTCGGGCCTCCCTTGAGTTGTCTCTTGCTTGCCTTCGCTTGGCTGGCTGCGACCCCGCGGGCAGATTTCGGACGGAGGGCTACGAGGTACCGAGCCGGGCTGACATCCAGCGGGCCCAGGCTCCCTTGAGGTCTGACGCAGAGGCCTTCCTTTCAGGTGTGTGGAAGAAGCACGGTGAGAAGTACCTTCGCGGGATACAGAGAGCCCGTTCTGATGGAGGGCCTTCCGCTATTGTGCTTGACAGACCTCCTGGTGGATCCGACCCGCCTTTTCAGGTGTGAGACCTGTTACTTGTTCCTGGGCCTTTTGCTTAAGTCAGTGCGCCGGGATGTCTTGTTTTGCTTGTAGGTTTACTTTCATGTTGTAGTTTTTTAGGTGATACTTTCAGCTCGTCCCTAGCTCACGGGCTAGGCCGTCGCGGCGTCGACGTGAGCCCCTTGCGCTCTAGGCGTTTTGGGAGCTTCTTTTGGTAGGTATACTGAGGTTAGAGCCTTCTTTTGATAGGTTTTAATGAGGTCAGAGCTTTCTTTTGTAGCCCTCATGTAACCTTGTTGGTTAATGAGAATCAGAAAATTGGTGCAGCCGTGCCTTGCCTCTAGTGATCATCTCTTCTTTTTGTATTGTTTACAGGTTGTTGCTTCGAGGCAAAAGGCCATGGTTAGGCGGTACGGCACTCAGCCCCTAGCACGGATGTCGTACAAGCATTGCTCGCCTGGCGGTTTGACAAAGGCCGAACGGCGTGATGACAACATACGTTTTTTGACAAGCGAGGAGATTGCGTCGTTTGCCGAGAGGGATGTATAGCGATTTGTGCGGGTTTTTATGTTATTGTCAGCGCATTACGTGTACCTTGTACCTAGATTTGTTGTGACGAGTACTTACCCCACAACCATAAAAAACTAGCGTCCGAGACGTCTGTCGAGGGCGGTTATATCGTTCTGAGGGCATGGCCCCAAAACTTGCGTGGCAGTGGGTGGACTTGGTGCCGCTGGTAGAGCTAATGTACCCCGACACGGCGACGGAGTCGTTGCTTACGTGGCGGTGAGAGGATTCTCTACGCCGCGGTGGGGCGTGCTCTACGTCACGGGGGAGACAAAGTTGTCCCAACACGGCGACGGAGTCGTTGCTCACGTGGCAGCGAGGGGACCCTCTACCCCGTGTCGGAGCGTGTTCTACACCACGGCGGAGCCAATGCAATCCCGACACGGCGACGGAGTCGTTGCTCACGTGGCGGTGAGAGGATTCTCTACGCCGCGGTGGGGCGTGCTCTACGTCACGGGGGAGACAAAGTTGTCCCAACACGGCGACGGAGTCGTTGCTCACGTGGCAGCGAGGGGACCCTCTACCCCGTGTCGGAGCACGTTCTACACCACGGCGGAGCCAATGCAATCCCGACACGGCGACGGAGTCGTTGCTCACGTGGCGGTGAGAGGATTCTCTACGCCGCGGTGGGGCGTGCTCTACGTCACGGGGGAGACAAAGTTGTCCCAACACGGCGACGGAGTCGTTGCTCACGTGGCAGCGAGGGGACCCTCTACCCCGTGTCGGAGCGCGTCTACACCACGGCGGAGCCAATGCAATCCCGACACGGCGACGGAGTCGTTGCTCACGTGGCGGTGAGAGGATTCTCTACGCCGCGGTGGGGCGTGCTCTACGTCACGGGGGAGACAAAGTTGTCCCAACACGGCGACGGAGTCGTTGCTCACGTGGCAGCGAGGGGACCCTCTACCCCGTGTCGGAGCGTGTTCTACACCACGGCGGAGCGTTACCATGCCTCCTCACGATGGAGGGATAGTCGTCATCATCCTTGTTGGGCCGACCACAGGCCGGCCATTTTTTCTTTGCTTACATAAACAACACTGCGGCTCGCAGGCCTGTTACATAGTTGTGGCAGAGGCAGTCGCAGCCGCCTAGGGTGAAGCCCTTTACAAAAGACGGTACCAACCGGCACAGCGGCTTGCTGATAAAACTAGAAACGAAACACATGAGGGCTATGAGAAAAGTGCCGAGGCTTACTCGGTATCATACGATGATGCTTCTACACGCGAGCTACACATAGTACTTGCGGAGGTTGTCGGCGTTCCAGCTATGCTTCAACTCTGCTCCTTCAAGGGTTTTTAAACGGAATGACGATGGGCGCGTGACGCAGATAACTTCATACGGTCCTTCCCACTTTGAGCTTAGCTTTCCATCGGCTTCGGGGTTGGCCTTCTTCTTGAGCACGAGGTCACCCACTTGAATGGGTCGTGGGCGAACGGTCTTGTTGTAAGCCTTCGCCATCGAGGCTTGGTATCGTTCGATGTTGAAGGCGGCTTCTTGCCTTACGGCGTCAAGGCCATCCAGTGATGTTTGACGGGCTTCATCGTCCGGCGATGACGCAGTGCGGAGTGACCCTAGCCTGACTTCCTCGGGGGTTACCGCTTCATCCCCAAACAAGAGCTTGAACGGGGTGAAACCGGTCGCACGACTTGCCGCTGAACGGGTGGACCACAGCACACTGGGGAGCTCGTCCGCCCAACCCCCTTTGGGTATGTCGAAGAGGCGTGTGCGCAGGCCAGAGAGCACGATACCATTGGCACGTTCCACTGCACCGTTCGCCTTTGGATTGGCGACTGACGCGAAGCACAAGTTAATGCCAAGGCCGATGCAGAACTTGCGGAACGGGGCTGCGTCGAACTGAGTGCCATTATCGACAGTTAGCTCGCGTGGCACTCCAAAGCGGCAGATGATGTTCTTCCAAATAAACTTTTGAACGGCGAGCGATGTTATGCTGGCCAACGGTTCGGCTTCGATCCACTTGGAGAAATAGTCAACCGCAACGACCACAAATTTGCGGCCATGACTTTTGACCTTGAACGGGCCGACGAGGTCGACCCCCCAACGCGCGAGTGGCCACGAGGGGGGAATCGGTTGCAAGTTGTGGGCAGGGAGATTTGTTCCCCGAGCCATCCACTGGCATGCCGGGCATGTCTTGACGAGGCCTTGCGCGTCACGATGGGCAGTTGGCCAATAGAAACCTTGGCGAAAGGCCTTGCCCATTAGGGCGCGTGGCGCGAGGTGGGAGCCGCACAGCCCCTGGTGGATTTCTCGCACGAGATCGGCTCCTTCTTCCTTGGAGATGCACCGAAGGTACGGCGCACACACCCCGCGCTTGTAAAGGGCTTCTTGGTGAATAATAAAGCCCCTGGCCCGGCTCTTCAGCTTCCGCGCTTCTACGGGGTCATCGGGCTCTGTTTCATCTGTGAGGTAGTGGAGGATTGGCGTTCTCCAGTCTTGCTCTTCAATATGGCGCACCTCCGGGAGGTCCTTTGTTGCTGGCGCCGTGATGACCTCGTAGAAGACGCCCGACGGGACCTCAGCTTGCGTGCTCGCAGCGCGCGCTAGGCCGTCGGCGTCGCATTCTCCGAGCGCGGGATGCTGCGCACGGTGATACCGACGAAGTGTTTCTCGGTGGCCCGCGCTAGGGCGAGGTACTTGATCATCTCGGGGTCCTTGGCCTGATAACTCTTGTCAACATGCCCGGCTATGAGCTGGGAGTCGCTCTTGACCATCACCCTCCGTGCCCCCAAGGCTCGTGCCTTGCGCAGGCCGAGCAACAGCGCCTCGTACTCGGCGATGTTGTTAGTGGCCTTAAACTCAAGGCGCGCGGAGTACGAGGTGCGTGACCCCTCAGGCGATTCCAGGACAGCCCCTGCGCCAGCACCATCAGAGCACCAGGAGCCATCCACGTATATTGTCCACAGCAAGTCAGCATGACCTTGGGTGACAGGATGTTCCGACGGGACCCATTCTGCCACAAAGTCTGCCAGCACCTGCGACTTGATCGCCGTCCGAGGGAGAAAGTCGATGACGAATGGGGCGAGCTCAGCCGCCCACTTCCCGATGCGTCCGGAGGCCTCTTAGTTGCGGAGCATCTCTCCGAGGGGAAAAGAGGACGGCACTCGAATAGAGTGAGCGAGGAAGTAGTGTCGCAGTTTACGGGACGCCATTAGCAACGCGTATGCGAGCTTTCTCTAGCTCGGTATATCGCGCCCTGGCACCTTGAAGCGCTTCTGAAACATAGTATACCGGGTGCTGGATTGTGTTTTCTTCTTTGGCCAAGACGGCGCTCACTGCTGCCGGGGTGGCTGCTAGATACAACAACAGGCTCTCCCCTTGGGCAGGGGCTTTGCAGCAGCGGTGGCGACGTGAGGTACCTTTTTAGATCATCCAAGGCTGCTTGGCTGTCCACCGTCCACTCGAAGTTGGTGGACCCTCGCAAAGCTTTGAAGAAGGGGAGGCCCTTCTCAGCAGATCTGGAGACAAACCTCCCAAGCGCCGCGAGGCGTCCGGTAAGCTTTTGTACCTCCTTGACGTTCTCAGGCGGGCGCATGTCGAGAATGGCTTTTATTTTTGAAGGGTTAGCTTCGATTCCCCTCCTCGACACGAGGAAGCCGAGCAGCTTCCCTGCCTGGACACCGAACACACATTTCTCTGGATTGAGTTTCATGCCGGCTTGACGGAGGTTGTCGAATGTCTCCTGTAAGTCCGCCGCATGGGCGGCGGCCATCATGCTCTTGACAACGACGTCATCGACATAGGCCTCGACGTTGCGCCCCACTTGGCTAGAGAGGGCCTTATGCACGAGCCTGGAGAAGGTAGCTCCGGCATTCTTCAATCCAAACGCCATCCGGACATAACAAAATGTCCCGGAAGGCGTGATGAAGCTAGTCTTCTCCTCGTCTTCCCGCGCCATCCACACCTGGTGATACCCTGAGTAGGCGTCGAGGAAGCTCATAAGTTCACACCCGGATGTAGCATCGACGAGTTGATCGATTCGTGGCAACGGAAAGTTGTCTTTCGGGCATGCGCGGTTGAGGTTGGTGTAGTCCACGCACATGCGCCACTTGCCGTTGGCCTTCTCGACTAGGACAGGATTGGCCAACCATTCGGGGTGCATGACCTCGCGGATGACTCCTGCCTTGTGGAGCTTGTCCACCTGCTCCCGGGCTGCGATCTGACGCTCCATCGACATCTTTCGTAGTTTCTGCTTGACAGGACGCACATCGGGGTTGACGAGCAATCTGTGCTCGATGATCTCCCGGGAGACACCGGGGAGGTCCTCGTGCTCCCATGCGAACATGTCTCCGTTGGTCCGCAATGTGTTAAGGATGGCCTCCTCATTGATTGGGTCGAGGTTGACCCCGATGAGCACTGTCTTGGTCAAATCACCCTCTGAGAGCGGCATGGCGCGCGTCTCGCCATCGGGTTTAGGTTTTGGCACCCACCACCCTGAGGTTGGCGGATCGGGAGCCCCTTGTGCAGCCTTGTCACCTTCGGACTGGACAGTGTGGACGTACCGGATGGCCGCTTGGATGTCGCTGTCGATCTTACGGGACAAGTCTTGGTTGCCCCGCACGGTGATGATCCCCGAGGAGGCTGGTATCTTCATGCAGAGAAAGGCGTGGTGCGGAACCGCGCCAAATTTGTTCAGCGTGACCCGGCCAAGGATGACGTTGTATTGGTAAGGGATGTCGACAACATCGAAGACAATGCTCTCCCTGCGGACGCAATCGCCGGTCCCCGAATTCCACTGGAAGCTCAATCTTGCCGAGGGCTGGGACTGGCTCGCCCCCAAATCCCAGGAGTGGTACTCCCGCGGGGGTGAGGCACACGCGAGGGATCCCCATCTCGGCAAGTGTAGACGCGAAGAGGATGTCCGCTGAGCTACCCCCGTCAATGAAGACGCGGCGCACTTCGCAGCTGTTGATGACCGCCGAGATGACGAGAGCGTCGTGGTGAGGAAAGGTAATTCCGGCGGCGTCCGCCGGGCCGAAGGTCACGGTGGCGTCGACCCACGCGGGTAGTTCGGTGGGTGGGAAGGAACCAATGTGGTTGACTTGACGAGTGTAGGCTCGGCGTTGCCGCTTGGATGCGTAGGTGTGAGCGTTGCCCCCAGTGATGGCGTGGATGATTCGCTGGGCACCAATAGCTTGCACTGGTGCTCTGCCGCCTGGCGGTAGCGGTGGTGGCGGTGGTAACTGTACGGCAGGCTCTCCTTGCCCCCGAGCACGGCCTGTTGGCTCCGCGATGCCCCTTCCGCCGGGGCGCCGCGGTTGTCGGCCCCGCCGGGCCGCGATGACAACCTCGCACTCCGCCGTGGAGTGAGTGCTTACGCGGTGTACTTCACAGAACTTGCCTTGTGACCTGCCGCCTCTGCCGTCTCTGTGATTACCGTGCCCAGCTTGGCTATTGCTTTCGCGATCGTGGCGGTCGTCGCGCCTCCAACCCTGGTGATCCGGGCGTGGGTGGTCTCGTTCTTCACTGCGTGCTTGGTTCTGCTGACCGCCTCGCCACTGGCCTTGGCTTTGGTAGGGTGTTTGCGGGGCAGGAACCTCGCGCTCCTCCACGTGGTGTACTCCCTCGTTGGCGTGGCCGACGCTTGTCATGATTCTCCACATCAGGCGCGAACTGTGCAGCTGAGGCCAAGGCTTCAGCCCTTCTCTGCTCTCTCCCTTCCTCGGCTCGGGAGTATGTATCCATGATTTCATAGAGCTCCCTAATCGTCCTCGGCTGCTTCCTGTCGAGCTTAGCTGCCAGGTCCTCATCACGTATTGCACGACATGCAGCGTCACACACGCTTTGGTCGGTGATGTCACGGACTTGGCATTGGAGGTTGGAGAAGCGTTTGCGGAACGCCCGGATGGACTCACCCGGTGCTTGCTTGAGGGTGTTTAGATCCGAAGAGGTGACTTGTTTGTTTATGCTTCCCTGGAAGCGACCGTGCATCTGCTCGCGGAGGTGCTCCCACGAGTACACCGAGCTAGGAGGCAATGAGAGGTACCACGTGCGAGCTAATCCGGTGAGTACAAGCAGCAGACTTTTTGCCATCACCGCCTCGCCTCCTCCGGCAGCTGATACGGCAGCTTCGTACACACGAGTGTACTCAGTGGGGTCCGTCTCGCCATTATACTTGGGAAGATCCGCCGGGCGAAACTTACTTGGCCATGGGTTAGCCGCGAGCCCTGCGCTGAGCGGGCTGAGCGCGTCTGCAAGGCTGACGACCTCCGGCCGTGGCAGTCGAGCAGCAGGTACGGCGGCCGGAGCTGGGATGCTGACGTCAGGTGGGGCAACAGGGTATACGTGTTCTTTGCCCGGGCGTTGACCTGGGATCTTGCGTTCCTTGGTTGCTAGTGCCAGCCCCGGCATCGCGGAGGATTGCCTGCGCTGTTTGTTGATTTCGTGCTATCTCTTCACGGAGTGGTTCAGCGCGTGCTTGCGCATTTGCCAAGTCTTGGAGGAGTTTGTCGGCTGCTTGGTGATTGCGCCGGACGTTCTCCCGTGCTTCCGTTATGGCTTCTTCTTGTGGCCGACGAACAGCGTCGGCTCCGCCTTGGGCAGCCGCAAGCTGTGCCCGGAGCTCGACAGTCTCTCGAGCTAATGCCGCCGCGCGGAGGGCCTCGACTTGGGCCGCCTCCAGCTGGGCCCGGAACTGTTCTGCCCGTTGGGCTGCGGCCGCTACCTGCTGCTTCAATGCCTCCATCTCTCGCTCAGCGTAAGCGAGGGCCCCCGAGGTGTCTGGCCCAGCGGCGTGGGCATTGATGACGGGGGCGATGTCGTCGTTCGTCGCAGGGGTGGCTGCGCGTGTTGTCGTCCTTGCGGCGGCCTGGGGGGCACGCGCCGGGGTGCTCGGAACCAGGTCGGCGATGCTTGCGACCTTTCGCTTGGTTCCCTTCTTTGCCTTCGTCTTGGGAGGCATGCCTTCTTACTTTGCGAAGGAGCACGCGTGTGGTGTGGAAGACCAACACGCGCGTGTTACGGTCGTCAGTGTCGTCTCCGGGCCTCCTCTCGACAGCGTCTCAGATGACACAACTTCTTGCTCGTTTCCCACAGACGGCGCCAACTGTCGTAGCTACGGGACTAGGCAGTGTACTTGAGGTACCCCCGATCGGTTACGTCGACCCCCGGGAGTAATAGAGAAGTACGAGCAAGTGTATTGTCTGTTGAGGGGGGGCGCGCGGCGACTTTGCCGGCGAGACGGAACGTGGAATACTCGTGTCGAGGCGAATTGAAAACTCTCGTATTAATTTCAGGGATCAGGGTTTTAATCTGGGAAAAAAATGGATCCTTTCTCTCTACCCCCTGGGTCCTATTTATAGGGGTTGGGAGAGGGGTGTGCAAGATTACAATTATACCCTTCGGGACGGTAACACACCATCAGGGGTATTTTGGTCTTTTTACATGAATCTTTATGGAATATCCAAATACTCTAATACTATAATACCCTAATATTTGCTACTATGGGGATGTGTTGTCCTTGGCGCCGGGACGAAGCACAGCCCATGGTGTCTGCCAGGACAGGGCCCAGCTCCGACGTCCGTCGGTACAGGACGCAGCCCCGACATTGCCTGCGATGCCAGCGGCTTGCGATGACGCCAGGCACGACGTGTCGATGAGATGAGGGAGACCTCGACGTCGCCATGGGGAAGCCCGTCAGCTCGGGTAGCGCGGGGACCCTTCCCCCAACAAACATAAATTCAATTGGTATACTAATAGTAGATGAGGCATCTCAGATCAAAGAGTGTGATCTGATTGTTCCCTTGAAGCTCTCAGTTAAGCATATTTGGATGTTGGATGATGATTACAATTAATGTCCAGCCTGTTGTAAGTAAGGTAATTTTTTTTCAACTTCGTATTCTATTTATTGGTAACACTAAGTTATACTGGCTGATCTGAATTATTCTTTGATTTTTTTTAATAATTAGGTGTGTGAAGAGGCTGGCTTTGCTACTAATCTTTTCCAAAGACTGCTAAACCTAGGGTTTCCAGAGGATATACTCACGGAGCAGTTTGTAGTAAACTTGGCGATCTTTCGTTTCCTAAACAAGCAACGTTATAATTTCTTTAATGATATGATTATTACCTTTTGACAATATCATGGCTAACTCGATTAATATGACTATGTTTAGGAAGAAGATAATGAGGATGATGTCAAGCACATTTCATTTTCTAAAAGCGTGGTGGAGAGCAATTAGTAGGTGCTACACTACTACTAATTTCACATATAAAATGTCTAAAATACCAAATACATGATTGGTGTGCAATTATTTTGTTTGACATATAGGATGAATTGGTCTAATCCCTTTGGTTTGGAATAATCGAGATTGAAAGATGAAGGATAAGAGTAGAGTTTAGTCTTGATGGTGGCATGACATAGTGTCCTTTTGGCTGTTGGATGTTGATTTGTTGATATTGAGTCTTTACATTCGATATCTTGTTGGACTTGGACTTTAGTGTATGTATGAATGTTTATGTTGAGACTTGGGACTTATTGAAATATTGTTGCATGTTGTTGTTATGTCATAATACTTGTGAATTGTATAATTATTCAATATCTACTTGTAAATTGTCAGGCTTTTAACAAAGGTCATGCCAAATATTATGAACCGAGAATACGAGTGGCTTGCGAGCTTTTTTGGTCAGCTCGCCAAATTTTACCCAAACCGAGTTTTTATGAGCCTGGGCCGAGCTGTGAGTCTCGAGCTAAATTTCTAGTCTAAGTTCAGGAAGGAGAATTGTTAAAGGGTATGACAACTGTTAAATTGACTAGAAGGAAATGGAAACAATAAGAACGACGAAAAGAAGTAAACAGACAAGGATATTCTTTTGCGTTTTGTCTTGAGATTGCTGACCAAGCGTACGGTCTGGTGCTTCTTTTTGCGTTTTGTTAGGGGAAGCCAATAAGGAGATTTACTCGAAAAGCACATAATCGCCAGAGAAGGTTGGCTTTAGGCTGGCCCAACCCAACCCTGATCGATTGGGTGCGGTGCGATCGAACCAGACGTACAAAGCTCCCCTCAGGGGCGAGGCAGACCAAATGCAGAGAGACAGACCTGTGATCCCCAAAATTCCACAAACCACACTCGCTAGGGCTCGCCTTGCCGCCGGCCGCCCTCGCCCTTGCCATGGACGGCGATGGCGATCCCGACCTCTCACGCCATCCTGAGCTTCCTGCTCGTACCCTCAAAAGATCGAGGCGCAAGTGAGGCGCCGCCTCCTCGAAGCGAAGAAGAAAGCCAAGAAGAAAGCGAAGAAGAAACGCCGTCAGGAGGCCCCCCGCCCGCCGCCGAGAGGATCCCAGTGAGCTACAGGCCGAAGGAGCAAGTTAGCCGCCGTCGCCGTGATGAGATCCTCGCACGCCGACGCCAGGAGGATCACGACCCCGTACGCCACCCTGAACCTCCTGCTTTTCAACCTGAAGCTCCTCTCTATCACCCAGACTACACAAAGCAGCATGAGAGGCACCGCCGCTTAGAGGAAGCGGAAAGAGAAGAAAGCGGCGAAGAAATCCCTCGCCCGCCGCAGACACTCTCAACCGTCCTCTCCCCGTCAAACTAGGGGAGCATTTCCCCCTTCTCCTATCCTTGGCCTTCTCACTGCCCTCTGCGCACCTGTATACGTATATTACCCTTAAAAACACAACTTTGATTTTAAAAACCAGCTTACATGTCTTTTAGTAATAATATTATTATTATCATTATTATACCGGGGCGGACTACGGCAGGGTTAACAAGTTCGTGCGCGGGTGTATGTGAAGGATCTGGAAGCGAGCGCGCGGAGGAATCGGACGACGGGCCTATTGGATGGCGCGGGTTGTTTTAGAACTCGGATTGATGTGTGTTTCGGCGTCTAGGCGGTGGTGGTATCTAGGAAAGACAACAAGAAGAAGAAGCCGGCAGCCGAGCACGATCAATCGAGTAGCCGGCGTCACGCGATTCATCTCCGGCGACAGATCATTAACATGGACCAAACACCAACTTCATCTGCTTCCAGCTGCCACGCCGCCAAAGGAACTAAACCTAAGTATCCTCTCTCGGCTATTCTTCTTTCATTATCTATATTGGTCTGCATGCCCCCGAAACGGAGGCATTTACGCAACGCCCTCCGACCACCTGGCGACGCCACACTCCCTGCCGCAGGACCCGGCGACGCCGCGCCCTCCACCCGTCGACCACCTTGACCTACCGCGCTGCCCTTCAGGTAGTGCTCCCCATGTTTGCCATGAAGCACGGATCTTGATCAGCCCTGGGGTTCTTTTGCCGGCTCCTTTGCGCGATTTGGGGGTAATGTGGGTGGAAATGGCTGTTCTTGATCCCGGTGCGCGTGTTCCTATGGGAAGATGTTGGAGGTTTGTTTGGGCTGATACGGCGGAACAAGATTAGTTCTTGATCGGTTTTAGTTGGACAATGTGCGTTAGGTTCTTGGTTCTCCGTGGAAACTCGGGTCTTCTTGGTGATCTTGGAGTAATTTGAGTGGGGTAGTTCAGTTCGTCTGTTCGTGATCCTCGCGTTGGTCTTTCTGTTAGGAAATTTGGGAATTTGTTGGTCGGTCTTGAGTGAACACATGGAAAATTTGAGATCATTTAGGGTTGTAGGTGATTATCGGTGATGCCTTAGCCCTTAAATCCAATTTGGTTTGGGAGATTATGCTCCGATACTGTAGGTAGTGTTCATTACGCAAACCACTAAATGAATTTGTGAGTGTGATGTTGCAAACTTCTGAATGCGGCCGTAGAGTTGATGCTATATTGCGGCAACGAAGTCAGTGTTTGAATCAAACTACAGGAATTTTTTTTTATTATTTTTCTGTTGAGAAGGAACTTATGGTATACAAATGGTTCCATGCTGATTCCATTTTGATGGAAGGTGCCACTATTGCTCATGCATTGTAGCAAGCGTTAGTGCTTCTGATCTGGCACTACCAGGTGCTTACAAGTTACTCTATTGGTGGGGCTCAGGGTACTGCAGTATGGACTTCGTTCCTTTTGCAATGGAAGATCCTCGTACATATCATAGTATCCCAGGTTTGCGTACTACTCCTCAGACCCTGGGATCCGGGTGTTAGCTATCAATGGTGGCCTGGAGAGCCGGCCTTTGTTCATAAGCTCGTGCATGTGCCTGGGGGGGTCCAATGCAATCCGGGATCGGACAAAGGGATGATGAATTTGCACACATCTTATTCTTCTCTCACAGATCCACTAGCCATCACGTTAGCAATGATGTCTCCTTGTGATCTGTTCCGTGATCCTTCCTTTCTACGGAAGATGATTTATGGATCCTCCTCTCCCCCCAAAATTCAATCAAAAGGCAACTATTCTCAAAGTTTTCAACCTTTGCAGGTTGCGTGTGCCCGCAGGAGCTGGAACCACAACTCGTGTTCGACAGAGTGTTCTCTACTCAGACCGTCCCAGGCGGTCCCGTGGCACACGAGGACGAGCACCGTAAGTGTACTTAGTTATTTTGGGTGCTGCTGTATGTATGCCTATTTCCATCAAAAGCTCATAATTTGTTCGTTTTGTCTATTATTTGCACTGCCCTTCTCATGGAAGAAATAGTTATTGTTTGCAATACTAGTTTCTGTTAAAGAAGCTCGTAATTGTTTCCCATGCTTCTATAGTCACACACCAACAACATGTTCTGATCAGGGTTGAGGAGCATGCTGGCGAGCTGAGCAGCAGTAAGGGCCCTACAGTTAGGGATCTGTCAGAATTCAAGGCGCTAGTGCTGAACGATACACCTTCTAAACTTGAATTGACTGATAGGTATGACTATTACTATTTCTTTATTTATCAGAATTTTGTTTGTTCAAATGATGGATGCTTATTACACCCATAGTATTCTTTCATATGTTCTCCACATCATTCGAATGTGTTTGATTCATCATCAACTTCATAAAAATAGTTGAAGAAGATTATTTATATCAACTAATTAAAATGGTAGGCAGCTTTAGAATAATCACTGATTATGTAGATATCTGTAGCTCTAGGTCCAACGAATGTGCTTATGACACTGCCAACAGCGGGACTGATTCAGAAATTATTGAGGAGAAGCCCAGAGATGAACCAGATTATGATTTGTACGTATGATTACGCAGTTGTTATCTCGAGTTGTATTTTATTGTTAGTAATTTGTAAGTCTTAAATGCACTAATATAGCAAGTAGCCTGAAAGCACTAAAATTTTACCTATACATACATGGATCAGATAACGGAAAAAAGCATCAGAGCTGTGTGTCATTAGTGCGGTGTGGCGCCACAAAATGTAAGCGCTGTGAATTAAACTGCTGACATTCTAATTTACTGATCAAGTGCTATGGCCACGTAGCTAATTAGAGATAAGCCCAAGAAAGACAGAATAATGTTCTAGTTCGTAACACCACCAGCAAATAAGCGGCCAAGCAGGTGTTGCTATTCATTTGCAGTAACTGTGCTTTGTTTTGCTTTAGAGATAAATTCGCTAGCTCAATGCTATGTAACAAATTTTCAGTATGCATGGCATAACCTTTTGCTGTACATCTCCTTTTAGTCTCGGTTATGTGCGTCAATTATTATGGTGCATTTGTTGATCCTTTGGGTGTGGCCTGATTCAGGTCTGAAATACTGCGGAAAGTAAAGCAATTACCTACATGTGGCGGCTTTATGGAGGGTTTTAATTGCCCATGGCTTTTACGACCCCGCCTCAGCATCGACTGGATGCTCAAGCATTTTGGGCATCAAGAAAAAAATCTGAAGTTCCTGAAGTCCCAGAGCCCCTTGCCTCTCCAACAGAAAATCTAGCACAGTATGTTCCCTTGTAATTTTCATATAATTTTTGAAGCAGACAGCAATTTTAACCAATTTGTTGCAGGTGCAAAGTGTCTACAAAAGAAATCATTGAGTACGGAAAAGAATGGATGCGCGAGGAAGTCATGTTGGCTTTTGAGAAGCACATTGAAGGGAAGGACCGATTCAAAGTATGTGTGACTTTCTTCTATTTTGTCCCTTCTAATTGAAAGCAAGTTCCTTTATAAGGTGTTCTTGTAGGACATGGTGTATTGCCTAGATGAGCTTCAGCACCAGTGCTTCAGCGTGGAGACCTACCACAAGATATTCCACCACTACAACTTCACTGTGAAGACCAAGAAGAAAAACTCAGACGATGACTGGTCGTCGACACTCTATTTTGCTCAAGTGAAAGAAATCTATGGAAGAAAATATTATTACTGTTACCAGCTGGATCAATATGACGATGGTATGTTTTTCTTGTTTTTCCTTTCGTTCAAGTTAAATACTGATCTCGTTATGTTCATTTGTTGCAAAATTATGGTTTAATGTGTTAAATTATATATTTTTGTTTAGGTTGTTGTTACGCATGCAAGAATCAAGGGATGGATGCACTGAGGCACCCTATGCTTCTTCTCGGGGTCGAGACTGGCAACGTTAATACGGGGTGCCCCTTCATTTATCTTAGTGATGATGACTCAGATTTTGAATTATGACGGTGTTTCTCGGTCGATAACGGGGAGTATGCTTTTCTGATGTGCCTGTAGTGGATTATTCTGATGTTGGACTGCAGTAGTGAATTATTCTGATGTTGGACTTGTACTGGGAAGTTGTAATGGACCGAGTTTTTCATGCTTCAATATCTGTGAAAAGTGGTTTTTAGGAGAGCGCTAATCGTGGAAAAAATATGCATTACTCCTACTGTTTGCCAACTCAAGGTACTAAACAAAAAGTGGGTGGCATGGAGCGATTAGATGTAGTTTATCAACAAACAATGACGCTGCAATAGATTGTCCCTCGTGGAGTCCTTCATCACGCTTGATATATTTTTACCTTTGGCAAGAAATAAAACAGGAAGCCGATCTTGATTCCCTGCCTTTTCTGTTCAGATTCGGCAGTCGATCTGACCTCCTGGTCTCAAGACATGTCTTCGTCCACCTGGGAGCTTACCTGCATGCATACGCCGGACATGTCCATTTGGACATACCCGGGGTCTTCACAGATAGGCGAGCCATGTGTAGTGTAGGGGCACTTCTCTGAATAAAAACATTTTTGCCTGGGAATGGACAGGAGAGCACCAGAGGTCAAATAAAGTGAAATAGGGTGCATAGCATAGACATGGTAGCGGGTGCGGCACATGAGGCCTTTTCAGTTCAGCCCCTGCAGGCGTCTGGTGCTCTCCTATATGCGCTGCCTGCACCCGGCCCCTTCCTGCTCTGCCGCCCAGCCCTTTCAACGTTAGGATATGCACGGCCCCAACTATTTGTTTTAACAGGATGGCCCATTAGGACGGTCAATTAGCAATGTGTTGGAACTGGTGCATCCGTTTGGCTATTACTCCCTCCGTCCATAAATGTAAAACGTGTACGGAATTTAAGGTCTAATTTTGACCAATGATTAAACCAATACTATTGACTTATATGACATAGTAGTGATACCATTGAATTCATATTCAAACGTATTTTCAAATGGTATCACTTTTGTATTATATAATTCAATATTATTGGCTTAATTGGAAATCAAAGTTGGACCTTAAATTTTGTGCACACCTTACATTTGTGGACGGAGGGAGTAAAACCTAAAACCATGGTTCCTTTGTCATGGTACTATTTGGAAGGCACCTTTATATTCACTAGATAATCCTTCAGATTACTGCAACTAGACGATTGTTGAAATAGCTCGTGTCTTGATCTCAAATGCTCATAAATTTCAATTGAAGCGTCTAATTCATGAACCGTTTGAAACGTCATGACCTGTGTGAAGGGATCTTCGAAAAATCACCACTTTGTTTATGAACAAATAAAAATGCGTATGTAGCATGGAAAATTTCTGAAGCTATTAGAACAAAAAGAAATAAACCTAACACAACAATTTATGATTACTAGCGAATAAAAGAAATAGAAAAACAAAACGAAGCAACTCATAATGAAATAATTCATGAGTATCAGTGGAACAAAAATAAAAAATCAACAGAACAAATTAGAAATTCTTATGAAACTATTAGTGGAACAAATAAAAACCACTCATGGAACAATGACTATTGGTGAAAGAATTAGAAAAACAAACCGGAATGAAACAATTTATGACCTATAGTGGAACAAAAAATAGACTAGTGAAACAATTCATGACTTTTAGTAGAACAAAATTTAAGAATAAATAGAACAATTCAAAAGAACATGGGCAAAAATTAAACACTATCAGTGAAACAAAAACAAAGAAATAAGGAAAAATTCAAAGAACTTGTGGAATAATTCAACATTGCACGTCTATTCGGCGGAACAGTTCACGATACTTAGTGCAACAAAAAAGAGAACAAAATGAAGGCACTTATGGAACATCTAGTTACTATCTGTAGAATAATTTATGACTATTAGTGGAACAAAATTTTGGACTTAATGGAACAATTCACAATACTTAGTGGAACAAAAATATAAAAACCAGAAGAACTAAAATGTAAGTGCTAATCGAACATTGTATGACTATAGGTGGAACAATTCATGACTATTGGTAGACAAAAAATATGAAATTAGTTAAAAGCATTAATGATCAGGAACAATTCAATGTTATAATGTAAAAGAAACATAATTATTGGAACAAAGAAAAATGAAATAAAAAATAAGAAATAAAGGAGAAATAAATTTTATGCATTTGAATAAACAGGTGACGACAAACCAGAAAAGGCCAAAACGTTCACATTTGAATAGCTGAATAAACACTTTAAGAAACAGCGAACACGTACGTGCTTAGTTACCTGATAAATAGACATCACTGTGCGTATGAAACGGTAAATTTGTTAGCCCGGGCGGTGCACCACAGGAACTCGTTTTGGTCACCGCCTCTCGTTGAGGTGGCTGGAAGCGAGCAGTGCACCGACCATGGACACGGCTACGGGATTACAGATTTGTTTGTTTCTTCATCTGTGTTTCGAATTTGGGTTTAAGATTTATAGCATGGTACATATGTGTTTTGTACTAAGGGAAAAGCAAATGTACTTATAGCTGTGGGTACATGAGCTATCTCAGCCTTCTAAGATGCTTTGAGATTCGGAAAAGAATAGTTGTGAGAAGTAAGTGTGTCTCTGTGCAAATAGGGAACAAGTCGATGTATAGGTACCCTATTTGCATAGTTCCTTATCTGCCATTATACCTACCCCGAAAAGCATCCCGATCTCTTCAATCTGTTCAACCTCCCAGTGGATAATGCTTCTTTTGAACTTGCTTTTAAGTCACTAATTATCTTAATTATTGACCTTTCGTATAAACGTTCCGTAGGATTTTAATAGACCGGCCCACGTAGGAATAATTATAGGTATCCCTACCCTCAGATTATGTTTGCCTCAGGAGTTCTCTCAAATCGAAAGCATACACGAACTTTTAAAATACAGGAACAGCTCTAGTAATGCTGGTGCATCCTTAATCACTTTCACCTTTCATCTTATTGAAAATGAAGATCATAAGCACACAATCCTTGCAGATTGCAGTTTCTTGAAGTCATAAACGTTCAGTTCATGGATCACAAGCACGCAACTTTGGATCACAGCTTAATTTCATTCAACTAATTAATGTTGTTCTTGTTTCAGAGTTGCACAGGGCTGACCAGTGGCCTCCCTGAGAAGAAGGCGTCGAGGTTGGCGGTGACGAGCTCGAGAACGCCGCGGACGGACTCCGGCGTGATCACGGCCCGGTGGTCCGACAGCACGACGTTGTCCATGGCGAACAACTCCGGCGGCACGGCCGGCTCGTTCTCGTACACGTCCAGGCCGGCGCCGCCGAGGACGCCATCCCGCAGGCACCTGACAAGCTCCGGCTCGTCGACGACGGCCGCCCCGGCCGACGTTGACCAGCACGCCATCCTTCCCCAGCGCCTCCATCACCTCCCGGTTCACCATGCGCCTGGTCTCCTCCGTTAGCGCACAGGACAGCACTAGGACGTCGCGGTCGACGGCGAGGTCGCGCACGGCGGGGTAGAACCTGTAGGGCGCCGACGGCTTGGGCGACCTCGAGTGGTAGGAGATGGCGCACCCGAAGCGGCGAGCCGCCGCGCCGATGTGCCGAGCCCGACGATCCCCACTCGCTTGCCGCTCACCTGCATTATTTGCACGCGAGCAAGAGATTTAGCAATGCTATAAAGATTCAGATTAGATTATCTTCTTGTTCGTGTTCTTGATTGAATGAAGAAAAGATCATGGATGCGCCGATGCGTTGCAATTGCGTAATTGTCGTATCCTAACTACAAAGTAATCAGGATGAACAACGCATGAGATTGGGATCGAGAAGAGTTGAAGGTAGATGGAAGAATTTGGGGATCGGATAGAGAGAATTGGGTGAGAAGCTTTGAGGTTTCTTTCTTCAACGATAAGGCTAATTCCCCAATCCCGGCCTCTGAACCTCATCTTCAATTTCGTCAGAGCACGAGCGGCTGCGAAGCGGCGGCCTGGGTTCGCGGCGGCGGCGGCGGCGGCATCTCCCCGAGCGGCGGCTTGGGTTGGGTCGGTGGAGGCGAGCCAAGTGAAGTGAAGACGTGCTCAAAACAGTCTTTCAACTACTAGTACTAACCTTGGTAGCGAGAGGGGTAGTCGCCGTCGGCCGCCCACTGGCCGCTCCGGACGTACGCGTCGGCGGCGGCCACCCGTCGGAGCACGGCGATGATGAGCCCGACGGCGTAGTCCCGCCGAGTCGACCGAGAACGCGGCGCCGGCGTTGGTCACGCGGACGAACCACAGATTCATGGCGAGGCGACGAGTATTGCCATTCACAAGGGAACGCACCGAGGGAGATGAAAGCCAACGTAAAGAGGAAGATGAAAGAATCGTTTTGGCACAGTTCATAGGGTGCTATAGGGAGTGTTGTCTACAGGTAGCCTATACCTAATTGCTATGCCTGTACTACTGCAGTAACACGTCTCAAAAAGGTTGCACCAATCTCAAAGAAACAACATACGGCTATGATAGCTCATGTACCCACAAGCAAATGTACAAAATCCACACTCTTGTACTAATTTCTTTTTATAGTTTTTAACCTTTTAGCGTGAGTAACCGAAGTTGGGTGCACGGCAAGCCTCGGTCCACCACATATGTTCTCTGTCGATCACGCTTTTTCCATGATGCAAGCAAGCAACTCAAGCAACTGGTCCCGATGCCTTGCCCAATGCTACAAGCCATCTAAACAGCAAAACACAAGCAGCCAGCACCTGGCCTGAGAGAGAGGAGCATGATAAATGCTCCAGAGGACGAGAAGTCAGCTTCCCAAAATGTAAGTCATTTTATCACAGTGTGTGATGCAATGCAGGAAAGTTCTTGACAAAATTCCGAAGTTCTTCAGACGTCATGATCTAAAATTCCAAAGTTTGCGCAGCTGTGTCTATCACATTGCCTCTCCACAAGACCACAACTAGCCGTTTCAAAAAAAACAAGTCCACAACTAATCACCACAGTTCTGGAGAGTTCAAGGCAAATGCCTTCAGAGTTCAGATCATGACCTAATGATGCAGTTTATTTATGCTGATCCCTGATCCAGCTGCATGGATCCCGAGGATACATGCTGAAGAGGTGACCAAATATTTAATTAATTCAACAGTTTCCAAGTCACACATTACTATAATTAATGCACAATGGTAAATGGTTAAGAAAACAGCCTAGCTCCTGAGCCTGCAGTAACATGTAGTTTTATACTGAACAAACAGATCACCACGTTCCAAGTGAAAACCAAACAAGCAGAGTATTTATTTTCTACTGTTCCTGGTACGGAATACAAACTGTAAAGTGTAGGCAGATCATTATGCAAGTTTGTTTGGCTTTGACTCCAAGCCTGGAGCTACACATACACACAGACAGCCCTGACACTGTGACACACTCTAGCAACAGATGGACTGTTCAAGACCTATAGGAGCCATGCATGCATTGCAGGGGTCCCTGTGTTTGCTACTCAGTCACCCACATGGAGGATTCATACCTGTTGCAAGCTTGTCCGGCCCTTGTGCCTCTCCCTCCAATTAATCCTCTGATTTTTATTTCACCAGATAGTATGTTCTTTTACTAACATTTTCTCCACAGTACAGTAGCAGTAACAGCAAGTAGCACGTATAGTAACTAATGGAACTTGATAAAATTTGGTACTGTGTTCTCTCTCTATTTTAAGATCTTCTATATGAGATTTCTTGAGACAGTGATGGTACCACTACTGGTTTCTGTTTTTGAAGTACAACTGTGCAAGAAGATAGTGTTGGAGTAGCCGAGCAGGACAGTATCCAAAGTATCATACGCACTTAGTAATTTCTTGCTCACATCATATGTCATCATCTAAAGCATCATAAAGGAAGCACATGATGTTTCAGAGATTTTCCATAAGAGTGAACCTGCCCTTAAAAAAAATATGCTTTCTAGCTTAAATCTGTACAAAAAATATGTATCCATTGTCTTCAGGGATTCTAGCTTAAAGTCCATAATAAAGAATTCATCCACTAATAGTAGCTAGTTGCCTTATGGAACTCACTTTTGTGAACTAATAAGTAATTATATGCGCTTAGTATCCAATGCAATTGGGAAGTTGGGATGATAAGATCAATTGAAACCTTGGCATCACATGATTTTTTATAGTTAGTACTTAGTTGAGAATAGTTTGGTCTATCTAGATCAGTTGAAACCTTGGTCTTATTAGGGTTTAGGAGTAGCATAACCTGTATTTTATATTATATAGTTGGCAGCCACTAGCTTGCAAACCAGTACATCCCAATTTTACACTGGAGATGCAATCTAAATCTTGCACTTTTTAGTTAGTAGCAAGCAGATTGTTAGGTGAGCAATAGAAGTTAACTAGCTAGGCGTGGCAATGGTGGAAATTAAATTGTTTCAAGAAAGATTCCTACCAAAAATGATAATTTTTTCAAGGGTATTTTCAAAGAGACAGGAGGAGCAGAAGAAAGCATGGATAAGAGAGCTATACCTTTTGGATCTTGTAGCAAGAAGCAAAGAACCATGAATAAAATTGCCATTCAAGACTGGATCAGTGCTCTGCATGACAGGACTTGCTACCAAATATCCAGGGATTTATGAACATCCATGCATAGATGATCTAAAGCTTGTGATTTGCAGGAGAAGCTGAATTATGGGGGCCATATATTTTGGATGTGTTTTTGTTTTGGGGATAAAGAGGTGATTGAAGTTGAAGTAGAGTTTACCAACCCCAACCACTGATTGACATGACAAGGTAACTTCCGGATCATTGGAGCTTTTCTTGAATGGGAGAACTTTGAGGAGGAAGAGTCTCTCATCTTGTGTTCTTTACTCCTCCCTTGTCATGCAAACTGTGCTTCATATGTCTTAGAAAAAAGCTATCAAATGTCACAGTATGTCGTTGCCGCTTGTTGCTAGTACTAACATAAGGCCTGTTTTGGGGCAGGAATTTTGCGAGAATTTCATGTAGACAGTTTAATTCCCGAGGAATCCTGGAAATTTCTGCGTGTTAATTCCATCAGGCTAAATAAAATAACCTTGTTTGACTTTCAGTACCAATTTTGCAAGTAAAATTACGGTACACATGGGTAAAAAAACTTGTCACTCCCCTGTGATGGTTTAGATTCCATAGCTAGTACTCCTACAATTCACTGAATTTTGGATCTATTTGCAGTTCTGCAGTCAAATTCATGGGACCATCTAGTCATACTATCATTTGTCAATGGAGTACACAAAACTAGACGTATATACTTTATCTTGAGAGCTTGTCCGGATTTTCTGACGCCACTTCAATATGCTAGTTTGTTTAGTTTCAATTCTGAAGTTTGCTATTGCAGTGAGGAATAAGGCACTTATCCAAATTTCAACTGTGATGACACAGAACAAAAGCTGACAATGTCTAGCCTCAAAGCCATATTATTATTTTTAGAGATCCAATAATCCAATTACAAAAGTAAGCCTTTTCATATCCAATATTTTTCAACATAAAAAGATTACGAAGACCAACACTTCCAGCACATAGAAACACTTCTCAAACAAAAATATAGCATAGCTAGCCAACCTCCTGCAGATCCATTACACTGTCACCGCTGTCAGCAGCCAAATCTAACAGCAAAACAGCTCCATAAGATAGAGCTACCAACACTTAAAAACCCAGCAGGCAGCACAGCAAATGCATGCAGCCCCAGAGAATTTGCCCTCAAAAGCTGGCACCACAGACGATCCGGCCACCACTTCTCCTCCATTGGTTTTCGAAGGAGTGGTGGGGGTGCTGTTCGATCCCACCATTTCCTGCCCTGGATTTTCTAAAACCCAGGCCCCTCCACACCACCTAACTGTCTCCTTGCCTGACTAGCCATGCAGCAGTTGCAGAGTTGCAGTGCCATATTTCTAATACTATAGTAGTGCCCACATGCTTTGTCCCTCTCTCTCTCTCGGATCCCAACACCTCTTGCATTTTGCATAACTGATCATTGATGCATTTCATCCTTTGATCATTTTTATCTCCCTTAGGTGATCTTGGAAAGAATTAACCTTTATGAGGCTTTCCTTTCCAGTGTGGTGTGTAGTGCTTTTTAGTGTATATAGCTTGCTTGTGTGCTGTCCTTGAGTGGAATAAAGCCAGAGCATGTGCATATGGATTTAGAGAGGTAGGATTCTTCTTGCTTCCACAGCCATGTGTTGGACGCAGCTTTGAGCTTTAGTAATTACTGCTGCACCAACTTTCGGCATCAAGATCCAAGAAGATTAGGACCAAAAGTCTTGGGCTGCAATCATTAGGAGCTGAATTGCAGAGATTCTCTCCTTGGCTCACTCATTCCTTTCTCATAGCTGTCCTTGCTGCGTTACTGGATCAAAATCAAGATCAAGAACACCCCTGTTTCCGAAGCAATCAGGGACAAGCTCAAGAAGCAGCAGATTCTACTCAAGGTACCAAAGTGAATTATGTTGTACTGCTGATTTTTCTTATGTTTCCTTTTTTTTTCGTCCATGTGGTACCAACATAATTTCTCTCTGGTTCTGCAGAAGGTGTTTCGAAGAAGAGATTAAGGTCCAAGAGGAGCTCTAGATGCAACAATCATAAGGTGCTGAAGAAGTTCTTTACTGTTCTTGTTAGATTGTAGCTGTTTAGATTCCATTTGAGGTACCCAGACATTGATGCCTTCCTTCCCTGCATACAGCTAATCATTGCAAAGCGTTGGAATATATTCCTTCTGCTCTTCTCATTCTTTGCTTGCTATGAGTTGTTTCAGATTCCATCACACAGAAATGCTGATAATTTGGTGTCTTTTTCAGTTCCTATTGGGAGAAAAGCAGATGAAGCTGTGCACAGGCAGGTTGAGAGGCTTCTGCTCGGATCAGCTGCTCTGAAGAAGAACAAGCTCTCCTTTTCTTTGCATGGAGAAGGAGGTCATGGGGGATCATGTGATGCTGCCACTGGAGAACCTGAGCTTGGAGCTCCCCAATGGGGGAATCGTACTTGGCCATGATAATGACATTTCTACTCTGCAAGGTTGGCATTAAAACAACTCTCTTGTGTATTCAGTTCGTGTGATGGTGCATCGAAACGGAAACCGGTATTAATTCTTTCGGTCCGATGTTGTTTCAGAGGAGATTTCAGCTCTGAGATCAAGGCAGAGACATCTCAACCGGAGAAGACAAGAGGCGCTGGACAAGCTCATAGACCTGAAAGGTACTGCCTTTGATCCTAGATAGCAGTTGGTGTTCTTGAGAGTCCAAGGAGCTGAGTTTGGCCAAAATTCAGGAAGTATCAGGGTGTTCTGCCGGGTCCGACCGTCTATCTCAACCAGCAACTTCAAGATCAAGTCACCAGTTACTGTCGAACAAGAGAAGATCTCAGTTCAAGCAGTGGGGATCAAGAAAGAGTTCAATGTTCATAGCGGTGTTTGACCAGGAGTCAACGCAAGGTAGCTTGTTGCTCTTACTTCACTGTCTTTTCACTGCTCTCTTAAAGTGTAATTTATTTCAATCTTGTTCATGATGCAGATGATGTTTTCAAAGAAATAAAGCCAATCCTCAGATCTGCACTTGACGGGCACAACGTCTGCATCGTAGCTTTGGGCAGACTGGGACAGGAAAGACCTATACAATGGTCAGTTGGTGGCTGCTCTGATCATATTTGAGCTAAATGCAACACTAGATCTGTACATCATCTTACCTTTCCTTTGAAATTGCTTGCAGGAAGGAACAATGGTAAGCTCGGCGTCGTGCCTCGAGCGATTCAAGAACTCTTTACTCATGCTGCTCAAGACACTTCATCCACATATTCTTTCTCCCTTAGCATGCTTGAGGTCTACATGGGGAGTCTCAGGGACCTGTTGGCACCAAGGCAGCCTCTCTTCAGGCCTACAGAGTGCAATACAGCATGGTATAAGATCATCAATTCACCTGTAGACACTAATAATCAATTCACCTGTAAATTATCGAGTAAAGCCATGAATTCTAAAAGCGCAAATGGGCATGCTTTCGTTGTGTTTTTCAGTAAACTTAGCATACTAGCGACTAAAAGTGGTGCTGTCGAAGTCGAGGGACTCACAGATATCGCGATACCGGACCTCAAGAATGCCAACCAGTGGTACTGTAGAGGACGACGATCCAGATCAACATCCTGGACAAATGTCAACGATGCCTCGAGCCGATCACATTGGTGGGTTTGATGAGCTGTTCCACTCACAAAATTTCAGTTTATGCAGTATGGTAACTTGAGCAGTACCCAATTTTATGTGCCTTAGCTCTGTCCGTGTGTAGCTTGACAAGACTTACCATAAGGAGATGTGGAGGTGCCACTGAAGAAGTCAGCAAGCTCTGGCTCGTCGATCTTGGTGGCAGTGAGCGGTTGCTGAAGACTGGTGCATCTGGGTTGACAATGGATGAGGGCAAGGCCATAAACCTCTCTCTATCAGCCCTTGGCGATGTCATTGCCGCGCTAAGGCGAAAGAGAAGCCATGTTCCTTACAGGTAAACTTACCAAGTCCATTTTTATCTTGTCAGATAAATTCTGTTGTTTCAAATTACCTCAGAAGTACTTATGTTTACCTTCTTATTCTTTCGAACTCTGCAGAAACAGCAAGCTAACCCAGATTCTCAGTGATTCTCTCGGTAAGGGAAAATTTTCGGATCAATTTGAAGCATCAAAACTGAAATTGTAATGTAAACCTATATGTTTCTATTGATTTGCTAAAAACAGGTGATGGCTCTAAAGTTCTGATGGTAGTGCACATCAGTCCTTCTATGGACGACGTCAGCGAGACAATCTGTTCGCTGGGCTTTGCGAAAAGAGCCCGATTGATAGAGTCCTGCAAAGAGCTTTCAGAGGTAAGAGTGGGAACTGATGAACAATTGTGATCCCCTTGACGATAGTTCATACTTTATATGTAAAGATGTCCCTTTTCTTGATGTAGGACATGAAAATGCTAAAGCAGAAGCGACTCTCGGAGCTTGACAGGGAAATATGCGACACCGAGCAAGAGCTCAGGGCTCTCAATGAACAAATAAGGAGCGCTGAGATCTCGCTTGAAGATAGGAAGAAGCTCTCTCCAGCTGTCTGTCAGGCTCCCAGCGACGAGAAGGGGTCGCCAAGAAGCACTCTGGTGGTAGGCCAAATGGATGCTGCAGAGAGCCCTCAGGCAACAGAGAAGGCGAAGATCAGGGTGTCTCATGGCTCAGTTCCTCACTTCATGTCCCCAACGGTGTGTAGCCAGCAAAGACACGACGTAGCAAGCCATTCTGTCAGTAAACCGAGGCTGACAAAATCAGTAAGTAGGTATCCAGCGGAGCTCAGTGGGAGCCAATCGTTCAGCCACTCCAGCAGCAAGAATGCAGCCAAGGCTAGGTCAGCGGCATTCTCATCAGGTGTGCTTAAGTTGAAGTGCTTGCCAGTCAAATCTGATCAGATCAACATAAGCAGCAACAGCATAGATTCCACAGCAGCGTCAGTGCCTCGACGAAGAGAAAGTTTCATTTCCAGGCCGGTTCAGAGAGCCCCGCTACATCAGCACAGGAGAAGGATGTCCTGTTTAACCTGAACTTACATAAATACTGATTGAATAGTTCTGATTGAATAGTTCTGATTTTGATTTCTTGTTGGTGGTGAAATGTTTTGGGAAGATGTTTGGGCTTTTGTGGCCATTTGATGGTTTGTTTGTTAATTCATAGATCTGTAACTTCTGTAACTAGCAGAGGCCCTTCCTTTGCTGTTTTTGGTTTGGAATGGAAGGGCGACAGGATGTGAGGGATATGGTAAATGGAATTCTGGTTGGATTTAGCTGATGCCTTCTCAATTGCCCTGTGGATTTGTAATTTTGAACAGGAAAAAACTTACGTCATCACTACTATAGTATTCTGATAGAGGCTTTGAATACAGGTAAGATTGTTTCATGGTACAAGTTTTCGCAGATTGGACGAATTATACTAGGGTCTGAATTTCCTACTGATGCTAGAACTGAATGATCAAGCATTCGTTGAATGACTGAACAGCTAAGTTGATGACTTAGTAGTTCTTTTGAAACTTACCTACGCCTCAATAGACCGCAACATTTTCAATGTCACTACTCTCTCTCTAAAATCGCAAACCCTGTTAATTGAGGTGTGTTAAGTTTCAACTCTCAAGAAAACTACTAATTGCAGTTAAGAATATGCCATCAGTAAATTTATTAAAGCAGTTTCTTTTGCTTCTCACACAGGATTCTTTTGCTTCCCACACAAGACAAGTACATGCAATGGGTTGGGTAACTTCAGCATCTCAAATATAATCTAGCCGCAAAAGTACACAATCTATTTGACCACATCTTGGAGACTACTGCAATTCCTAAGTTGCTACACCCCGTGACCCCGATGTAACTATCAAGCTGAGAGCCAAAAAACCAGTAAGGTTGCAGTAAAACGAAGAGAAGCGATATGTTCGGTCTAAGAAGAATCAGTTCATAAACTTGTCCCGAAATGCTCATTGCCTCGATATCTGACTTTTCATCCTCTAAATGTGCCTCCTCCTTGGGCCTGCTAAACAGCTTTATAGAATCTACGCACAAGAACATTTTTGTTGGCACTTGGCATACAGGAGGGGCTACCTGCCAGAGAAAATTTTTTATAAATATTATTTTTAAAATCAAAAATTCTAAATCTAGACGTCTAGACTCAAAATTTACAAAACTATCACCCTGTCGGCCAACCGTTAGCCGACAACGCGCTTGTCAGCTAACCGTCGACTAACAACCGAGTTGTCGGCCAACGGTCGACTAACAACGCCGTTGTCGGCCAACGGTCGACCGACTTCGCGCCGAAAGCAGCACCCTGTCCCGCCCGCGTCGAGTCAGCCGCGCTGTCGGCCGGCCGTTGGACGACATGGCTAACGCGAACCACTCTGGCGTGTGACTGCGAGGGCCAACGCCACCGTCAATGGCGTTTGGATTGCATATCAAACGCCAGAAGAAGTGGCGTTTCGACTGCATAGCCAAAACGCTCGCTATTTCGGCAAAACAGAGCGTCGCTGGCCCAGCAAAGGTCGATAAACACCATAGAACCTGGCGTTTACGCTGTATATCAAACGCCAGAAGAAGTGGCGTTTGGAAACTATGGCGTTTGATATACAGAGCAATCCCTCGCCGGCGATGCTCGCCGGACCAAATTGGTCGGCCGGGGAGGAGCAACAGAGGGAGGGGAACCCATTTTCGTGAAGAAATAGCGGGGTTGCCGCGGGGATTAGGGGTGGTGGCGGGGAGGGGCGGCTCGGATGGAGCTCGCCGGAGATGGAGGTCGGTGGCGGTGTTGCCGGGCATGGAAGCGAAGGGGATTAGCTCGGGGAGGAGAGGGGGAAGGCAGAGGAGCTATGCGGCTGATCGGGATGGAGAGAGGAGGGAGTGAGGGGTGTTGGCCGGATTGGGAAAAACAGAGGAGCCAGCGGCGGCGGGGAGAGTAGCCGACGGCGGCGGAGAGCGATTGCTCGCCGGGGAGCTCGCCGAGGCTAAATCGGTTGGCTGGGGAGCATCTACAAGTGGCGGCGACTCCATTTTTGGAGAGAAAGGAGAAGGTTGCCGTGGGGGATTGGGCTGGCGACAGGAGGAGCGGCTCGGGTTGGGCTCGCCGAAGGTGGGGCGGCGGGGTGGCTTGGGCTCGGGAACGGCGAGGGGAGGCGGGGAAGCCGCTCTGGAGCTTGCACGGGAGGGAGGGAAGCGCTCAGGATGAGGCGGGTTGAAGAGAGGGGGATGGGGTGGAGCTCGGGTGCGCCGGGGTCGTCGGCTACCTCGCCGGAGCCATAGTTTTCAAACGCCACTGCTTCTGGCGTTTGATATACAGCGCAAACGCCAGGTTCTATGGCGTTTATCGACCTTCGCTGGGCCAGCGACGCTCTGTTTTGCCGAAATAGCGAGCGTCTGGCTATGCAGTCGAAACGACACTTCTTCTGGCGTTTGATATGAGTCCAAACGCCATTGACGGTGGCGTTGGCCCTCGCAGTCACATGCCAGAGTGGCTGGCGTTAGCCATGTCGTCCAACGGTCGGCCGACAGTGCGGCTGACTCGACGCAAGCGGGACAGGGTGCTGCTTTCGGCGCGGAGTCGGTCGACCGTCGGCCGACAACGGCGTTGTTAGTCGACCGTTGGCCGACAACTCGGTTGTTAGTCGACGGTTAGCTGACAAGCGTGTTGTCGGCTAACGGTTGGCCGACAGGGTGATAGTTTTGTAAATTTTGAGTCTAAACGTCCAGATTTGGAATTTCTGATTTTAAAAATAATATTTATAGAAAAAAACACAACTGCCAGAGACCACAGGAGCAACCAGCTATAGTTAGACCGTGCTGCGTGATCCGATCGAGTAATTAATTATGACGCATGATCTAAAGAAATAGGCACCCAACATGCCCGATCCGAAGAAACAGGGCATTCGATGTGCTAATTGCAGCACACGCACCGAAGCCTCTGTCCCTACCTGCAAACTCAGTACTACGTGTGTTCTATAATTTGCTCCCATTTGCTAAAACTACCAACTCTTCAGTAGACACCCATTTATTAATCATATCTAGTCTAACCAGTTGAGTTCAGTTGCCTACATTTCTTGGCTAAGTTTTGATCTCCTCCTTAATTGCTCACTACCCTACTGCATGTGTAACACGGTTCTGGAAAAATACAGGTTTTTAGTGGCCAAAACGCCTCCTAAGCATGGAGAAGCTTGGAATGCAGAATCTGACTGAAGCATACCTGCCACACGTGTCTCATGGATCATGGATTCAGTATTTCAGTTTCAGGATTCAGATTATTCCCAGCGACAAGAAGCTGCGCTTTTGCAGATCAGGAAGCGAAGCATCTTAATATAAAATAACCCAGATTCAGATCGAACTAAACCACTGAATCCCAGCAAAGAATCATATACCAAACAAAGAGGGAAGAGAAATCGCGTGGTGAAGGAACTTTGTGATCCACACCGATTCCCCAGTCCAGGTGGAAGAAATCGCCATACCAGTCTCGCTCCCGCCTCCGCTTCCTCCTCCGGCGATCGCCGCCGGCAGCAAATGGACGCTGACCACGTGGGCCCCACCAAACGAGAGGAGCTGCCGACCTGGGGCTTTCGGGTCATACGAGGTGGCACACCCCTCACCGCCTCACGTGATCCCACTCCCCCGACATCCCACTGACTAGTGGGCCCCAAACGAACAATAGCCACGTGGCCACTCTCTGGGCCCCACATGTCCCACTCGCTGCGGGCCCACCGCACCGGATCCCTCGCGCTCCCGTCACTTCAAAAATAGGACGAAACAAAAATCAAATCTTTTTTGCTTCCATCAAAAGAACAAAAATCAAATCTTTTTTGGTTCCTCTTCCAAACCCAAGAGGAGTTCGTCCCCCGCACGCCCACGTGTCGCGCCGCGCGCCACCACCGGCCCGATAAATCCCCCAACGGATTTAAGGATCCGCGCCTGTTTGATTCCCACCGCCCTACCGAAATCTCCGACCCCGAAATCCTCTGGCACGCGCCGTCGTCTTCGCCGGAATTTTTTCCCCTCCCCACCCGACCGAGTCCGCCACCTGCCTGGCAGGCGTCGTAAAGGCGCCACCTTTCCCCCGATCCCGCCAGCCTTCGCTGTCGTGGAAGATCCGGCGGTGCCAATTTCCGCTTGTTGCGTGCGAGCGCTGCTGTTTCTTGGAAGGCAAGCGTGGGGGAAAGGTCGTGTTTTTAGGGCTTGGAGGCAGGGATGGGCTTGGGGATGGCGATGGCGATGGGGTTGGGCGACCCGCCGGCGGACTACGGCTCGATCGCCGCGGTGGGGATGTTCGTGGCGCTCATGTGCGTCTGCATCATCGTCGGCCACCTCCTCGAGGAGAACCGGTGGATGAACGAGTCCACCACCGCGCTCTTGATTGTGAGTCTGACGAGCTGAGCTTCCATCCACATGCGTTCCGGCCGCGTGTTTTTGTTCCTTGCTTGCTTGATTGAGGATGTTGCGTGATTTGACTGTAGTGGTGGTGTGGGTTTGTTTGTTTGTTCGCAGGGGCTGGGGACCGGCACGGTGATCCTGCTGGCGTCGAGCGGGAAGCACTCGCGCATACTGGTGTTCAGCGAGGATCTCTTCTTCATCTACCTGCTCCCGCCCATCATTTTCAATGCAGGGTACGTATGCGGTTTTTTGTGAATGAGATGTAGTAGTGTTATGGTGCTGTTCTTTTATAACTAGGGGGAGAACTGTTCTAATTTTAGGAATAATGTTCAGGGTGGCAATTCAACTGAGCTCCATGGTGGAGGCTAAGATAATAACTGTTCTAATTTAGGAGAGTTCAATGAAGCTTATGTTATCCCTTTTTGACTTCAAATTGGTTTTGCTAGTTAAGGCGTCAGAAATTGTGTGATGTGTACATATAGATATACTTTTTTGGAGTAACGAGGAAGGGTGGTAGTGATACTAAATAAATCTCTTAGGTGCATAACTGATGCTTAAGCAGCTAGGCGATGTATGACTGACAATGCCTTTCTTTCCCTTTCCCTAAGCCAGGTTTCAAGTGAAGAAGAAACAATTCTTCCGCAACTTCATGACTATTACATTATTCGCTGTAGTTGGGACCTTGATCTCTTTCACTATAATATCCCTCGGTAGGTTTTCTCCCTCTTTAAATTTTACTCAGCAATTTTCTTTGTGCTCACCTGTTTCACTGGCGCATTCTATCACAGGTGCTATGGGGCTAATATCAAGGCTGAACATAGGGGCCCTTGAGCTTGGGGACTACCTCGGTCAGTTCTTTGACCTGAAGTATAAGCATTTCCATTGCCTGTGTGCGGTTCTTGCTTTTGACTCCTTCTGCATGTGAAATTTTTCAGCACTTGGGGCAATATTCTCGGCAACGGACTCTGTATGCACCTTGCAGGTGTTAAGCCAAGATGAGACACCATTCTTGTACAGTTTGGTTTTTGGTGAAGGTGTTGTCAATGATGCAACATCAGTTGTGTTGTTCAATGCAATCCAGAACTTTGATCTCGGAAATTTCAGTAGCCTTAAATGCTTACAATTTATTGGCAATTTCCTTTATCTGTTCGGCGCCAGCACCTTTCTGGGAGTAGCTGTAAGTTCTGTCCTGTTCCCACCTTTAGCTTTGTCAAGTTTTTTCCCCTTACTGAAGTGTGTTACTGCTGCAGACTGGACTTCTCAGTGCTTATGTTATCAAGAAAACTGTACTTTGGCAGGTTTGTACTTATCACATCAAATTGTTTGTTTGATGTATGTGGCACCAATTTTATGACTTGTTCCTCTAATTTGGCATACTTTACAGGCATTCCACTGATCGTGAAGTTTCTATTATGATGCTCATGGCTTATTTATCTTACATGATGGCTGAAGTAAGCACCCTGTATTATTATCGTCATATAGATACTACATGATTCAGCACTGTCAGCTAGCTCTAATTGATATTGACTGGTTGCTTTTGTGCAGTTGCTCGATTTGAGTGGTATTCTCACAGTTTTCTTCTGTGGTATTGTAATGTCGCACTATACCTGGCACAATGTAACGGAAAGTTCCAGGGTCACAACCAAGTAAGTATCTGCATGGTTTCTCTGAGAAAACCTGTTCTCCATCATCCATCTTTTGAACTTTGGTGATGCTTATGTAATTGTATGCACAACAGGCATGCCTTCGCCACATTGTCATTCATCTCTGAGACGTTTCTCTTTCTCTACGTTGGCATGGATGCGTTAGATATAGAGAAGTGGAAGATTGTGAGTGAAACATATAGGTATGCTCTCTATCTGCCTCTCTCCATGAATGTGTGTGTGTGTATAATAACGTATATGCAGTTCAAATCCTCATAGATGGTTATGAGTTTTGTAACACATCTTCTATCCTATGCAGCCCAATGAAATATATTGCCTTGAGCTCCACTATCTTAGCGTTGGTGCTGGTTGCAAGAGCTGCTTTTGTTTTCCCATTATCTTTTCTGTCCAATTTGACCAAAAAAACTCCTGGCGACAAGATCTCTATTAGGCAGCAAGTGAGTATCTTATGTAGCGACATCTTAGGCATGTTATGTCCTCTTCCAAGAATCATCTTGTTACTTACGTGATGTGGGTCATTCAGGTCATTATTTGGTGGGCGGGTCTCATGAGAGGTGCTGTGTCCATTGCATTGGCCTACAATAAGGTAACACCTTGTGTCTGATCCATTCAATTTGTGCTTTGGGTTTTAAATGCACAATCAGGTTTTCTAGTCTCGATGTTTTATCATACTTAAGTACATGCCAATTTAATACCTTATTCTTTATTAGAACTTTGTCATTAGGAACGGATGTACCATTTTTATTGACTCAAGTAGGAATTCAGACCAAACTTGTGAGAACACAACAATGCGAATATTCAATCCGTGTGTGTAACTTTGTTTATTTACCTTTCATATGGTACATTTCTACCATTATAATTGGTGAAAAAAATTCATGAAAAATTGTAGCATAATTTACATACTTTGGAAATTTGAAGATGTCGCTCTTGACTGCATCTAGAAGCCTGGAAATATCCCTTAGTTGTTAGAACAGGTTATAACATGCAACTTCTGTAGTTATGTTTCATTACGTCTGAAGCAAAAGGTGAACGCAAAACTGAATGTCGTTGCCATTCACTTTATTGATGGGTGTCTGTAAAATAGTATTTACCTTACCTGCATAATATCATGTATCCATAACCCAAAACAGGTTATAAAAGCACAGGCTAGATTCTTGTTCTGTCAATAAAGTCGACGTATTAGTTGTGACTGAAGTATGCATGTTATTTCTTTCCCCATTTTCATAAGTGCCCATTTCAAAATGCTACAAAAAAAAACCTACCAAAATTTGAAAACATGTCACATGTGGTTAAAGGAAACACTAAGCATGATCTTTTGAGTGCTATGCTTATTTGGAAAGAACTATGTATAATATATTCGTTAACAATGTACTCCCTCCGTCCACAAATGTAAGGCACGTACGGAATTTTAGGTTCAACTTTGACCAAGAATTAAACAAATACTATTGAATTATATAATATAAAAGTGATATCATTTGAAAATATGTTTGAATATGAATCCAATGGTATCATTTTTGTGCCATATAACTTAATATTATTGATTTAATTCTTGGTCAAAGTTGAACTTTAAATTCCGTGCACGCCTTACATTTGTGGACGGAGGGAGTAATATGATACCTCAATATATGTGTGTGTGTGTGTGATAAGGACACAATACAGCTGGCCTGTTTGTAAATTAAATTGCTCCAGGAAAAGGCTGGAGTTTTGCTTATGTATGTTCATGTTGTTTGGCATTCATGCTTTTTCTAACTAGTCACTTTGTCATTTGCAGTTTGCAAAATCAGGTCATACTCAGCTCCCGAGCAATGCTATCATGATCACGAGTACAATCACTGTTGTTCTTTTCAGCACAATCGTAAGTTCCCTCGCAAACAATGGCATACATCCTTCCATTCAAAACAACAAAAGGCAAATTGACTAATATGGACAAACACATAATATGAAAGCCAACTTGCAAACAATTGCACAACTCAGTTCTGATATGATCAGATCTCTCTTTTTTTTTACCAGGTCTTTGGGCTACTGACTAAGCCATTGATCAGACTCCTGATTCCGGCAAGGCACCTCACCAGGGAAGTGAGCGCCCTTTCTGAACCGTCCAGTCCAAAGTCCTTCCTTGAACAGCTGCCCGCAAATGGGCCCGGGGCTGATCTTGAGAACGGCATAGGCATCCGCCGCCCGACGAGCCTCCGGATGCTCCTGACCAGCCCGGCACGGTCAGTCCATCAGTACTGGCGCAAATTCGACAACGCCTTCATGCGGCCGGTGTTTGGGGGGCGGGGCTTCGTCCCATTCGTCCCCGGGTCGCCGACTGAAAGCAGCGTGCCGTTACTAGCCCCTGGACATGAGAACTAGAGGACTGCACAGAAGAGAAATGGAAGGAAAACTGACAGAACGTAAAAGTTTTGTAAATTAGCTTCAATAGGTATAATTGATGTAAATCTGAGGTAGAAGTGCTCTTGGTAGCTGCTGTTACATGTTGATGTTGGCTTGGTGTCTGACCTGCGTATGGTTGTGTATATCTCACTGGTCACTACACAGTACATACACACTATGTGGTATAATCTGCAGGATGACATGATAGCCTCTATAATTTAGCAAAGGAATCAAGCTGGTCTTTTGTGGAGTTTTATATTATTATTATTATTATGTTCTATATCCGTTTTGAAGTTTTCCAAGAGAGCTTTATCTCTTGAGAGAATTTCATTGGGGCTACCATTTGTTTGGGCCCACCGCTTGCAGAAGTAAATCTAGCTTACGGGCCCATCAGGGATGTCTTTGGGCTGGGCCTGGAAATGCAATCATCTAGCTCACTCTCGCCGGAACTGGAACTGGAACTGGAACCGCCGGTGGCCGCCGATCCTCTCGCCGTCTCCGCCACCGAGCAAGCTCCGCCGTTGATTCCATGGGCGGCGTCCTTGGAAACCTGATCCACAGTGTCGCCGCCAGCTTCGCGAGTTTTGCAAGGTGAGTTCTCCGGATCGCCTCGTGGTTACTTAGGTTTTGTTGGTTTATTTTGATTGGTATGAACAGCAAATGGTGGCTGAGCAATCCGTTTCGTAGCACAGGAAGTTCGAAATGTTAGATTAGATCTCTGTTCTTGGGATGGTTTTGTTGGGCAGGGTTTGGACTTTCGAGTTCATCTGTGTGTTTGATCATATAGAAGCTTCAGTCAAACAGATGATAAAATTGTTGGAATAATTGGTAACAGCTAGCAGTAAACTGCAGGAATAAGAAACATTACAAACACATCGCAAGATGATGTATACTACTGGCACATACTAGCATAGCAGATACTTGCATATCTCTCTAGAAAACAAATGGAATACTCGTCATGTAACAGGTATCAGAACATGAATTCATCAATTGTAGCACCCAATCAAAGCATACATAGCACACGGTACATTAACACCTCAAATGTGCACACAAGCATCGCACTTATTGCATGAGACCATGTATGATGGTCTAGAGAAGAGAGCCACGCAAATCCAACACCGGAGCATATCGTCAAGCACACATGACGGCTGAATAGCCGCACAAGGCGCACACTCAAGCACACCTGCGGAAGAAGTAACCGGAGACACACGCGCAGAAACAAACACACAAGCAGAATAAACAACCACACACGTGCACACGCAAACCAAGCATGGAACTCGATGACGAATGGATGAAAGGAGAGTCATTCCTTCAGCATCGATCCCTTATTCTTCCAGCTGAGCCGAAGAAACCTTGCAGCATTGGGATCAAGGAGCCGCTGCAGCTGCGCTTTCCATTCCTTGGCCTTGATTCGGCCACAGGTTGTGTTTAAGAACAGGGCTGCGTCGATGTGCTGCAATGGCTTCCTGCACCTGAACAGGGATGCACTCACCATTGAGCTCGAGCTCCCGCAAGTTAAAAAGGTTGTCAATGCCACAGAGAGACCCCATGTTGGTGATGGACCAAACGATCCTCTCCAGCTTGGGAGTTGCTTTATCGGCGAAGCTGATGTTGGTGATTTCGGAGCAATCGACGACAAGAAACTTTAGAGTTTCAAACTCGTCATTTTTGAAGGTTAGCTCGAGTTCGATGTATGACTTGTGCCCAAGCCTGAGGCAGCGCAAGTTGGGCAGCTTGGCGAGGGATGTTTCTAAATCATCCCTCTTCAGCATCGTACTATGTAGAGTTACCTTGGCAATCAGTTGGTGGCCATGTTTGAAAAACAGTGGAAGAAGCTGCCCGCTAGTAATTCCTCTGATGTTTAGGCTCTCGAGACGCTTGGGAGGAATTAGTGAGCCATCATCTGGTACTTTTGTGTTGGAAGGTGCAGTAGTGACCCCACTGCTAGCTGGTGGAGTGATTCGTATTGACAAAGACTGGAGGCATTCATTCAGATCACTGATCGCTTGGAGCAATTTCTCGAGATGATCTTTATTGTCAATGATATCCACACCGAGCTTCCTCAGTTGCAATAGCTGACCAATGTCTTTCAACTCGGTAGCATCTACCGAAGCCTCAACATGGGATAGTACCTCAATGTTTGCCATCTTCTTTATTTTGCGGGGTATCTGGACAGAGAAAAATGGTTTCTCAGCCCTGATAGCGTCAGTGCTTGGGATCTGATCTGGGAGACCAGCCAGCAGACACTTCAGCTTCGGGAGCATAATAACTTTTGTGGCAGACTTAGGCACTCTTGTTTGCCGGATGTCCAATATCTCCAACAGATTTAGATTGTTGATTTCCTCGGGCAACATGGTTACATTTGTGTTCCTTAGGCTCAGATACCTGAGCAGAAGTATATTGTTGCAGATGTTCTTGAGGCACTTGGTGATGTTATGGACAATATATGGGTCCTTGATCTTATGGTCAATATATGGGTCCTTGATGTTCAGCTCTGAGGATCCTTCTAGATCTAGCGCTTTGACCAGCTGCAAGTGAGACGATGTATATGATAAGTTAATGCAGCTTCCTCTGCGGAGTGACTGCATGAAGCCTGTGAGGGTGTCTGAGCGACGGAACTGGAGGCTGCTGTGGACAGAGAAATGTTGAGCCAGGTGACGAGATAGGCGCGTGTCCAGGAATTGCTCTTCTGTGGCCATCTCGACGATCAACTCCTGTACTAGTTTGTGTTTCACAACACAGCTCTTGACCTTTCCAGAAGTACCAATGTCACCAGGACAAACAAGCGAGCGGTTGAGAAGTGTTTTGAAACAGCGCTCTGCTTCGCGCACCGCCTCCGGCATGTCTCTTCTGGTTATCAGGCCTTCGACAATCCACCGCCCGACCAATCTTGACCGCCTGATCTCTTCACCTAGCGGGAAGATCGCTAGGTGCATCAAGCAGGTCTTGTAACTTCTAGGAGATCGTCGTAGCAAACTTGAGCAACTTCTTGTCATTAGTTTCCTTTATCTTCTGACCAAGAGCTTCTTCCAGTGCATGCTCAGGGTAAACTAGCAGCTTGAGCAGCTCGTCCACTTCTTCTTTGGTCCTATTTGGATTAGCATACAGGTAATGGACGAACATCTTCAAGCAAAAGGCATCCTGGTCACAACTTTTCTGGATCGTACGTAAGATGTCCAGCAGAGTAGTACTACTCAGGTCCACTCCGTAGGATCTCTCAAGCACGACCAGTGCTTTATAATAGAAGAACTGGACAACAGAATAGGTTATAACTGGCCAGTTTCGACTGCGATGAAGCTTGCTAGTGTCAGGGCTGTCCGCTGTGATCATTATCGTTGCACTGCCGGCGGCGCAGCCCAATAGAGTCAAAGCCTTGTCCATCCAATCCCACACGAGCCTATCCTCCACGGCAGGAAATCCTTTGATAAGAATCAGTGATCTTGCACTTTGCAGCCTCAGATGTTTGCTGATCTCGTTGGCGATTTGAGTCTCGTCCCATTTGTCTCTACGGGCTAACTCCTCCTTGTCATTAACTGGAAGGTAGTTGTCCAACATGCTACGGAGTGCATACCAGACACCATTCTGTGGATTAGTGTTAAGCGCATACGACAACATCATGTACTCCACTTCGAGCCAGACCTTGTTCTCAAACAACCTTGCCACACTGCGATCTTTAATCGCTTCCCGTGCAACGTCACATCCGTCTTCTTTGTCCGGTGCTGCAATGACGATGACTCTGTGAAGAGGACGAGGTACGTCTGTTCCCACTGTGTCGATGGTGAGCCGCCTGACCAGCTCTTTGGTGCACTCCTCCAAAATGTTATCTTCCTCAGAAAAGCCTAGAACTCCTCTAACATAATCATCGCTCGCTTTGATTGCATTGTTCACCTCATCCTCATCTACCGCAGCTTCAGACGAGGTCTTCTTGGACACGAGAGCCTGCTGCCCTGTCTTGTCGCCCTTCGGGACATCGACACCGTACCGCTGCCGCCGCTGGTTCACCTTTTCAATGCGCTCCTTGAGCTCCTGGATCTGCTTGGCGAGCTGGTGGCGATGGCGCATCGTCCGCACCGGCGGCAAAACAGCCCAAGAGGCCGTTGCCACGGGGGCCTTCTCGGAGGCTCAGCGCTTGCTGTAGGTTGATGCAGCGCTCGGCGGCGTAGGCGAGTTCTCGGACCTGCTTCATCCACGTCTTCTGTTGGTTGCTAGGCCGCTTCGCTTCCTGAAGGTCCAGGAGGAAGCTGTTCATACTCTCCATCTCGTCCTTGATGAACACAAGCTCACGCCGGACGCGCCTCAGAAGCTTCACCTCGTCAACAAGGACCGACGAGATGCGGCCTAGCAGCGAGTCGACGGCACCTTTCGCGGCGCCTGCAATTTCCATCGTCTGGGTTGCTATGTAGTCTGGGTCATATCAGTGGAAATGGAGCTAATTGGGAGGGATTTGCATTTCCAGGGTGAGCATCTACTTCACGCATGCATGGTACATAGATCTAGGTAGGAGAAGCAGACATTACATGCATGCCGGAGCAAGACGCCCGGATGGGATCAATGCCCATCGATCCCTTTCTTGTTGTCTTGGGCAACGAATCCGAGAAAGGTATGTGGGGTCTTTAGTCCACTAGCAGGCAAGGGGCCAGATAATACATGCATCTCCTTTATGTGGTGCAAAAGCTTTAGCATATATATGATGAAGCAATCCTGTACATTCCGAGTGGAGTTCTAAATCTGGATACATACATAACTGGAGAGACAAACAAAATGCATATCTATTGGCTGTTGTATTATTGAAACATGGTTAAACAGAGCTTCCACGGCCAATTATTATTTCTCTCGGTCCATTTGGCGATCCGTGTTGATATGAACGGGAATTGCCAGCATGGACATCTCAATATCCATACTGTCTCTTCGACATTCAAGTTTGGGTAAAAGCATCAGTGAACAAGGAGCTGGACTGGCAAAGATGGCAATTGATAGCTTCATTATGACTTTGTTATGATAATTTGGTGCATTTGAAATGAAAGAAAGAGGTGAATTTGTCAGCAGCAGTCCAGGCCATCAGCCACCTTTTTCGAAGAGCTGAAAGGTGAGCCCAGGTGTTGGAGTCTACTGGGAGTCAAGAGGATTTCTGAGATTTGGCCCTTGTACAGCTTTTCTTTCTTTCTTGATTTTACCCTTTGTTTACCCTGTAAATCGCTTTATTTTTGTCGACGAAGTCGTCCTCGGACAGTAAACTTAGGCACCCCGGATCAAGGGACCGAGGTGGTAAGGGGACGACCTAGGGGACGACGCCGAGCAACCTACGAGACTACCTCCAAACTACCACCGAAGATTAACGTGGAAATGGACTGGAAAAAGCCACGAGAGCTCGCCGGAGTAAACTCTCATCGGTCCCTCTTTTATGAGGGGTCAAGCCGTCCTTATATAGGCGAGGGGCGATCTCCGAGTGAATATACATGTCTGCCCATAGGCAGTTTGCGGTTATTCCCCGTTCTTACATTGCAGTACATGAGGGCCGATTCGTATTATCCTCCTCGCCGGAATATGCCAGATGCGTCTCGCCGGTACGGGTCGCCACCTTGTCCAACTCCTTCCCATCGATCTTCGCTCGGGCTTAGGTTCCACCCATCTCTGAACCTCGGCCTCTCCCCGCGAGATGTACGTCGTCCCCCTACTGTCACGCACCTCGTCCGGACGAAGCGTACATCTTACCTCGTCCAGATGCTTCCCGCCAAGTCATCCCACCAAGTCGTGCCAGGTCGGCTGCAATCCTCGTCCGGAAATGGGGAGCCCCTCGTGCCGGAGAGCACGTCGTCCCGGGGAGCACCTCGTCCCGGGGAGCACGTCGTCCCCGGGAGCACCTCGTCCCGGAGAGCGCCTCGTCCCCGGGAGCACGCCATCCCGGGGAGCACCTCGTCCCGGAGAGCGCCTCGTCCCCGAGAGGCACCTCGTCCCCGGGAGCACCTCGTCCCGGGGAGCACCTCGTCCTTAAGGGACGTCGTCCCGGGAAGCACCTCGTCCCCGGGAGCACGCCATCCCGGGGAGCACCTCGTCCCCGGGAGCACCTCGTCCCGGAGAGCACCTCGTCCTCGGGAGCACCTCGTCCCGGAGAGCACCTCGTCCCGGGTCGGCTGCACTCCTGCATAGTTACAAAAATCTTCTCTTGAGTTAGCACAATTGGACGAGGTGTTCGGGGGTACCTCGGCCGGGCTGTTAAGACGGACTCCTCCAACAGTAGCCCCTTGCTGTCGCGAGCGGTGAGCGCGTCTCGGCTCGAGGCAGCACCAAACTCCTGATTTAGCACAGAGGGGGACGGTGAACAGTGCAGGCCGAGGTGCCCCACTTTACCCGAGTCGACGCCCTCAGGGCTCTTCAAGTCGGAGCCTCTGACTTGACTTAGAACTTTAGACTTTTCATGCGTGAATCGTTCATTGAGGTCGAGTCACAGTGTTCACATCGTCCTTAGGGGGCGCAGCGTCGCACTTCGCTGCCGCCTAAATAGAATAGGCGCTCGCGCCGCCCGCCGTAGGCGGGTCACATCACGGCGAGGACCCGGGAAGCACCTCGTCTCGGGGAGCACGTCATCTCCGGGACCACCTCGTCCCCGGGAGCACCACGTCCCAGTGAGGACCTTATCCTTAGGGGAGCGGCGTCCGGCTAAGCTGCCTCCTAAGACAGGATGAGGGCACGTGTCGCCCGCCATGGGCGGATCATATCGCGGCCATGTGGAGTGAGGTCTTCGTCGTTAGGGGAGCAGCGTCCGGCCGAGCTGCCTCCTAAAATGGGACGAGGGCATGCGTCGCCCGCCGTGGACGGGTCATATCGCGGCGAGGACTTCGTCCTTGGGGGACGTCGTCCCGGGGAGCACCTCGTCCCCGGGAGCACCTCGTCCTTAAGGGACGTCGTCCCGGGAAGCACCTCGTCCTCAGGAGGACCTCGTTCTTAAGGGACGTCGTCCCGGGAAGCACCTCGTCCCCGGGAGCACGCCGTCCCGGGGAGCACCTCGTCCTTAAGGACGTCGTCCCGGGAAGCACCTCGTCCCCGGGAGCACGCCGTCCCGGGGAGCACCTCGTCCCGGAGAGCGTCCCAGGAGCACCTCGTCCCCGGGAGCACCTCATTCTTAGGGGAGCGACGTGGGGCCGAGCGGCCTCCTAAGACGGGATAGTAGCACACGTCGCCCTGGTTGATGGGTCATATCGTGGCTAAGACTTGCTCATTGTCCTTAGGGGAGCGACGTCGGGCCGAGCTACCTCCTAAGACGAGATAGTAGCACACGTCGCCCCGGTTGATGGGTCATGTCGTGGCTAAGACTTGCTCATCGTCCTTAGAGTAATGGACGGGATAGCCGTGCTGGCTTGCGAAGCGACGTTCATCGTACCTAGGGGCGTGGCGCCGGGCCGAGGTGCCACCTAGGACGGGATAGCCGTGCTGGCTTGCGAAGATGACGTTCATCGTACCTAGGGGCGCGACGCCGGGCCGAGGTGCCACCTAGGACGGGATAGCCGCGCTGGCTTGCGAAGCGACGTTCATCGTACCTAGGGGCGCGGCGCCGGGCCGAGGTGCCACCTAGGACGGGATAGCCTTGCTGGCTTGCGAAGCGACGTTCATCGTACCTAGGGGCGCGGCGCCAGGCCGAAGCGCCACCTAGGACGGGATAGCCGTGCTGGCTTGCGAAGCGACGTTCATCGTACCTAGGGGCGCGGCGCCGGGCCGAGGTGCCACCTAGGACGGGATAGGGGACGTCGTCCCGGGGAGCACCTCGTCCCGGGGGGCACCTCGTCCCGGGGAGAGCCCCTAGTGTATCTCCTTCAGCAAGTCTGCCCATGTCGCCAGCCTCCCCACTTGTGACTTCCTTCCACTCCGTTCCCGTCGATCCCTTCTTGGGCCGAGGTGGTGTGGGGTAGCAGCAGGTCGCAAGAACGTCGCCCTCAATCGGATCCCCACGGTCGGCGCCAACTGCCGATGAAGTCGCTCTCGGACAGTAAACTTAGGCACCCCGGATCAAGGGACCGAGGTGGTAAGGGGACGACCTAGGGGACGACGCCGAGCAACCTACGAGACTACCCCCAAACTACCACCGAAGATTAACGTGGAAATGGACTGGACAAAGCCACGAGAGCTCGCCGGAGTAAACTCTCATCGGTCCCCCTTTTATGAGGGGTCAAGTCGTCCTTATATAGGCGAGGGGCGATCTCCGAGTGAATATACATGTCTGCCCCTAGGCAATTTGCGGTTATTCCCCGTTCTTACATTGCAGTACATGAGGGCCGATTCGTATTATCCTCCTCGCCGGAATATGCCAGATGCGTCTCGCCGGTACGGGTCGCCACCTTGTCCAACTCCTTCCCATCGATCTTCGCTCGGGCTTAGGTTCCACCCGTCTCTGAACCTCGGCCTCTCCCCGCGAGATGTACGTCATCCCACTACTGTCACGCACCTCGTCCGGACGAAGCGTACGTCTTACCTCATCCGGATGCTTCCCGCCAAGTCATCCCACCAAGTCGTGCCAAGTCGGCTGCACTCCTCGTCCGGAAACGGGGAGCCCCTCGTGCCAGAGAGCACGTCGTCCCGGGGGAGCACCTCGTCCCGGGTCGGCTGCACTCCTGCATAGTTACAAAAATCTGCTCTTGAGTTAGCACAATTGGACGAGGTGTTCGGGGGTACCTCGGCCGGGCTGTTAAGACGGACTCCTCCAACAATTTTGTATTACCTTCTTGCTTTAATATATTAAATAGAGTGTGCGCTACACCACGCTCGGACATTTGCATAATTGCATGCGGCAATGGATTATTCCTCCCGTACTTTCAGAAGCAGAACAGCACGCCGACCTAAGTTAGGGCCTGTTTGGTTGGACTGTGGCTGTTGACAAAGCTGCTGTTGGCTGCCCATTTGAAAAAGCTGCTGTGGCTATGGGAAAGTAAATATATGGCTTTTGGTTGATCCAAACCATATATATCATTTTGGAAAATGAGCATTGAAACTTCAGCACATTGTAAAAGCTGGCAAAAGGCAGCTTTTCCAAACAACTGAATTTGCACTACAAAGCACACAGCTACTGTTAGTGAAAGCTGCTAAAAAATTGGCCGTTTGGTTGGGCTGCAGCTTTTTCAAGTGAAAAGCTGCTGGAAAGCCCAACCAAATACCCCCTTAATCCCTTGATGAGGGTGTAGTTCTCAGGGTCACTTTATTGAAGGAAGTGGTAAACCAGAGTACCAGACTGATGCTAAATTACCATCTGCAGTCTCTATCCATCTGACAAAATGAGGCTAGAGACAGCCTTTGGTTATCAGTTTATCCATCCGACAGAATGAGGTTTTATGATTTTTGCTATTTGTAAGTTGCCTGTTTCTTCATAGTGGATGGGCTTTGAGATGTGTATCTATCTGATTCTGATTATGATACAATTGTTCAAATACATGACTGTGTTTGTTCTGTTCATCATTGTCATTCCAGGTCCCCTGCTGCCATTATGCAAAGCAAGGCTTCACGTACTGAAGAAACATGAGTATCTACCTACAAGGTGGGCTATTCTGCACATCTCAGTTATATGCAATTTGGTAGGGAATTTGGCACCTGGTTAATAGGTATTATGTTCTTCCCCGTGTTCTTAATGCTGAGAAGTTATGTTAACTGCTGGAGTATTTCGTTTGAGGTTTTTTCAATAAGAGGGGCAACTTTGGTCGATCCATCTCTATTAAATCCCCTCTTGATTTTGCATTTCAATCTGTCCACAGGGTGGGCTTAGACTAATGTTGCGAAACTGAGGGAGCGATACATAGATTCTAGCGTTTCACAATTTAAACTTGAACTATTTATAGTATACTATATCTTCATAATGAGGATCATATCCAGTGCACAGTAACTATGAGTTTAGTGGGAAAATGCATTGGTGCACTTGCACCAGCTGGTTGCTTTTCCACCTCTATGTTTTGAAAAGTTCCGAAAAAATTGTATATATACGTTGGTGTGTGAAGTGTGAATCTGTAAAGTTTTGGTCCAAAATAAGTCCACTTAACCAGAGAATAGTGTAGATTTATGTGTTGGATTGCAGAGAAGTTCAGAATCTAGGGTGAAGTTTGTGGTCGCTATGACTCTTGTCAGCAGCGCAACCCAACTTGTCCAAAGCCCTTTTGATCTCCACCCATCTATTGACATAAGTGACACCTTTAAGACCAACCTTTTTATCTTCCAGATTATCTTTAATCTTTATGTCATTCCCAGGTCCGATGCTGCTGCCATTATGCAAATTAAAGCAAGGCTTGATGAACCGAAGAAGTAGGAAGTAAATCAAAGCAAAGCCGCTTAATCCACGTTCAACCAAAAACATGCATGCCAGTGGTCGTCCAGGATAGGACGACGACGGTCCATCAGTCGGTCAGTCAGACAATGCCTCGATCTGGTTACAATGCCTCGATCTGGTTGGATCTCGTGGAGACAATCAGTCAGGTGCGTCTGGTAATTGGATCTGATTTGCCCAAGCATGCATGAGAATCAGCAGGTTAATTACGTACGGACATGAAGCAAAATGCAGACTGCACTCCTGCTGAGCCGCAAATTAAGTCGGCAGACGACGCGCATTAATTCATTCAATGCAAAGGTGCGCGTCTCCTGTGTTGAATGTCCCTCACCACTCGATTGGTATCTCATTCTCAGGTTATCCTTGAGCACTACTCGATGCAAATCATATACTCTTATAAGTCGTTTTCTCCCCGAAAAAAGAAAACATTAAATCGTTTTCGTCTTTTGCCTCTTAGGCCGCGTTTGATATTACGAATCACCGTTTGCACCGAGGCCCGTGGTGCAACTAGCTCTCTTTGTCTCGTCTAAAGATCCTTAAAAATTCTGAAAATTATTAAAGGTATAGGCGCAATGCGTATCTATTATTACATAACATTTAAAATATAAATTTGAAACATGGATTGAGAAAAAAAGAGAGGAAAATCTAGTGTTTATAGTGATAAAGGACCAAAGTCACACCCTAATTTGAAATAGTTAATATTCATGGACTTATTTATCTCTTATATTTCTCGAACTATGTTTTAAATTTAGATTTATAATTTTGTTACCTGATGTATATATGTTGCATCTATGTAGTCAAAAAAATTCAAAATCTCTAAGAGGGATTACCGGGGTTTAGTGCATCGGGTGTTCCACCAGCATATTGTGGTTAGCCCCCTCGTTTTCCATTGCCCTGGAACAAGCATCGGGTGTTCCGCCAGGGTATTGTGGGCTTGTGGCTAGCCCCCTAGTTAGCCACTGCCCTGGATACAAGCATCGGGTGTTCCGCCTGCATATTGTGGCTAGCCCCCTCGTTTTCCACTGCCCAGGATCCAAGCCTCCCTTTTCTTTCAAGTGCAAAAAAGGAAGCCGAACATACGTACCCCACAGCCAGATCAAAATTGCTACGCGCACGAGCCATCACTCGCGAGATCATTCCAATAACCATCACTGACATGCATGGTCAGACACGAGAAAATACAAGTTGGCGGAGCCCACATGTCAACGACCATCTGGAGCGTCTTAAAGACGGAACAGTCTGTGCTCGTAGCAAACAAAAATTTGCGCACCCGGGCGCAATAAACACGCACACGCACACGTTCCTGTCTTCCTCACTCTATCTAGGGCTTGTTTGGTTGGGCTGTGGCTGTTGACAAAGCTACTGTTGGCTGGCTATCTGGAAGAGTTTCTGTAGCTGTGGAAAAGTGAACATATGGCTTTTGGTTTATCCAAATCATCTATAGCATTTTGGAAAATGAGCACAGAAGTTTCAACACATTGTAAAAAGCTGACAGAAGGCAGTTTTTTCAAACAACTGAAGTTGCACTGCAAAGCCCACAGCTACCGTTGGCAAAAACTGCTGAAAAGCTGGCTGTTTGAATGGGCTGTAGCTTTTTCCAGTGAAAAGCTACTAAAAAGCCCAACTATAACACACACACACACAACACCACGGTCCTCTCCTTGACTTGCTCCCCACGTGGCTCTCCGCTATATATATATGGATATACCTGGGCAGTGATCAAGTGCAACACCTTCCTTTAATTTGTTCCTTCTTCAACAAAGTACGTACGTACAACCACACCATGTCCACCGACCATGAGCTCCACGGCGACAACATCGATGGCGCCACGTTCAGCATAGGCGGCATCGAGGAGTTAGCCTCTGCAGCGGCCGCGTCGGCGTCGTCGGCGTCGACAAGGCAGCTGGCGCGTGCGCTGTGGGCGGTGGGCTCCCTAACCCTGGCCATGGACGTGAGCACGGCGCTTTACCAGCCGGCGAGGGGAGTGGTCTTCGGGGGCCGCGGCCGGCTCGCCTACTACCTCACCCTCGCCGGCATTCTCGCCGCCGGAGTGACGGAGGTCTCGACCGCCTTCTGGGTGTCCGGCACCAGCGGGCAGCGCCGCCGCGCGTTCGGGAGGACCGTCCTGTACGCCTCCGTCGTGCCTCTCGTCGCCGTCATGGCTATCGGGGGTTTCGCCATCGTCAGCAAGACCTAATGTCGCAGGATTCTACTGTTATCATGTATAAATATATACATATATACACACCAGCTGCATACATACACGTCTATCAGGATATACATGTATATGTGTGTGCATGCATGCAGCTAGCTGATGCTATGTATGCATGTCCGGAGCTTGCCTGTATGTACTCGTTGTCATCGTATATAATCACGTCCATTTGCTTCCCTCTCTCCAACTCTCTTCTTCTCCTCCTTCCCTTTCCCTGCAAAGAGGAGATCTAGGTTTTCATTAATTTTTTACTTACCTGACGTTTTTGACATTTTATGTTTTTCGAGATACGATCAACTTTCACAGCTAATACCTTTGACGAACTATATGTTAAAATACACCGTACGTCAATATATACAACGAGTGCTATGGTGCAAGTTGAGCTCGTCGAGGGTGCATGACCTTATTATATTATCCGTAGCATGGTAGTTAATACTAGTGTAGTTTTCGTCGAGGGTGCATGACCTTATTATATTATCCGTAGCATGGTAGTTAATACTAGTGTAGTTATAACGCCTCTATGTACATACACTTCTTGATAACACGGTTGAGTTTAGCAAACATTTTAGTATACCTCCGTAGATTAAAAAATACCTCAAATTTTTTTTGAAGGTAATTTAGAAATGCTAGAAAAGTTGGGAAAGAAAAAGGTCATAGAAGACAGTTTTAAAAATGCCTTAAAAAATTATAATAAGACAAAATTTGACACGTCATGTATAGAATTTTGAGGCATTATGGTAAAATGACTCAAAAGACTACTTGAGCAAGTACCATACAAAGCAAAATACAGCTTCCTTCTTGATACTATATTCAAGCTAATAATATTTAAGAAACCAAAGAACAATGAAGTGTCAATCTCTCTTTCAGTTTCCTATTTTTCAAATCATGTGCATAAGGTTGGTTTGGACCTTTAAAAATATATGCTCTTCAAACTGCATCTTGATCATTGACGGGATAATTTGCAATGGGCAACATTTCCCCTAGATCATATGGAAGACGATTAATATCATAAACCGGCAGCAGTTGCTGTTGTGAGACATCTTCAAGTGGAACTGAAGGTAGGCAATGAGAAGATGGCATTTGATTCACATTTTCTCAATTACTCTCTCTCTCTCTCTCTCTCTCTCTCTCTCTTGCTCCGATGTGCCTTCTTGTTCCATAGTTTGCTATTTCGCCACAGCCATAGCCACGGAAGGAGATGAAGAAGAAGCAATCTTCTGTGCTGCATGTTTCTGAAAAAAGATGCAATGTCTCTGTTCCTCTTCATGTTTCAACAATTCTACAATAAAAATATTCAATTTATCAAATCTCATTGGAGCAAAACAGGAGTAACAATGTGCAATTTGCATTTTGAAGTGCGCTAGATATCACAGGTCAGGAAAACTAGTTCTCTGGAGACACATGCTCATGATAGACCAATAGGACACTTGTAGAAGTATTCACCTATTGCTGAACAGAGAAATTAAGGATAGAAGTAGATGTAGTATAAAAGATTACTTACTCATGTGCTAATTAACATCGTGAAGTTGCATATGTTCAATGTTGTTGTAGAACTTTGCATACAAGCATGGTGAGCTGCCATTTCCTAGATTCCTTCTCCCTGCAGCCTCTGGTTTTCAATTGTAGTAAGAATCTCTTGAGTTGCAGTTCCCTTGGCCATTGCATTAGACATCTTATTCCTATGCTATTTATTTTCCACCACACCTTGTGAAAAATACCACCAAGAGCATGATGCTTGGCCACCTCTGTTAGTGAAATCAATTTCTTGGGAGCCACCTCTCTATTTTTTAATGGTATGTGAATAAGAACACTAGACACCTACAGTTGCGCAAAAATCAGAGAATTTTATAGTAGGTACACACATGTCATTTGTTGTTTAATTCTCATATGTAGTTAATGCTATGAGACGGTGATACCTTAGAGCGTAACAGGGTACCACTTTGATTAAAAAAAGAATTTATAGTACTTACATGTCCATGAACTAGGAAAAGAATTGGTAACTGGTATAAATCATACGTTTTGGCATGTCCATGGAATATAGAGAGCATAAGAATTTCCTAATTTGCTGATTTTCCCTTGTGCACAAGGCAACAAAATTATTCTGTTGAATACAATATGGCGACCGCTACAAGCCGATTTGTGTATTTCATCGGCACAGTGCACATCCGTCGGATTAGACGGTAAGATTAGCAATAAACATGATTAGCTAAATTTACGGGAAATATTTTAGTGACTATAGGAAACAATTGTAGTGATAATATGAAACATCGTGGGCTCCTTCTGTTAATACAACATGGAAACATTTGTACAGCGAGAGGGAAACACTTTAGTAAACCTTGCGCAACAAAATTTTTGAACCAATACAACAATGGAAACATATGTTGTAGATCCGATTTTTAAGGAAACTGATCCCGAAATTTTAGGGAAGAAACTGCGAATTTAATTGGTTTAATTGACGATTGAATTGGCCAGAGTAGATATGCGTGGAAACATTGTTGTCGTGGTATAGAAATATATAGTTAAGACGTAGGTAACAAACTTGTTGAACCAATGCAACACACGTCGTAGATCCAATTTTACAGAAACAAAATTGGTTTAATTGGTTTCTTTCATCTAGGTATTTTGTCTCCTATGTAATAAAAAAATGCTTTCTATACAACAAAAAAATGTTTCATCTACAACAACAATTTGTTTCTTTTATGTTTCTTTTATCCGGGTATTTTGTTTCCTATACATCAAAAAAATGTTTTATATACAACAACAATTTGTTTCCATCATCGTCCGGCCGCTCGACCTCTTTGTCGCAAGGACCCGAGGAATCCTTCGTCTTGGGTTTCTTTCATCCATGTATGAACCAAAAATGATATGTGCACTTGTTGAACCAATGCAACACACATCGTAGATCCGATTTTACAGAAACAAAATTGGTTTCTTTCATCCATGTATTTTGTTTCCTATAGAACAAAAAATTGCTTCATATACAATAATAATTTGTTTCCATCGTCATCCGGCTGCTCGAGACGTCGAGCAGGTCCTCGCCGTCGCCGTCGCTGCTACTGCCGCATGGCGTGCCGGAACGCGGCACCGAAGCCCAGCCACACACCCATCACCTTGATCGATCACTAGTGGTCGCCGGTGAGCAGCTCAAGGCATTCAGATCTTCAGAATATAATTTGATGGATTGGATGATGCATGACTGAATTAATACATTGATCTCTGACACCAAAAGGGAGAAGAAAAAGAAGAAGAAAACACGGCCTCAAAGGTAAAAGATCATAACGCTATGGCGGCAATCAAATCACTCCAAGCTAGCCAGCTAGCACCTTAGCTTAATTAAGTGCCATGCCAGTGCTGGGGATTCAGACTCACAAATCAACCGAATTTTTTTCAGGATTTGTTGGCGATCTGCAGATTACCACCAAATTAGAGCTCCGCAACGGCTGTAGCAGTAGTATGTACTCGATCGATCGATCGATCTGCGACGGCGCCATGAGCGGCGGCCGGCGTACTTCAGGAGGCGGCGTCCTCGTACGCGCATGGACCACATGCGCGTCCTCGATCGATCGAGCATGGACCACATGACCTGCACATCCTCATACGCGCACGCCATCACGTCGCTGTAGAGCTACGTGGACGACCTCTTCACCACGTCGTCGCCGCCGCTGTGGACCACTCGCCGCCGCCGCGGATCCTTTGTGGTGGCGCGGCTTCTTCTTGCTGTTGCCGTTGCCGTGATCGTCCCTACCGCGGCCGCTGCCCTGCAGACGCCGACGACGGCACGGAGGACGGTGGGGGCGCGGCGCCGGCACTCGATCCCGGGGGCGGTGGCTGTGAGGTATGAATTAGGGCTAAGGGATGACGTCTTTATATAAATAGCACAGAACCGTTAGATCTGATCTCGTTCGATGGACGGCTCAAGTGAAGCCCGATGTGATTCCCGGATCGGTAGACCGGCGTGTAGAGTTTACCATAAAATATTGACAAGCACCTCAACAAAATCACCTAGTGACCGGCCATCTATAGCTTTAGCTTTTCTGTCAACTTTTTAAATGGCTTCCTATGCCACCATTCTTGCACTTTACTTTCATGCCACACTTTATTATACCTTCTAAGCCATCCTACAAGAAGCTAAATTCTTAAGTCTTTCTAATTTGCTATCTGGTAATAATACTAGATGAATGTAGGAAAAGCACATCTATTCCCTTATAGAGCAGCGTTTGAAATTGCCTTAGCTTCTTATGTTCAGGTGTCTTGATCTTTGTTGGTTTAGTATTACATACGTAGGGGTCTAGCAGTAGATGACATATTAACCATAAAATAGGTTAACAATAAACGATAATATCCCATATAACTTGGAACCTACAAGAGCATCCACATAACAAGGCAATTCCCACTGGATTGGATAAACAGAAATATGAGTAACCTACAAGAGCATTCATATACCATGAATGCAAAAGCATGCCTACTGATCAATAAGAAAATGCGAATTGCACAACTAACCCTCCCGTGCAATTGGCATGGTCTGTCCACCTAATATATTTCAATTTAGAAAGCATTTTCAAAATAGGCTCAACTATTCTTTTGGGGTATATTTTGTAATAGCCTCAAGTGGTCTTTTGAGGTATTTTACCATAATGCCTCAAAATTCTATACATGGCGTTTCAAATTTTGCCTTATTATAAACTTTTTAAGACATTTTTTAGAAGTGTGTCTTGTATGACTTTTTTCTTCTCCAACTTTTTTAGCATCTCTAAATTGCTTCAAAAAGCTTTCGAGGCATTTTTTAACCTATGGAGGCATATTAAAATGTTTGCTAAACTCAACCGTGTTGTAACGGGACCAACATGACTTCTTCAAGCTTCATTAGGAAGCTGAGTACATAATTTTGCACTGCTGATCAACCACCTCACAAAATTCCAGTTGTTGGGATTACCATTTGCAAACATATCCCTAAAAAGCTATAAGGGCGTTATTTCAGATACGGGGTAATTAGAAACGCTGGATTAGAGGTGACCCGCGCATCCCGGTCCACAGTTCTTTTTTCTTTTGAAACTGGTTCTGATCTCTGTCACTAAGTACATCCTCTGGTTCACAAATATATGATATTTTTTAAATAAGAATCTTGGCAAACTCTAGAAAATTTGACTTACTATACTTTTGAAATATTTAGACTGTACATTTAGAAATCATATGCGTAGATTTATCTTGAAAAATATTCTTATAATATCATATTTTTTTAGGTTTTACGAATATGTTATAAGAGAAACAAATAGTCAACGTTACGTTTGGAACGTCCAAAACGTTAGCTTTTAAAAGGGAAGAACAACTCGGAGAATAGAGAGATGTGCTGTAGAGCTTCGATCTTATACAAATCCTACAGTGTCGGGAAAAAAAGGTTTATTTTGTTGCGAGGACAAGAAAAGAGGAATTAAATGGACCCCCTTTTGCTTTTTCATGCCAAGCGGTGTGCTAATTTCCGCTTAAGATAAGACTACGTCAATGTGCATCATATCCATCAGAATTTGAACATGGCACGAAGAGAAGCAACGCCAATAATTAAGCAGTCTTTTTCGTGCCATGTTCAAATATTAATTTTGTTAGAAAATCGATCAGAACCTTTGGTAACCGGGGAAGCGACGTGTATATGTGTGTATTTTTTTCATACGGGAGGAAACCCTGGTTCCGTTATCAAGATAACGGGAAACAAGTACCAAAATCACAATCTAATGGACCATCAGGTCCAGGTTCATGTGTGTTTATGAAAGTGAAAGCAGAAGTATGTATATCTTTTGCATTTGCACCAAACGAAAACGAAAAGAGACACACCATGCAACCTAGGTAAAAATCATTATCCTATTCAGCTATTCAGGATTTTGGTTATCGACCGATATATTTCTTTTCCTATGGTACCCGGTAAACCATCTTACCGCAAAATACATGTTTGGGGTAGATTACATGCAAATCTTATATATACTTTTGGTTACCGGCCAGTGACCAGAGTTACCGGTACCCCGCTAAAAAAATATTGGTTTGGGTAAATTACATGTAAAATCTTGTATATATACTAATTAGAGATTCCTTTCAAACCACCGCATTAATCTTAGAAGAAATTCCCGCATTGATGTAAAAGGAATTTTTTTTCCACATTATACCATATCGCCTACGTTATTAGGAAAATTAGATCTTAATTTTTGCAGCTACAATCAAGTGAAGAATGGAGTTTGTTCTTAGGGATCACCACAATATTATTTCTCCATACGTATGTGCATTAGATTCAAAAGAGATCTCGAGTCCAGAGGGTCCCAGAGGAGTACGTGCTCACATGGAAGTCAAGAAAGAGAGCACAAGTCGATTACCTGATATGCATACATGCATCTCTCCCCTCGAGGAAAAGAAGTACTATAATGAACAGCGTGCTCCGCCTGCCAGGACCTTCTGCTATGGATTAAGGTGTCTACTAACAACGTATAGATGCATGGTACTGTTATTTTTGACATGCTAAAACGGCACAACGTAATTAACATTTGATCAAAGAAATTTAACTTGATCCATTCACTCATAAACAAAAATTAATATGCACCTCAAACAAATTGGTTACTTTCAATGTGCCATAAAAACAACAACCCACATATGATACATAGTGAAAGAAGTCGCCAACTTATAAAATGAAGAGCAGCAGCCAACATAGAAAGATGCATGGCATATCATGCTGTAAACTAAACTATTGCAAGCTAAATAACTTCTTTGTTAATTCTAGTGATCTGCCAACACAGCAAGCACGGAAAGTGTCACACTTACAGGGAATAATTTGGAAGCTTACATCACTTCTTTTTAATAAGTTGCACTCTTGCAGATAAATACATCATAAACCGTGTGCACTCTGATGAAGAGAACATGGATAATGAAGCGGCGGTTGGTCCCATGGAGGACGTGTCAGTGCTTTTCGAGGAGCGAGAGATGTACAACAAGGAGGAGATGCTGGAGATCTTTCGTCCACTTAGTCGCTCTCACCGTTGATGGAGACCGGAGACGCCTGATGAGCTTGTAATCTCCTTCATTAAAGTTTTTAGACTGAGTTTGCTCACTAAGTTGAAATTTGAAAATACGTGGTGCGAATCTAGTATATAATCACGAGTCATCAGGTACATCGCTTTAACTGAACGCTTGTTAGTGAACAACTGAATATTGTAATTTTAACTCAAAAATTTAATAATCTTTGATCTATATTACCGACTTGGTTACACCAAAATTTAAATTCGTTCTCTGCTACTTACTCTTGTCACTAGTTAGAAACATCGAGAAGGAGCAATCAGCTCGAAGAAGTTATAACGGGAGCATTAACGAGTCAAACTGTCATCAGTTAAATTTTTGGCCCCTATAGTAACATATTATGTGGATATGAGTTCCGGGTTCGCCTCTAGCTCTGCTTTCGGTAACACCTTGAAACCTCAATTCGATCTAACGAAGAAGGAGGAGAAGGCGGTGACAAAGGCTCGAGAGGAAAGACGATAACGTCCTAAATCTTAACTCATTAGGTCTATGACGATGCATCTAATGAAAGAGAAGAGGAAGGAAAAAGTGACGACAAATGCCCGACATGGAAGATGGAGACGAGGCTCGAGAGAAGGAAGAAGCTGACCACGTGCTATGGGCTCTGCGGGCCCACCAGCTGTTCATCAGCATTCCTTGTTATTCGAATTTGGGATTTGGTGTTTCTGGTGAAAGAGACCAACGCCTTCGCCCTTCCCTTCGCTCTCTTCCTTTCTCCATTTCCCTCCCAAACACGCGCGCACGGACCTCTAAAATCTCTAGGGTTTGCTCTCCTCGCGCCATCAGATCCCCAACCCCAAATGGAGGTGATGCAGACGCCAGCCTCTCTACGTCGCCCGGTAACCCTCCCCTCTCCGCCCGGTCCTCGACCAGCTGGATCCCGCGAATTTTTCCGAATTTTTCTGATTTTTCTTGTGTGTGTGTGTGTGGGGGATGCTTTCTTCTCGCTGCAGAAGCGTGGCCGCCCGCCGCGGCCGCGGGAGAACGAATACGTGACCGGCCAGGAATTCGAGGATGAGGAGGAGGGGGAGGACCATGCGGAGGCGGAGGGGCTCGCGCGGCCCCAGTCCAAGCGCAAGCGCCAGGCCTCCGCCACGGCGGCGGCGGCGGCGGTCGAGGACCTGACCCTCATCGGTACGCGCCGGCACTCGCGTTTAGCGCTCTTTTTTCTTTTGCTGGTTTGCGTCTGTCGCCGTAGTTTTTCTTGGGGTGGGGGTGGGTGCCGTGGTCGGGAACCTGCTGCTACGGTTTAGCCGTTCACCTGCTGTTATAAGGTAATCTAACTGTCCTGCTGCTGCGATTTTGTTGGGATTTATGGACCGGGGCACAGCTTGTGTTGCACGGTGAGTTGGTAATTTCTCCACTTGGCCCGGGCTTTGGGTTTGTTAAGTTCGCTAAACACCGTAATTATGTGTTATCTAGTTGGTTTTGAGAAATTTTGTTAGGTATGTGGGGTTCATTTGCTAGGAAATGATAGGCTGTCAGCTGAAATGATCAATTTGGGGATATTTGATCCCCATGTAACTTCTGTTATCTCTGAACTGTCACATTTCCTAATCTCGTCTAAGAACACGTGTGCTAAGAGAAACGATAGTGAGGCTTCCATGAACTGCATGTCTGCATGCGAGTTATAATTTATGAAGAGTTGAAGACTTTGGCAACCTTGGCCGGGGCTATTGGACTATCCATTCTTTCTTCCATACATCATAACAGGAAATGAATCAGCTCGTATGAATCAATCTAGTTTCTTGAATAAGTAGACCTGCGGAATGTATGATCTTCCTCAATATGCATGGCATGGCCCTTGCCCTAGTTCCACCACCTACATCAACATGATGCCAGAGGCTTGTAGGAACAAGGCTTCATCTTAATTTAAGAAAAGATGCCAAAACACGCCTAGATTTAAAACTGTACTTCATTTAAACAAATATATCATCTTTCATTTGTGGGAGGATTCCTTACAAACTCGCAACTTTCAGATATTATTAAACATAATGGCAGACTGATCAGCCATGCTGTCAAAAGATTGGTCGAGGATTACGAATCAAAGCCAAAAATTGTGATATTTCAGATATTAGAAATGCTATTTGAGGTAATACTAACTTAAGGAGCTAGTTCTTATTTTATTTTATTGTATTGCTGCAATTATTTGATAAATCTGCAAATTTTATGATGACAGGCTTGTGGCGCCAGGCATCAGATTTATGCAAGTGACCTTGATGAGGCGGATGTGGATGACATTGTATTCAAACTTGTTGAGCTAGCAAGAAAAGTATCCTATTGTGATTGTTCAAAAGAGTGAAGGAGAATCATCATTTGTAGCCTTTTAGATTATCTAATGAGCATAATCTATTTATCCTATAAATTGTTCTAGTGTCGAACAGATATGTATGCTCTCTTTTGTTTGATTTTTGTCAACCTTCACTTGAAAATAGGGTATGGTGGAAGATAATTACAGCTCAAAACAGAAGGACCTTAAGAACTTCAAAGAAAATCTTGTTTCTTTTTGGGATAGCTTGGTCATTGAATGTCAGAATGGTCCATTGTTTGATGATATCTTATTCCAAAAAATCAAGGATTACGTGGTTGCCATGTCATGGTAATTAAGTCTCACCAGTCACATCCTTATTATTTATCTTGATCTTGTATGCATGTATATAATGTGTTGATTTGCTGTGCTTCAGTACTCCTCCAAGGGTTTATCGTCAAGTAGCTTCATTGATTGGTCTCCAGCTTGTGACATCCTTCATATCTGTTGCTAAGACTCTAAGTGGACAACGTGAGACCACTCAAAGGCAGTTGAATGCAGAGAAGAAGAAGCAGAGCGATGGACCGCTTGTTGAATCTCTCAACAAAAGACTATCTCTTACTCATGAAAACATCACGTACTTGGAGGAGTTGATGCGTAAAATATTCAGCGGGTAAGACTTTCTATTACAAATCACTTGCACTTGCCTTTTAATGTACATTATTGATTTTTAAAAGTATATTTTAATTTATTTTATCATTTTATGGCCTTCAGAGGTAATTCATGCCTGGGTATCCTGAGACTTGCATGTGTTGTCTAATGTACATTTATCTTGGTCGAGTTGGTCATTTTTTATTTTTTGCCACATGTAGGTTATTCATGCACCGTTATCGCGATGTTGACCCTGAGATCCGGATGTCATGCATAAAATCTCTTGGTATTTGGGTTGTCTCATATCCATCACTTTTCTTACAAGATATATATCTCAAGTATCTTGGGTGGACACTGAATGACAAGGTAACAATCATTTTAATTCATTGATTTATCGTGCTTATTAATACCTTCTCTGTGACCAACAAGACTTGTAGTCTTTATTTTGTACATTTTTTTTTATAGAATGCTGGAGTTAGAAGAACTTCTATTCTTGCCTTGCAAAGCCTGTATGACGTAGATGACAACATACCTTCTCTTGGTCTCTTTACTGAGAGATTCTACAGTAGGATGATCCAGCTTGCTGATGATATTGATATTTCCGTAGCCGTGTCAGCTATAGGACTCATCAAGCAATTACTGAGGTGAGCTTACTTTCTGGTCTCTTTACTGAGATGTTTTAAAGCTATCTTTTGCCTGTCTAGTGTAGATCGTTACTGGGGAAGCTTACCTATTTTTCCATAGCATTCTTAAGATGGGGCAAGTCTTTGGAATGTGTAGCCTTTGATGGAAAGGCTTGCTAACGTGATCTTTTTATGTCCTGATAAAACTAAATTGAAGTAGGAAGTTTTGCATACTTATTTTCTGGCTTTCTGGCATGATGGATTATAGCCAGAAAATGGCGAAATAGTTAAACTTACCTAACATCAAATGTTATATGGAAAGCCCCGATAGTTCCATTTCTGGAATATGGCTGGTGTTTGTCCGACATGAGTATTACTATGACCTTTAGGAATTAATGTTACACAGTTCTGTAAATGTTTTCAACATTCACCATTTGCACATATATGAAGCTTGCAATTTTTACACCACCAGTTCAATCCTTGCATGTTGGATGTTTGAATGGCAATTGGTTCAAAGCTATTGCATGGAGACACAAGCTTAAACATACTTGCAATATGCAACAGTGTAAGCAGGAGTTACATATTCAGAGCTGAAACACCTACAAGGCTACAAGTGAATTCATCATGTAATTCCAAATGTTTGTTGCAGTGTTACTAAAGTTACATATTCAGAGCTGAAGCATCACACACACAAGGCTACAAGCAAATTCGTAATACAGCACTAAATATTTATTGCACTGTTACTGAAAATACATCACAACTAACCATAATACTTGATGTACTGCCGTCTCATGATACATAGCCAAGAGGCATAATATTGTCATTGTGATACTTAGGCACTACGTTGCAAATAGTTGATATATTGCGTTTAGAGGAAGAATTTTCTTAATGTCTCATCCTAGATGGCTAGCCCCACATCTCAGTGGAGATGATAGTGTTGGGGGTAGTAATGCGTTTAGGTAGCAGAGAAAGGAGGGGACTGATGCCTACAGCTTATGCAGCAAGTTTTCTCTGGATGCGTGCCTTGCCAGTCAAGCTAGACCTACCAAAGATTCCTTTTTTGGGCCTTACCAAACAGTCACCCCTGCTGTTTGGTAAACAAGCCCAGTAACTATCTTGCCCAACTGAGCAAGAGAACCACACGGCTGCTTAAGTGCCATTCTATACCTTTTATATTATTAATGCAAAGATGCGTACTTCTCTTGCATATTCTGAAAAAAGCAAGAGAACCACATGGTCTTTTTGTGTTCATTTTCTCATATGTCCATACTGTGGGGAAACAAATGATATTTATTGTTTGTTTCTTTTGCAGGCATCAACTTTTGAGTGATGATGATTTGGGTCCACTATACGATTTGCTTATTGACGAGCCTCCAATGATCAGGCGTGCAATAGGGGAGTTAGTTTATGACCACCTGGTAGCACAAAACATCAAGACCTCTTCCGGAGCTAGAGGTACTTGCCTCTTGAAGGGCTCTACTTTTATGCTACCTTGCCTTGCTATGGAACTACTTGATTAGTTCAGTCATTGATTATCCTAGCAAATTCCAGATGGGGACAATGAATCTTCTGAGGTTCATATTGGTCGAATGCTGCAAATCCTAAGGGAATTTTCGGACGACCCGGTCCTGAGTTCTTATGTCATTGATGATATTTGGGATGATATGAAGGCCATGAAAGTATACTCCTCAATTTGTGTAGCTCTATTTTTGAAAGACTTACTATACATTGTTGTCAGTGTGACATTACTGACAGCTACAGTATTTCTATTCTGTAGGATTGGAGATGTATAATCTCCATGCTTCTGGATGAAAATTCATTGTCTGAGCTTACTGACATGGATGGAACCAATCTAGTTCGGATGCTGCGAGCCTCTGCGAAGAAGGCTGTTGGAGAAAGGATAGTTCCTGCAACAGACAATAGAAAGCTGTACTACAATAAATCCCAAAAGGTGTCAATTTCATGTTTGTGGCATTATATATTGCTGGTGCTAAGTGTCAATGGTTGATCATCTGATTGATAGTTTCTTTCTTGAGCATTAATATTTGTAACATTGCCTAATTAGCGATGCTGTTGGATTATACCTTCCTTAGCTTCAGTTTGGTAGATGCTAGGACTCCTACAGAAAGTAGGTTTGTTCCATTGGATACTTCCAATGTTAAATATTTGGTTCCAGGGGCACAGATTTCTGACTTCCTTGAAAAGTTATGCTTAAGAGTCTGATCAGTTTAACACTTTAAATCTTTGCCAAGTAATCTCTAATTATGTAAGCTGCATTATTGAATCAACTTCTGGACATTAGCCCGGTGGCTCCTTGGCTCCACATGGGTACTTTTGTAACCATAAACACCAGCTGTCCACATATGCCTAAATGAATGCAATGATCTAAATAGATAAATCAGCCAGGATTCTGAAGCTTTATAAAATGGAAGTAATACTGGTTAAGTACGTTACCTTACGTGTTTATTGCGAACTTACCTTGTCTATCACTAAATGGAAGATCTTTTGAGTTGCTTATTAGAAGCTTCCCGATCCTACACATTCACCTTAAATTTCTTGTTTTAATGCCCTTTTGTCCTTTGGCTAGTTCAGCTATTATAATGATCTGTGTCGATGTTCAAGTTCTTCCTGATGAACTCTAGATTATATATTGCTCATTATGCTTATTGCCGCTATTTTTCTTGTAAAACTGACACTTGTTCAATTGTTTCTAGTGTCATAACTAAAGCATAAAAGTTTTACAGGAAATATTGGAAAATAGCAAGCGTGAAATAACCACTGCCTTGATGAAGAGGTATCCACAACTTTTAAGAAAATACATACCTGACAAAGCTAAGATATCCCCTCTAATTGATATGATGATGCTTTTGAAACTTGAGATGTACTCACTAAGAAGGCAAGAGCAGGTCAGTTGCAAAAGCTATCACTTGGTCTTCTCACTTACTTCTTAATTTGTTAACAATCTCGTGTCATTTTGGTTCAGAATTTCAAGGCTGCCATAGATCTCATCGTTGATGCCTTCTTCAAGCATGGTGACAAGGATACCTTAAGATCTTGCATCAAGGCGATAACTTTCTGTCGTGCTGAGTGTCAGGCTGATCTTCTAGACTATGCTGAAAATAAACTTAAGAATCTTGAAGATGAGTTGGTTTTGAAAGTCAAAACTGCGATCAAGGAAGTAGCGGTATGTCTTATTTATGCCGTCTGTGTCTGTACTGAAGCCATGAAGATAATATGATAATATCGGTCTTGCAGGCAGGTGATGATGAATACTCCCTCTTGGTTAATTTGAAGCGACTTTATGAACTTCAGCTGTCAAAACCTGTTAAAAGTGATGGTTTATTTGAGGATATGTACCGAATCCTCAGTCATCTAAGAGAGATGGATAATGAGGCATGGACCTATTCACTTTTAAGTTATTAGCACTTTAATCTTCCTTGCAGAATAAACTGTTGGTATTATATTGAGCTAATACTTTCATGCTTTATTAGGTAAAGAGCTTTCTCCTCATCAATATGTACCTTGAAGTAGCATGGTGCCTGCATGCAATTGATGTTGAAAACCCATCTGAAACATCTATCGATGGAGTTCTATCCAAGCAAAGCTCTCTTTTTGAACAACTCTATTATTTCTTGGTAGTTCTGCCTACTTGTCAGAAAGAGGGAAGGAGCACCACTGTACTTTCCTGCAGAGTAAGTCTTCTGAATTTAACATCAACAAAGAGAGGAATACATTTTTCTTGTGACATTGGTATGCCTCCCTGCAAGTATATCTCAGTTATATTTGACCAATTGACTTATTAGCGTCTTCTACTTCTTCTTCTTCTTCTTTCAGGTCTGCATCATTACTGCAGAGATGTGGTGCTTGTTTAAGAAGTCGAAATATTCTTCAACAAGGCTAGAAAGTTTGGGTTATCTCCCGCAATTAGATATTGTTCAGAAGTTCTGGAAACTATGTGAACAACAGCTCAATATATCAGGTTTTGTTGTTGCACACACCTTTTTACTTCTAATGTATTATAAATTGAACACACCGAAATCCTAAATGAAGCTTTCTCATTATTTTTGTTTTAATAATTTGGTTTTCTGGCTTCCTGCTAATGACTGAAATTGACCAAGTATTCATCCTCAGATGAAACAGAAGATGAAGATGCAAACGAAGAATATATTGAAGACACAAACAGGGATGCTGTCATGATTGCAGCTGCAAAGCTACTGCTTGCTGATACAGTTTCAAAGGTTTGTACTGCATTTTCGGCCTGTGATAGGTTCTCAAGCAATGTTCTTCCAGATAGATTGTTGGTGACTATCTTCTATTGCACCAAAATTTGATCCTGCTGAAAGCTTCCTTTTGACAGATAAATATGGTTTCAGCAATTTTTGTTTGTTTGCAGGATTACCTTGGCCCCGAGATTGTTTCACACTATGTATCTCATGGAGCAAGTACAACAGAGATCATCAAGCATCTAATTACCGCGCTAAAGAAAAATGCAAACAGCGATATAGCTGCTCTATTCTTTGAGGCATTGAGACGGGTAGATACTTTGTTCTATATTTTGAATGCACATAATATTTGTTCATGAATCTACAAATGGGTGATATTAATATGTATCTCTTCTGTATGAACATCCATATTGGTTCACTTGTACTATTATTAGCTTACAACCCATCTCAAAAGAAATAATAACTGTATCGGGAAATTAGCCCCGTCCTGCACTATTGGGGCTGCCATTAGTGATTGAAAGCTAACTGATTGTAGACCAGGAACACATAGGGATGCACATTGGTGATCATAAATTAATTGGTCATGAGCAAGGAAAACCCTAAGGGAAAAAAACTAGTTGAGCTCTCACTTAAATTACTGTGTTTGTTGTCTATGTGGTATTTACTTATGCATCCTGTGGTTAAAGTGGTTTGCTATTGTCATTGCATCTTTTTACACTTGTTTCATCTTTTGCAATGCTTTAAATAAACTTTTCCAAATATGTATTCTGTCTTGAAAGTATGTGCTGACAGGAATTTAAGAAAATTACTTTCTGCAAGTGCACTGGATTTCTTTGCATTTGTTAATTTATCTGCTATTAACCGATGTTTTATAAAGTGTGATCTTTTTTGTGTAAATCATTCTTTGTTTTTCATCTAATTAGGCGTATGAACGTTATATGGCCCATGTACACGATGGAGAAAACCAAAACCTGATAGGCAAGTCTTATTCGGAATGTCAAGATCTTGCCAATCGGCTTGCGGGGAACTATGTTGGTGCCGCTCGTAATAAAAACAAGTCTGAGATCTTGAAGATTATCCAATATGGTGTTCCTTTTGCCTTTGCGGACCTTCCAAAACAGTTGTCTTTCCTCGAGGCTGCTCTTATGCCATTTGCTTCTAAACTTCCCTCGTCAGATATACCAGACATGTATGTCATCAACTCTATCGTTTGTGGTGCCTCCCTTGATTTTATGCTTAGTTCTGAGTTATTTTCTTTGCATGCAGCCTGACAGATGTACAGAAGAGGGCACAAGATACCAATATGAATGAAGATCCAAGTGCTTGGTGCGCATACTTCACGTTTGTAGAGCACCTACGTGAGAAGCATGCAAAGAATGAGGTCTTGCACGGTGAGTTGAACTCTCTCTCTTGAGTTGTGCTTTGTTCTGTTTCCCGAACTGCGCAAAGCTTTCGTCTAGAAATACTGGCTGATTCTGTTGTACCCGATCCAGAGGAAAAGGAGGAAAAACCTGTAAAACGCAGGGGTCGCCCAAGGAAGGTTAGAGAGGAACCTGCAAGGAACCTTTTTGACGGACACAACTCTAGTGACGAAGAGTCTGTTAGCGACTCCGACCAACAGGGACATGGCAGAGATGACAACGATGATACTTTTGACCAGCCTCTGATCAACACGTTTAGGTCTTCTGCATCTAAGCTAAGATCACTGAAGGTTTCTCAACAGGGAACAAGCGGTCAGAAAGGAGCTCATAGGGCTTCAGGTAACACTCAGGATTTTGCTCTTACGGGTTAATTATCATGCTATCACGCACTGACAAACTTGCAGCAGCAACTAGGAATAGGATACATCTTTCATTTCCATTTCCTGATCACAGCATGAATTTCAGGAAGCAATAGCTGAGGGGATGCGCTAGGTCATGCATGATGAAAATTCAGGCTCAAATCAATTCAACAGATGAGGTGATGCTGAGCACAACTCCGTCACTCACGCAGAACGACAGCGTTCACTGTGTTTTAATTGTTTGGGCATTGTAGATGATTGTACTTAGTTTCCCACCCCTTTTGTAAACCATGTGCTAGGTACTCCATAGGTTTCTTTTTATTCCTTCCCCATGCACATTATCTTGTGTAGCAATATATACAAGGGGAAGGGTTTTCTTTTCCTCCTTGTGGCATACCATTCCTATGTAGATCATAGCATGTCGTATTGAGACGTGATGTTTCTTTGGGTTAGTTTGTGGAAGTTGAAATGCTCGCGGTTATGTTTCAGAATGGAAGTTCTGCTAGTTCTCACTGTATATACTGTATTTAGGTTGCCATGCCATCTGAATGCTGACTCTGGATGTACGTTGACAGTTCAAAAACAGATGGACTGGCTCAAACAAGGTGCCGTGAAACACTAAATTTGTAGTAACTATTAGCTCTATGCTAATCCCTGTGGACACGCTACGTACCTGATCGAGTCGCGCCAGCACAAGGATGCTCCACTCACGAACGATGGTGCCATGCACAGCACGATTTTTTTTCGAAGAAAACGGCAGGAGCTCTGCCTTTCTTTATAGAAGAATGAAGTCACAGAGAGTAGACCGTGCTGCAAACGTGTAGACCGCAACAGCAAGATCAGCACTGACAAGGTCGCCACGTCGTGGGAAGCCGCCGCCGACCCGCTGCCGAGCCTCCGCCGGCGGGGCAGCATGGGGTCCAATATATACCGTTCAGGCGAGCTATAGGATCGTGTCGCTCGCTGGGCCGGTTCACTAAGAAGTTGGCCTGGGTCATCTAGAAATGTAACTCCAAAAACATGTTCGCTTGTTCATGTAAAAATATTTTTTGCCAATGGACTCCAAAGTTATAAAATCCATCCCTTTTGAGTACCGTTGATCACGAGGACTTCTGGGTTTAGCACCATAAAGAGTTTGGATGTTTCTCTGTCTGTTTTGCATATAGGATGCTGGTGTGCATGACGAGACTTGTGAAGACTGGCTTGAGGCATGACTAAGTTTCCTCGTCTGAAGCGATTATTTGTGAATCTAAAGGAATGCAATGTTGCATTGGCACACTGACGAGTGCAATAATGACGAAAAGCTTAGACATCATGATTCCATCCAGTGGAGAAACATCGATACGAACTTCAAAGATTTCAGTAGGGAATCAAGAAACGTAAAGTTCGGATTGATCATAGATGGAATGAACCCATTCGAAAACATGAGCAGCCGTCATAGCACTTGAGCTACGAATCTCCGTATCCATAACCTTCCTCCTTAGTTGTGTATAAAGCGGAAATATATTATGATGACCATATTTGTGCAAGGACCGAAGAAACCTGGGAACAATATAGATATTTTCTTGTAGCCATTAATGAACGATCTCATAAAACTGTCGACCCACGAGGAAAATGTATTTGATGGTCGAGAGAACTTCAATCTGTGCAGCTTCCTGTTTTGCACCATAAATGATTATCCTATCCGTGCTAACCTTCCAGGGCAAAGTACGAAAGGGTCAAAAGCATGTACGAACTATTTAGATGATACAGCTAGTGTGTAGCTTAAGTATTCGGGGAAAACCGTGTACATGTCATCGTAGGTTCTTTTGAAGAGATCACCTGTACTGATGAATGAAGAAACAATTCAACAGACAAAACGAGGACGCTACACCTCTCAGACAATTTAGCGGTATGGAGGTATATGACATGGTTAAGGATATAAAAGTTACATATGGGAAGGGAAGGAAGTGAAGGCGCATGTGAGAAGGCCGTGTAGAAGAAAATGTTGATATTCTGGAACTTACCATACTGGGAGCATCTATAAGTTCGTCACTGCATGGACGTCATGCACGTAGAGAAAAATATATGTGATAGTGTTATTAGTTTGTTATTGAATATTAAGGGCAAAACAAACGATGGCCTCAAAATAGGGCTTGACTCGTTGGACATGAAAATCAGAAAGGAGTTACACCCGAAAGAGACTGGAACTGGTCGGATGTTCTGCGAACCAGCCTGTTATACTTTGTCTAGGACTGAGAGAAAAGAGTTGTGTCGGTTTCTGCATGTTGCGAAAGTTTTGTTCGGCTACTCCCCCAACATTAGAAGACTTGTTTCGAAGGAAGAATTAAGATTGATTGGCATGAAGTCTCATGATTGTCATTTATTGATCACTCAGCCGCTCTCCATTGCTATTTGCGATATCCTACCTAGTAAGGTTCGAGAGACAATCATGAGGTTTTATTATTTTTTAATATAATTTCTCAAAAGGTCATCAATCCCATAGAATTAGATGCTTTTCACGAGAAGATGGTGAAAACTTTATATCAGCTTGAGATGTATTCTCCCCATCGTTCTTTGATATCATGGTACATCTTATTGTGCATCTTGTGAAAGAGATAAAATAGTGCGGGCCTATATTCCTACTTAGCATGTATCATTTCACAGGTATATGGAAATTCTGAAGCATTTTATATGGAACCAATCAAGTTCAAAGAGAAGCATCCTCAAAGACTATGCAAGTGAAAAGGTCATCAAGTTTTGCATCGACTAGCTATAGTAAAACCGATATGTTTGCTTGAATCTTGCCATGAGGCGAAGCTTCCAGGTATTGAAATCATTGGCAGGAAAAACGTCAATCTTAAATGAAAGGTTATTAATCAAGCGCATTTCATAGTCTTATAACACATGACTGCAGTGAACTCTTTCCTTTAATCTGGAGTATTACAAAATAGAGATATTTGATAAGAAGGCACTAGAATAAATCAAAGATAAGCATAGTGAAGATATTTTGAAGAACTCTAGAATTCTAAAAAATTTTAGAGTAAAATATTTTAGACGTAGTATCTAAAATAGTTATAAGTTAAAAAAAATCTAATATTTAAATAATATTGTAGAAAATTCTACTGATAAGATATTATAGAGAGTTTTCTAGAGTGAAACCGATTCAACCTATTGAAACCGCGTAGTTTCAAACCATACTATTTGATCTGAAGATGGATGTCTGAGATGGGCATGAACAGTAAACTTAGGTGCTCCATTTCATTTGAGAAATTCTGAACCTGACACGTAGATAAAAAATCACCTTGCATATTTAAGAGCATAGTACATTTTGTTCCCAAATATGCTCCAATAGAGATTTCACCTACGAAATTGGAAAAGAAATTTTTTAAAAAAAGAGCCGCTAGAAGGAGGGCTCGAACCTCCGACCTTGTGGTTAACAGCCACACGCTCTGGCCAACTGAGCTATTCCAGCAACTGTGCTCTTGCTAAACTCCATTCTTTGAACACCAGAACACCAAAACGACATTACAAAAGCACACACCTCGCCTCTTCACTGCGTTCTCAAGTCCATTTTACAAATCGCTCCCTCGAAACCTTCGCATTTACACCTCACTCCTCCCTCTCCTTACCTCCCCCGCCGCAGCCGCTGCCGCTGCCGCTTCCGCCGGCCGGCAGGAGCGGCCACCTACGCCGTCCCAACTCCTTCCTCCTCCTCCTCCCGTCCCTGCCGACTCCCGTCTCCCGTCTCGCGGCCTAGGACCACCCCGACGCGGCAGAGTCTGCGCGGCCTTCTCCGGACGCCGGCGCGCTGGCCATCATGCGGGTCTCGCCGGCGACGAGGCAGGGACTGGAGGAGCCTCCCTCCGGATCTGGCTCCGGCTCTGGCGCCGATCAGGTCCGTGCCCTCCACGGTTCTCGCCATTCGTTCTGTCGGCTGGTGCTTGCTCCCTTCGCTTGCTTGGCCCCTGATGTAGCCTCTCTCTGCGTCGTGCTAGCGCTAAATTTGCACGTATGCTAGGTGCTGCAGTAGCACGGGTTGCGATTAGTGTTTGACTTGTTGCTGGGTGTTGGATTCGGAGTGGTACGTCGATTGCATGGTCGGTGATGTGCTGCAGGTGTACTCGTGTTGTTTGAGGGTTTTGGTTATTTGGTGTCAGAGTTGCTTGGACTTTGCATGTTAGGTGTTTGTTGAAATTTCTGAGAGGAGAGGAGTTGACCGTGCTCAGATTGCCGGGTTAGGTTTCTAGCTGAAACGATCGAGTAAGGATTAGTGAATTGTATTGGATCGAACATATTGGCATATTTTCTTGTGGTTTGTACTTGGTAGATGCCCTGTTTAGTTTCGGTTAGAAATGGCAGTTTGATTTATATGATTTTATCTCTTGAAACGAGGTTGATAGAGCTTAAAAAAATCCCGGCTGTTTGATATCTGTTGGTCCCATGAACTGACTATGCATAGGGAAGATGCCTCGCATAAATTTTTGTTACGAACTGATCTGAATGTGAACAATTAGTCCCTATGAATTTTTTGTGTGGTTCATTTAGTCAGATGCACTGTTCCTGCAAATTAGTGAATAATTGCTAAATTTTGTAAGATGTGATTGTTTGTGATATTAATGTTTAATTCAAAGAAAAAAAATGAGGTTCAGGCTTTTGCTGCTCATCAATTTCCCTGAACATATTTGTATTACCTAATACAGTATAAGGCTGTATCCAGACTAGTCAATTTTTGCTTGGGTAGTTATAACATCCAACATTTATGTAGATAGGATATGGAAACTTAGTGGTTCAAAATTTATTGCACTGTGTTAAAGATGTTTTTGAGCTGGGCAGCCTAGGCTTCATCTACGTACAGAGCAAATGTTTCTTATAATGCAGCTTATACTTTGGATATGTATCACCTCTCATTAGAAAATTTTGAAATGCCATGGTTAGCATATTGTTTACTTAAATCATTTACCTGAACCGCCAAATGAATTCACTTGTAAGCCATGATGTTATTTGGCCACTGCTTATACAAAATGCTGGACTATTTTCTCTAACTGCCGGCAAACCAGAATAGTATGGATATTTCACTGTAGAATTGTCATGCATCTGGTTTGAACACAAAAATTTATATTTCATTTATTGGGTGCAGATGATAGACATGGTTTCTGCTATTAAAGAGCTTAGTGGGCTAACTACTAGAGAACTTAGTGAGATGCTGAAGGAGTCAGAGAACTTTGTTTTGCAGTCCAAGGCAGAAGATGGTGGTCCAAAGCAGGTACTTATGTACAATGTTTACATCTATTTCGATGTCCTTTTCCCTGACACATGTTCTTTGTAGGTGGACATGGAAAAGCTTGTGTCATCACTTCCTCTTCATCTTCTTGCTGTATGTTTGGAGCTTGGGAGAGGTTCAGATTTAGCATATCTGCTTCGTGGCATGTGCTTTTTGTATAGTTTGTCTGAGCTAGCAACTCGCCACACTAGGCTGGAGCAGGTTACTTCTTTTGTTATTTCAGACAAGCTTGTCCATTTCATCACATATGACATCTTACCCTGTTTGTTTGAATCATCATGATCTGCTTTGAGTGTCAAATTTAGTTGCTAAATCACACCATGCAGGTAACATAACTATGTCTTATTTTTGTTCCCTGATTGTGTGAACTAACTAAAGTTATTTACTTGCCTCCTTTCTTTTGTCATGTTTGCATTATTGTCTTTGTGTCTTGTGTCCAATCAAGCCCAACTCTTTTATAGATTTTTATTTTACTGTCTGATAAATTAAGCTGATTGATGAGCATTGAGTCTAAGGCATGTTTATCTTCTTGCAGGTTCTTCTGGATGATGTAAAATTATCCGAACAAGTCATGGATCTGATATTCTTTGTGCTAACCAATCTTTCCCACTGGAAGAAGGTTCGGCAACCACCAAATTATTAATTGAGGGTGGCATGTTTATACTTTATTCCATTGTATTGTTACCATTTCGTGCTGATTTCTGGTAACAGCTATTGTTTTAAAATAGGAAAACCATCTCGGCGCTTCTCCTTTTATACATTCATCACTTGTAGCAGCCAGTCTTCATCTGTTGACAAGTTACTTTTCATCTCAGTGGCATGAACTTGTCCATATTCTTCTCGCACATCCTAAGGTAACACATGTGTTAGTTTAGTGACTATTTAATTCCATGGCTTGATGCTGAAGAAATTGTCAAGTAATAGCATAGAACTAGCCTCTGTAATTTTATAATACGTTAAAGTTCATGTTTAAAATTTTGTGTTGATTTGGCCCCTATTTTACATTGCTTTTGGTTTCTGAACTCCTAGATTTTACTAACTTCCATCCTCGCCACTAGCTTCTCTGTAATACTCTCATTGCAGTGCAATTTGGTTTCATAAATGATAATGACATGTTTATTGTTGGCTTTATCCTCATCACGAAATATAGTTTGTAACATAATGTGGTCATTCAAGATTCCAATCAAACTTCATGTCAACTACTCCTATGTGGTGTTTTGTGGTTCAATCAGATTAGTACAAGTGTAGCTGCCATGTTGATCTGAGCGAAAATTAGCAGTACTGTTAAAATGTTTTGAATTCTTTGGTTGGGCCATATCATTACAGGCTTTTATCTTCAGCGTCATTTAATTATATCACAAGATAGTATATTACTTCCTTCAGTTAGTCTACTGCTTTATGCGGACTTTAGTTCTCTAAATCATGTTTCTTCTTGTGTTTATATACGTCCTTTAGAAAGATGTGGAAAAAAAAATCTGAGCACCTGTCCTTCTCCTAGTCCCACTATCGCATCCTTTGACAATGAACGTTATGTCAGCAATATATGGATCTGCTAGTTATGCACTTCTTATTCAATCTATTCATCTCTATTTTAAGATTTAATGTCTCATGGTCAGGTTGATATCTTTATGGATGTGGCATTTGATAGTCTGCATGAAGATGTGAGGTTATTGAGTGTCAAGCTATCAACACTGGGCACTGATGCCTTTCCTGTTGGTCCTTTTGACTCACGACTCACTCACTTCATCTGCCAACAGTGCGAGGCATCATTGCAATTTCTTTTGTTGCTGTGCCAGCAGAAGTTGTTCCGAGATCGTATTTTAAAAAACAAGGTCTCACATATCTCTAGATATCTTATTTCCTTGTATTTTTACTTCTACTGTTGAGGAAAAAACTACTTATTGTGACCTCCTTGTCTTCTGCTTTATACTTGTTTGTCATGCTGATTAATGTTAAAAATAGTATTGTATCATGCTGATTCATTACTTGTTCTCCAATTTCACTTGACATGCTTCCATCTTGCTACTCCATGCTTAAAATTTCCACAAAATAGATTAACCTAGACTAATCTAGTGCGAGGAACCATACTTATTTTTGGTCAAGCCTACATCTTTGTGTATTCTTATTAAAAATTATGAGTAGTATAGTCACATCTGTAATTAGTTACTATATATCAATATATCATTACACGGTATACCCTTGGAGGATGGCGACTTAAGAAATTTCTAACTCAATGCAGGAACTCTGTAGAAATGGAGGTATACTGTCACTCTCTCTATCTGTATTGAAGTTAGGTGTTCCGGAATGTCTGAAGGGATCAACTGATATTGCTGCTTCCATTTCCAGACTGAAGGCTAAAATCCTTTCTATTGTAAGTTGGTCATGAGTCCTGACACATGATTTTACTTTATTTAATTGAGTACTACTAATGTCTACTGCATGCACAATATTGAGTTACTAACTAAATGCTTGGTATAAACATTCTCTAGTTGCTACAACTTTGTGAAGCTGAAAGTGTTTCTTACCTTGATGAAGTTGCCACTTTACCAAAGAGCATGCAACTAGGGCAAACCTTGGCACTAGAGGTTTGTTCTCCTAGGGCTGACAACAGCTGGGGATAATAATAATCTGTTTCTTCAGCATCTGGAAATTTCATTCAATTACTGAGAAATTGTATCACTCTCATTACTGTAGGTTCTTGATTTGCTGAAGACTGCATTTGGAAGAAAACAAAAACCTGCTGCCGATTCTGATGATAAGAGTAATCCGACGGGTTCTGTGCTTATCAATGCATTGCGTCTAGTTGATGTCTTTTCTGATGATTCAAACTTCAGATCTTCATTCATAACTAACACTGTAAGCTTTGCACTTAACTACTTCTGCTACCTTGCTAGGATTTTACTTTTTTAGCAACCGAAAGAAGCGTTTTCAGTAAAGATAATATTGTACTTCAACTTCTTTTTGTTCATCCATTTTGCAGATTCCCTTTCTGACCCAAATTTTGGCAATTTCTCATGACGAGTTTGTCTCAAGTTGGTGCTCTGTCAATCTACCAGTGATGGAAGATGACGCTAATCTAGATTATGATCCATTTGGTGCAGCTGAGCTGGCACTTGCAGCTGCTTCCAATATGTTGACTCAAGCTAAAGCTAATTATTCATGCCCTTTTCGCCCTATCAGCATGCCTTCAATAGCATATGCACAGACAAGAACATCGTGTGTGGTGAAAATAATAGCAAATTTGCATGTCTTTGTTCCGAACATATGTGAAGGTCAGACCTTTTTCTCACTTGCTGTCAGCTGCTGTACAATATCTGTGAAACATTGTTAAAAGCAAGTTACATTGTTATGTTAACAGAGCAAGAAAGAGATCTTTTTCTTCAAAAATTTCAGAAATACTTGTTATCAGAGAGTTCTAGACCATCAGTGGACCATCCAGCATCTGATGATTTTAAGGCCACTACAGTTTGTAGAAACTTGGGTATACTCACTTGTGTTTTTCTTTTGCAATTTTTTGTGGTTATTCATTACACTGCATATCTCACTCTTCTTTTGTGGGGTTTTCAGGATCTTTGTCCCAGTACGCTAAATCATTAATACCTATTAACTTGTTAAATGAGGAAGATGTGCAATTATTAAGGTGGGTAATGCCATTTTGACTAGTTCTTATCATGTTTCTTAAATGTCCCACATAGAAACAATGTTTTGGTTACTCTTTTCTTGTTTCATGCCTGATTTCATTGGTCAATATTTGGTTGTTTTTATTGCATTCACCTGATAATTTATTGCTTGGAATGCTTTTGATAATATTTCTCTAAACTTTTGTTTTTCCTATTTGCAGTGAATTTGCTTATAAGTTACAAACATGGTGTAAATCACAAGTTGGACAGAGAATATTGCAGGTTAGTTTGCTTTACTCAATGATTATGAGGCTCATACAAGCCACAAATATACCAAAGCATTGTGTTTAGGATCCCTGGTTGCCTGCTGGTTCTTAAGAAATAATCTGCAAAATTGCATTTGCTATGCATAAATTTTGGTGATAATCAAAATTCAATACCATCACTTCTTTTTTGTGTGGTCAATGATGGGTTTGCTCGATCTGTAAACTAGGAAAATAGGTTGGACCCCTGCATCGGGTGGCCACTTCATATTTTTAGCAGTTTTCTCAACTTTGTTGTCAATATTGCAATTTCATATGTTACATGATCTCAGTCTGGTGTGCTTTAGGTGGCAAAAAGTGATACATCATCAGAAATCAAGGAAGACCTGCAACCGGTTCAGCAGCCCTTGCCAACAACGGCTAGTGTTCCAGACTCCAATATGAATAACCTTCCGAAGGTAGATACATAAAAGGTTATTAGCCATTGACATGGTAATGTATTTGATCCCAATCAAAAACTGATAATAGAAGGATGTGCAGAACATGGAAGAGTCTACGCCAACATCGTCCATGAAGCAAGATGGAAATGCTAGGGATGACACTCCAAGAAACCGTGTCACTGTAAATGGTGGACTCCTGCAGAATTCAGTTGGTCAAAACCTAATCCATCTCGGTGTTGCGAGAACAACTAGCGCAGGCTATCCGGGTGTAGGTACTGCTAATAGTAGAGAACTCCAGCGCTCCAGAAGTGTGGAGCATTTCAAAACACCAGAACCTACAAAAGAAAGTGGTCTCCTGGATGACGATGATAGGCAACCTAAGAGAAGGAAGCGGACCATTATGAATGATGGGCAAATAAATGAAATCGAGAATGCTCTAGTTGATGAGCCTGAGATGCATAAGAATGCCACTTCACTGCAGGCATGGGCAGATAAGTTAAGTGGGCAGGTACATATGCCTTTTCACTTGGGTATTATTTTGTTGGCTATAGTAGTATACGCTGTCTGATTCATGAAGATGCGGTCCTACTTTTCAGGGCTCGGAGATAACATCATCACAACTAAAGAATTGGTAATGCTGAAATTATCTGTCTTCTTCTTTCCTAGGGATTACTGTTACTTGCATAATATAATCAACTTTTAGTCCTTCAAATTTATTTGTTGCTACAGACTACAGTACCACCTTTTGTGGCTACACCCATAGCTATTTGTAATAGCCTTTTCTTAAAATTCTAGGCTGAACAATAGAAAAGCTAAGCTTGCTCGTATCGCGAAAGAAAAAGGAGTACCATCTGAGGGTGAGAATGCTGACAAGCCATCTACACCAGCTACACCCCACTTTGGTGACTCCTCAGAAAGTGCTGGTGAGGAGAGCTATTTGCCACCTGCAAGGGTGATGAGTGCTCTAGGGATCTCCAAGGGCAACAGACTGGTAATCCCAGACAGCAATGAGCCAACGACGCAGGCAGAGTTGAACCAAAACATCATGACGAGCCGCCCTTTTACAAGATCATTCTCATTTGAGCCTGGCCGTCCCGTTTTGCTTATTGACAGCGAAGGGAACGAAATTGGCAAGGGGAAGATCTTCCAAGTTGAGGGCAGGGCACAAGGGAAGAGCCTCACAGAGAGTCGCATCTGTATTATTGATGTCACCGAGCTTAAGATTGAGAAATGGAGGGAGCTCCCTCACCCCTCTGAGGCATCTGGAAGAACGTTCCAGGAGGCGGAATCAAGGCATGGTGGCGTGATGAGGGTGGCATGGGATGTCATCAGGCTCACTCCAGTGGTGCCATAAGTGATTTTTGTTGCAGTCTGTAGGAAGCCGCCTGGGCATCAAGAAAGTACAGCAAGTAGAGAGAACCTTTACTTTAGGATCTGAAGCCATGAATCTTCCAGATCAGCTCTTAGGGCAAGTGAGGTGCTCAAGTAACTAACAGCTTGTGAAAGCCTCCTTGTTATATGTTAACTGCTGTATCCATTGACGTAATGCCAGACATTTTCAGGAGGAAATACAGCATCTCAAGTTACTAATTTTGCTATTCTGTTGATTGTTCGTTTAAACAAATTCTACGTTACTAAGTTGTCATTGTTCAAACAGCATCCTTCATACAAATGTACCTGTCTGGTAACTGATAAAGGTCATGAGAAACACCGAAAAGTCCATGGAGTTGGGATCTGTTTCAAGATAGATTGCGCAAGCAGTTGATCAGTTCTTAGCGAGTTATACATGCAAAATGTATGCAGATGATCACACGATTGCAATATCTTGGTTATGGGACTTGGGAGTAGATGTGAAGGTATTGTGCATGACTGACTCCATCTATATAACCTCACATTAGAACTTCTGGTGGTCGATTGAGGGGGCAACATGAACACAATAGAATGAATTTTGTTCATTGGGATGTTAGAGAAAATAAAAAATGTGTTGGTTTTGTTTGCATATCATTTGAGAACTGACGCGGAGAGAGTTCAGCGACGGTTGATGGCTGATCTTTCAAGCCGATGAATCCCAAGTAGCTCCGAATAGATCTTTAGCTCCTATGCAATGGACTATCATGTTGGAGATCGTCCATTGTTTGCATATTTATTTGAGAACACCCCATGCAGAGCATCGGGCAATGGTTGATAATTGATCTTTATTTCCAAACTTCCAAACAGTGATAGTTCAAGCTAATGAATTCCAAATAGATGTTTAACTCCTGTGCAATGGACCATCATATTGGATGTCTGTCGATTGTACATATGTTACTTATTTCCGCAACTTAGATGCTAATATGTCTCAATAACATCTCACGTCCAGTTGCAGTTTTCAAAAGTGCTGGCTTTATGGTGGCATGGTTAGATTTCCCAAATTAAAACAACCGAAAAAACAAAGACTTAAGGGCAGAGGGCATGCAATGTTGTTGTTAAAACCGAAGAGCCGGAAAGAAACAGGGGCATGGATCCGTTCATCCTATGATATTTGTGCTAAAGAAATCTTTATGAGGATAGAATTATATAAAATCAGTCACACCTTCCACGTCCTATTATGCATTATCATCATTAATGTTTAATGATGTAAGCATTTTCTAGGTGGATATTTTTCCATCCATTTATGGAATTTACTTTTTCATTGTAGGAAACAATTGATCTCCAATTAAGGTCTCCTTTGGATCGGAGGAATTTCAAAGGATTTTCACAGGATTTCAGTCCGCAGGATTGTTTGCTATGGAACGCGTTTGGATCACAGGATCGAGGCCTTGAAATTACTGAGGAACAAGGGGGGATTCGGCCTCCTAGATTTCAACCCCTGCTCTCGGAAAAATTCCTGGCGCGAAAAGAAAGTCGCTCGCGTGGCGTGCTCGCGCCAAAACAGCTGCAGTGCTTCGTGTCCCCGGTGGCAAAAACACCACGTGTAGCTTTGTGTCTCTTCTCGAAGGGAACAGGTGAAATAAAAAGGACACACACCAAGAGCGGCGGCGAGGTCTCAGGTCGCGGAAGCAGCGACGAGGTTCGCAGGTCCTCTCCGACGGAAGCGGCGGCCACCCGGCGTCCGTCGGCTACGCTAACCACCTCGCTGTCAAGCCCTCTTTCCTCGTTGAGCTTGACACAATCTGCGACCAGCCCCTTTTCTCCTGTTGCCGGCTAGATCGAAAACCTCCGTTCACAACCAGGTTGGTCATCCAAACCATGATCTCCTCCTGTTGCTTACCATGCTATTCACTTTGAAATATTTTGATTCCACCGGTGGATGCTTTGGTTCAATCGAATCTAGGAGCATGAGGCAAAAATCGCAGAACTCTGCCATTGTTATGAGAGCAGATTTTGTGTGTACATGTACAGAGATAAGAAAAACTTCCTGATGGGTATGTCCGTACATGCTTGTGTTTGTGCCAATTATTTGTATAATACATCTTGCTTGTGCATAGTTGGGTAATATACGCAGGCTGTTCGTTTCAGAAAATAATATATGCAGGCTGTTCGTTTCAAAAAGTAATATATGCAGGCTGGGAGTATAGCACATGTCATAGTATGCATGTGATTCAAATTCCAAATTTGCTCACGCACATGGCAAATCAATTTATCCCATTTTGTCATGGTTATGTTTGTGACTTTATGGGTTTTCAATACAATCTCAGAGCTAAGGCAATCCTACTCTTTTGCAATCTCAGAGCCTGCCACTATAGTACTCCTACAACTAACATGCAATTTTTTTGCAATGCAAACGGCCCATCAGCTTAATTCATTTGAGCGGTGAGGCAGCCTTGTGCAATCACAAGGACTTGGTGATATTGATGGTGATCGTGGGGCTGCTGAGCATCGTCAAGAAATAGGTATTGCTCCAAGTTTTAATTACTTGCACAGTATGCAAGAATAAAATGCGTAGTCCACTGTAGCCTACTAAAATTTAGCTACCATGAAGAGTGTCTTTAGAGCTAAATTTGAGTCACTAGGTACCATGAAGAGTTTTTCTAGAGCTAAATGGACTCATCAAATGAAGTTGTTTCTTATTGAGTTGCTGAAAGATCATGATGTTCCTGGTTTTCGAACAAAAAATGCATGGAGTAAAGAGGCCTGGACAAACATTGTTTGTCGACTAAATCAAAAGTTTTGTGTATCATTTACTATTAATCAAGTCAAACAAAAGGAGCAAGATTTGAAGATGGAATATCGAAGTGTGAAAGATTTGGTGGCAGAAAGTTGGTTTGGATGGGATAGTGAGAGAATGATGGTAGAAGCACCCGCAAATGTTTGGGCTAGTTTTGCTACTCGCAAGAATAACAAGGATGCCCTCCAATGGCGAGAGAAGTCATTTCCATACTTTAATGAATTGGCTCCTTTCTATGATGGTTAGTTTAACATTAGTTAGTGCTTTATCTTATTTGATATCACATTTTAAGTCATGTTTTTCTGAGCTCAATATATGATTTTTGTTCGACATATAGGTCGTTATACTGAAGGAAGAACTAGTCATGGTATGGACTATTATGCTAACAAGCCAAAGCATGCATCAATTCCATCCTCACACCCAGCACATGTGACTGATATATATGAATCATCATCACCTCCTACAATAGCTCTAGGTGAGACAGGTTTGCATTTTTCTTTGGAAGAAGAGGTTGAGGGAGCAAATTTGAATTCTGTCCAGCATACATCCACACCCAATGATCACATGCATACCCAACCAATACCCCAAAAAACACCCCCCGAGAAGCCCGAGAGTAGACGTAGAGAAAAACAGAAGCACAATCCTACAGACCCTGCAGATGGATTCCATGAGAGATACCTCAGACTGAAGATGGAAGAAATAGATTGATTTGCAGCTATTGAGGAGAAGAAACTAGAGGATCCCTTTAGTATTCATAAGTGCATCACAACAATTGAAGGGTTGAATGGTCTACAATTGGGTGATATGTTGTTGGCATCAGACATCTTCAAAAGTAAGGAAAATAGGGAGGTTTTCTTGTCCTTCACTAGTGATGCACTACGGTTGGCTTGGATTAAAAGGGAAATTGCTCGTAGCAATACAAATGATCTGAATTAACACTTCTCTTTGTGATGGAGTAATATCTAGTCATGCAACAGTATGAAACTTTAGTAGATGTCGTATGTATTTTGGTAGATTGAGATGACACACTACTCATGCAGTAGTATACTTTTGTTTACTAGACCTCGTGTGTATTTTGGTAGATTGAGATGACACACTAGTCATGAAGTACATGAATGGTAATACAACTTGCATGTCATATCATTGCGGTACATATATATGTTAAGCTCTGCGTGATACATACTGGTTCCACACTCGTTGTGCGATATCATCTCGCATTTGATTTTCTGCTTCTCTAGAGTAATTAAATGCATGTATATCACCATGATAGTTGTGGTCTCCATGTGGCACATCAACGATCTGGTTTGGATCAATCTCCAGGGGAGCATTACTAGGCCATGCCATATCTCCGTTGTGTAGGCGTATGAAATTGTGCAAAACACAACAAGCCACATATATGTCAATTTGTTTGTCGACTGAATAATGTGCACCAACTTTCAATATAGGAAATCTCATTTTCAGTATACCGATAGTTCTCTCAATATGATTACGAAGTTGAGCGTGTCGAAGGTTGAACAACTCTTTGTAATTTTGTGACCTTTGACGTGCTCTTCCTTGTTCTTGTAGATGACACCTAGTACCACGGTATGGAGTAAGAAATTGGGATGTGTTTGCATAACCAGCGTCAACAAGGTAAAATTTACCATGAGGTACATGAAAACCATGATTCAGTGTATCTTGTAGAACTCTTGCATCAGAAGCTGATCCTTCCTAGCCAGCATGTACATGCATAAATTGTAAGTCAAAATCACAGGCAACCATGACATTTTGTGAGAGTGTTTGCTTCCTATTTCGGTATGATTCTTGTTGGCCCGATGAAAGGAACAAAGGAATATGTGTTCCATCTATAGCACCGATGCAATTATGCATAAATAAAATATGAAATATCTCCATGTTATAACCTTGCATTAAATTACTTAAATTATTTGATCTAAACGTGCTGATACTAAAAGAGTTGAATATGTATTCATATATGAAAGAAAGGGTTGAATATGTATTCATATCTGAAAGAAAGGGTTGAATATGTATTTGTGGTTTGCTCAAGATTGGATGTGGGTTCAGGGAAGGTGGACGTATATAGACACATGTGAACCGCGTGATTGCATCAAGCACTAATCCAAAACACCGACTGATTGTTTCTGCACTATGCTGAAACCAATCTTGTAGTGTTTCGTTGGTTGTATTTTTGGATAATGCATACAAAAATATTGCTACTTGCTCTTCTACTGATAGTACTATTGAATCGACAAGGAGTTTTTTCTCACGCATCTTATCAACAAGTGCTTGAAAAATGCCGACCTCCATGCGGAAGGTCCTTTTGCACAAGCTCTCATGTCCTGTTAAAATTCCATGAACACGCCAAGCTCCTGAAAGTTTTGATGTGTGCACTGGTTTCTTACTGGAAGAAGGTTGTGATGTATCTTCTAAAGTGGGTAGTACAAAATGAATGAACTCATTGTCACTTTCCGATCTATGGTGATAGCTCGGATTCATGGTGTGCAGTAACAAACAAGCCAAAATATGCTGAAAAAATATTGAATTAAACAGTAAAAAATCATGACAGATTGAATGTCATGAAAGCATCATTCTGCTATAGGAGGCAAGACTAACCTTGTTGATTTCTTCAGCAAGGGGAAGATGAAAGAATCGAGTGCAGGAAGCAAATGATGCAAGCAAGGAGCAGGAAACGAGCTATGGGTTGCAGAGAGCAAGGAAGCATCGGGCTATTTATGCACCTGATACTAACGGCTACTTGAGGCACTTGAATACGCTAGCCGTTAGCAGTTTGAAAACCTCAAACTCAAAAATAATAATATTTTAACATATGGAATTCCTGTACTTCTCCTATGGTGCAGCCAAAGACTCTTTGTTCTCAATTCCTGTGGTTTTGCATTCCATAGGATTGGAGATGCCATGGCATCCAAATCCTCTATTTTTCCTATTCCTCTATTTTCAAAATCCTATGATCCAAGAGAGCCTTAACAGAGGAAGCTGCATTCTTATTGCATCACGGTGACTGCGATTTCTTGCAGTTACAGACAGAAACACTAGTTCATTACATGCCAACTTGCCCATTTAAACACACTACTTAGCTCATGACAGCCACTGCGACAAACACAAGGAAAATATCATTCACTATAATCCGCAGCTCATTTAACTTCACCAACTTGTCCATCTTCATATTTAGTTCACTCAATTGAAGATTAACGGAATCATAGCTCCTGTCTTCTTCCTTGCTCATCCCTTCTACCTTGCTATTCCCGGTAGCTTTCATAGGTTCAAAGATCACAAACATATAAAGGTAAAGATAAAATCGGTATGTTACTTTGTTGTCTGTCATCCCGTTAGCTGACCAACTTATGTATGAGGCTACTATTCCTTTGAGTCAAAGACACTGTCGTTTCGGACACTGATAGTCTGACACCATCTCTAAAACGGAGCTTTGACTACTAATTCTTTCTCTCTGTTTTTTCAGGACTAATATCTTCTGGTATACGTGTAGAGTTAATAAAATAAAAACAATCCTTGGAGTTACATGAAAAGATGATTAAAATATTTTTGAGATTATTTTATCGAGACAGATATACTTATACCATTTCCTTGTAGACGATACAAATATTTATAAAGATATTGTTACACACTATTAATCTTCTGAGTAGTAATCGCTGATAACAATGTGGATTAAACAATGAGGGGAGAATATAATAGTCCCATATAGTGGTACAGATTATTTTCTTTTGAAGGAACGGCTTCATCCGCGACCTCGACGGCCTGCACGACATCTTCACCGTGCACAGGCCGGCAGGAGGTTTCTCCGGCCGCCCGGCGTCGTCGACCAGCTCCTCCTCGCAACCTTCACGCTGTCCGACGAGCACCTACAGGGCATCAAGGACACGGTCGCCCGCGAGGCGGCGCGCTTCATCTGGCAATGCCACTGCCGAGCTACACCGTGCAGTGAAGAAGCGGAGCACTCCGGCGGCCGTGCCATTTTCAGTAGCCTGTACAACAGCAACAGTCCTTACTGCCGAAAACAGACTTGCATGCGCACATTGCACATACCGTCTAACATAGATAACCTGTTGCACTCGTGTTTTCTGACACATAGCTTGACCCCAGACCCCAGAGTAGTGTTATTTATCATATAATGCTGTCAAGTACCACTTGTAATTTTTTAGTTTATTGTTTGTAGTCCGCATTTACATCAGATCTCGTAGCATAACCAAGCACTGATATCCAATAAAATCCGCACTAAGTATTCATTTGAATCATTTTCTTCTTAGAAGTCATGCAAACTTTACCTGTAGAATGCCACAAAGCAACATGACTTACAGCATCAGTTTTGAACAGAAAAGGATTGTTTCTATGCCTTTGGTTGTGCTGTTGCGCATAGATAGGCATCGGAGATTCTAAAACACCCAAGTGATATGCTTTTTAACCATTATTAATTATATACGATAGTCAATTGAAGCTATTTGTTGCTATTGTCTTTTTGGCGTACTCATTTGATACCTTGGGTTTGCATTATATTAATCATGTGGATATCTTCTGAATCCCATGGTTATTGCTTTTTCGGTAAATAAATTCTGAAGTTCTGATCTATTTCTTAGGATTTTAGTGTGCCATTGGTTGTCAAATGGGCCGAAACAGAAGAAAATCTAAAGTTACAGCTTAACTAACCTCCCTGCGGTGCTAATCTTTGTTACATTGTAGTTAAATTTGATCATCCTTTTACACTGTAGCTAGATTTGTTAATTTGGATCGCCTGGTACGCTTTTACTTGGTGCAGGTTGACTAGAGCATCCCTGCATTGCTAATTGGCATTGTTGTTGCATTGAGCCTCCCTGTATTGCTAATTTATGCTACATTGTACTTAAATTTGATGATTTGGATGGCATGTTACTTGGTGCAGGTTGATGACAACAGTGAGGTTCTGCTACTTTCTCCTGTGGATCGATGATCGTGTGGGAGATGGAAAATCCCTTCCAACAATGGTATATCTATCTCCACGTGTATGCTTGGCTCAAGTTTTGTTACTTCAACTCATAATATCGTTTCGTAGGACGAGGACTATGACGACTGTTCTCACGAAAATTCATCTGTGCCTAGTAAGTGCGATCTTTCTCTGTTAAGTGTTAACAGAAAATTTGCTCATATCCACAGCACATAACCAAGCACTGATATCCAATAAAAGGCCGCACTAAGTATTCATTTGAATCATTTTCTTCTTAGAAATCATGCAAACTTTACCTGTAGAATGCCACAAAGCAACATGACTTACGGCATCAGTTTTGAACAGAAAAGGATTGTTTCTATGCCTTTGGTTGTGCTGTTGTGCATACAAAGGCATCGGAGATTCCAAAACAGAATGGGTCTAAAATCCTGTGATCCAAAGAGAGCCTAACTAATTGCTTTACCCAGAGTAGCACAAGAAGTTCATCTTCGCATTACCTCAACGCGAACCACTGAGCAGCCTTTTCGTATTAATAAGGCATACAAAGCTAATCCTTAATTAAAGATTAGTGAAATTAAACAACTGAGCAGCCTTCTTTCTTTTCTCGAGAGGGAGAGAGAGTTTATGCCTGAAATACAAGTAGAAGAAAGCATTTAGCAAGTACGGCAGCATGCAAACATTCATTCAGTTGGGCCCTGCTTAATTAAAGATTAGTGAAATTTGAGTTCGGAGTGCTACATCGTGGCAAGTTATCACTTCTTTTGCATGCTACACATGCAAAATGCATGCAGATGATCACAGGGATGCAATGCCTTGGCTAGTTGGAAATAAATGTGAAAGAGCTTGGCATAAATCTCTCTGTCTATATAAGCTTAGAGTTTCCGGATGGTCGATTGAGACTCCATGCATAGGAGGGATGGATGAATACCACAGAATACTATGGATTTTTTTTCTGCTAAAAGATACTTTACTTTTTGGTTCATTGAGATATTAGAGAAGACCAAAAGCATGTTGCAGTTCTTGTTATATATTATTAGAGAGCATCACTTTGCAGCCACGTTGATCGACATGTGATTTCTGTTGCACAATCACATGCTGCAGCTGCGTAAGTAAGGTGTTGAGGCTGCGGAACTAGGGGCAGCCGGGTCTCGTATGAAGTACAAGCGTGCTTCCATGGCGAACGCGTCAAGGTTTGGAAGTAGAAGAAGAAAAGGAATAGACGTGCTCCTCTTTTTCTGTCCACTATGTCAGTCCTCCTACTACGTCTAAGATTCTAGTACATTATGTTGGGAGGGTGAATCTACATCTGCTCTATGTATACATTTATTCCTTATTAAGGTGTTAACAAGAATTATAACAAAAGATCAAGAAAAACTATACTCCAACAAAAAGAAAATTAACTCATACCACAGGAAACAAATTAACTCCTATATTTCATTCTTGGCAACAAACCCCCCTTTCTCTCACCAATTCGCTTCGTGGCTCCGCATTGTCCCCTCGTTCTCTCGTTTTTCCCGGTCGCCTCCAGCAAACAGGGTTGTAGGGCACATCTTTTTCATCACCGTTGAGGAATGACACCTACCAGTACTCATGGAGCTCAATTTCACTGGGATCGCGCAACAATATAGGTTGAGCATTGCAGCACCTAGGCACACCCCATGGTGCGTCGACATGGGCCACACCAGAGCTTATCCAGGTATGTGCGGAGCTGAGTGTGACGTGTAGGCTGAGCATGTCGATGGAAGCAAGTCACAAGCCCAAAGCTTTGGGCGAGGGCCGTGTTCATAATTATGTTCTCATTTTTTATCCCTAGCAATGCACAGTCATTTAGCTAGTACGATCTCGTATATATGCAAGTGGCACGAAGTTGAGTCGGTATGTTCCAAGATCGTACTAATGCAAAAAAGATTTACAGAAATACTATTGCTTAGTACATGCTTAATTATGTGGGTAGCGACAACGTAGAGACAGTAGCGTCTCGGTGTGATACACCGTAGTAGGTAGCATTGCATTTGTCACGTTTGGAGTGTTTTCTACTAAATTTCTTGTTCGGCTCCTGGATCACCAAGACTAAGATAAACGGTGTAGATTTTTTTACTTTCTATTATAGAACTAAACAATGTACATATATCTTTTTTTCCTCTCGACTAATGCGAGAATTTCTAAATTTTAACTATTCTCATATGTTGTTCTTGTCGGGGTGGGGCAGATCGTGATTCATTGAGTTCACATTGTTGATATAACTTGTATTTGTTTCTACAATAAATTTTGCGTTGCGGGTAGGAAAAATATTGCAAATGTCCGTTCCCAAACAATTGCATGAGTCCGTTTCAATGGTCGCATGCAAAACGTTGCAAGAGTGCCGTTTTCATTGCCATACGTGTGTTAACCGGACTCCTTCCATTGCACGTTTCCTTGGAGGTATCATGCAACGGTTCCTTGAAGGTATCAGGCATGGATACGTACATATACGTGTATGAATCAATATTTTTCTATCCATAGTAAAGTAAAGATATTCAGCTAGTAGTGAAAAAGATCGAGGGGTCACCGTCCATACCGTTACACGTGTGTGTGGTAACTGTGTTCGTGTGAAGTGTACACATATAGCAGTGACATAAGGGCTGTTGGAGATTTTAAGTTTAAGGTCATATTTCTTCACAACTATTTTAAGGTGTGTGAAGAGGATAGAGAATATATGATGCGAATCGATTTGAATGAAGATACGCATTTTTACTGTTCCTCACGGATTTCATTCAAGATGTTGACGACAACAGTGAGGTTCTGTTACTTTCTCCTGTGGATGATCGTGTGGGAGATGGAAAATCCCTTCCAACAATGGTATACCTATCTCCACGTGTATGCTTGGCTCAAGTTTTGTTACTTCAACTCATAATATCGTTTCGTAGGACGAGGACTATGACGATTGTTCTCACGAAAATTCATCTGTGCCTAGTAAGTGCGATCTTTCTCTGTTAAGTGTTAACAGAAAATTTGCTCATATCCACAGCACAGTGCTAGTAGACCATTTCTCCATTGAGTCAGGTTATCCACAGCACAATGCTAGTAGACCATTTCTCCATTGAGTCAGGTTCGATCTATACCCATAAATTTTCAAAATGTTGCTGTAAATATAATATGATATTTAATGCGACACAACTAGATGTAAGTGCAGAACCGATCAATGTAGGAAATAGGTGAAAACTAATAATTTTAACAAACCTTTACCCAGAATCACGCAACCAAAAGTCCCGCTGAGATCTGCCCAGCTTCCTACTGGTTTTCAGCAAAAGCAGGTGAACTGAAACATCAATGACTAGCCTCTATATTACTCGAATAATATCTCATGTAGAATTTTCACCTATTCTCAATCCATGCTGAGCAGACATGGACTTCTAAGTTCTAACCATACAGACAGGTTTCTAATGTTAATGGCAGCAACCAATCACCTAATATTGGTCTTCAAACATGATATGTAACATTTGGATTATGCCTGAACATACCATCACTGAAACCTCACTACAGATAATAATATGGCAAAATTAATTGCACATAAAGGAAAAAACAGGAGTCACAAGTTAAGACAATGTTAGCACTTAGCAGAATAGCATCTGCGTATAATGAGATGCCATATTTAGCTTAACTACAACAGTAACAAAATTTGAAAGAAGGGGCTACAGCCTCTAAGTACTTACTCATATCCAAGGTCAAGACACTTACTCATGTCCAAGGTCAAGACAAGATTTACCTATCCACTTGATCTTTTGCATGAACGTTAATGTTGCTTAAGATAAAACTTGCATGAATATTAATGTCGCTTAAGATAGGTAAATCTTTCTGGGTTACAACTCTAACAAGTCTTATCTTAAGCAGCTGCTAAGTTAGCAAGGATTTACAATAATATGAGGGTGGAGCAGTTGAGGGGTATATTGAAACAAAAGAAAGAGAAGACAAAGGGTACTACTAAAGCAACACTTCTGAAGAGGTTGTCCAAGACCACACCCTTAATGGAGCTAACCATGACAGAGCTTAGAGCTTGTTGTACTGCCAATTCTGTCGAGATGTGCGAGAACAAAATAGATACGGTTAACAAGCTATTGCGCTCTAAGTTATGGCTAAATGCTTAAATATTGTGAATTTTCAAGAATTTGCTTCTCGCTTACACGGGCAGGTTAAGAAAGCACATGAAGCAGCACCTGAAGCGGTGCAAGGCAACAAAAAAGAAGTGGAAGGTAATATTTGGTATAGCTCAGGAACACCTTCCTATCCTAATTGTTTATATACTCATCACTATTTTCCCTTTGCCTACAGATAAACTAGCAAATGTTTCTTAGAACTATGAAAATGATAAGAAATTATGGATTGCTTTCATAAATTACTTGGCTAAGGTAAAGTTGATTTGCTGTCTGCAATATTACAACAACAACTACTAGTTAGTAACTGTAGTAGTTGTGACTTGTTTCTGAGAACGTCCCTGCATTGCTAATTGGCATTGTTGTTGCATTGAGCCTCCCTGTATTGCTAATTTATGCTACATTGTACTTAAATCTAGGTGGCACTTACTCTACTTTCACTCATTCTTACTAGTTATATTCTCTTACCATAGCAAGGTAAGAGGCAAGGTCCTCTATTTATAGAACTTCAGGGCCATTGGATGTATGACATGTGTTAATATCATGAGCATTGATCTGAAATATCTAGAGTTTCTACGCTTTTCTAAATAAATATCTAAGCACTAGAAAGTTTTCTAACTTATTTAAGTTACTATTCTAGTGTCTTCTTTAGTAAATATATTCTTCTTGAGATCTTGAGAGCTCTAGAAGTTTGGATTGCCATCTATCGACGATCGGTAAACCGCCGATCTTACGTAATACGTGGAGAAAAGACTGTAGGGGTAGGGATACCAAGTGCCAATATGAATCCGTCCGCTGACAAAGGGTTTATACGGGTTCGGGCCTCCCGTAGGATAATAACCCTACGTCCTGTGAGTATTATATTGATCTCGAGATAAGGTACAAAGGGGGTATGGCTAATCTAAATTTGATCTACACTAATCGGAGGTGGATATCGAGGTTGATCTTCCCTTCGGCTTGCTCGGGAGTATTTAGATAATGATTGTGTGTGTGTATCTCGTAGGCGATTGGCTGTGTCTCCTCTGTAGGGTCTAAGATCCTTTTATAGAGGGTACACTGTATCGTAATGGATACATGCTCATTTTCGAGTAGGATTCCATCATCCTTAAACGTCGGGATTGACTTCCTAGTTTAAGGAGCCCAAATACCTACAGGTGGGTTCCTTATTTACCTAGGTCCCCTCTCTGAGGTATATGTCATCCTAGGTAATTAGGGTGCCCTTAGGTACCTGTATATTTGTGTATGGATACAGATACGGTCATCGTATATGATATAGTTCTATACTACTCATCGTCACCATCCTTCAACACACTCCCATACAAATGTTACCTTCCGTGACTCCTAGAAATTTCGTTCATATTATATGCTTTATTTGTTATATTTTTTGTGCTTGTACGTATTTTGCTTGCAAGTCGCATGCAACTGCCATTGGGTAAGCAAAGTTCCGCGTAGAAAAAACTAATTTTTCGCTTCCCCCTCTCAGTACTTACCACATTTGTCATTCTGTTGCCTCTATATGCTTGCATCAGTGTTTTCGTCTCCATCTTGAATGAAATATTTGAAGAAAAATATTTATACTTGCATCCATAAGTAAGGACACATTATGGTCATTTTTTGACATATTCGGGATGAGAATGGTAACAAGATGGTCAATGAATATGTCCACCAGAGAAAGATTGGGTCCGGAAGCTATGGAAAAGTGGTATGATAGCTTAAATACACATCAATATAACTCTGGTGGGTGCATGATCTATCCATTTTTATTGTCGAATAGGTTCTATACCAGAACACGAATGATGGGAAGCTATATGTAGTAAAGGTAATGACTTGGATATATTTTTGGTGAATCACTTTCATGTTGGTAAGCTATTATTGATTGCATTTGCTTATTTAATCTTAAAAGAACATATTTCTTTCTTGTGAGAACCCTAGTTCTAACGCTAGTCGAGAGAGGTGTGAAGTGGAAGTCGTGGAACAACTCGCGTTGTCGAGTTGATCCGAACCTATCGGGCTACGTCGAGAGTTAGACGAGAGGGGGAGGAAGTGGTTGTGCAATCGCATTTCATTTGCATCATCGCATGGCATGTAGTATTCGTGTATGGTAAATACAATTGAAATTAAACTTTATTAATTAAAGGAATAATACAATGCCATTGATATACATAATTGAAATTGAACTTTATTGATTAAATAGATAATACAATGTTATGATACAATGTGGTTACAAATGAATAAATAAAGAGAAAAAGAAAATTACATGTTAAGATAACCTACCTATACAACATCTAAACCCTAATTCTTGGATCTTCGGATCTTTGGAGTCTTCAAACCCTGAGTCGTCAAGGACACCGAGAACCGAAGGGAGAAATCCTTCGGGAATGTTGGCGATCATCCCAGGTCGGCGAGTATGGGTACTCGAAACCGTTGGGAATCGTGCCGTTGCTGTAGGAGGCAAAAGATTCCTAAATCTATATTTTGAAATAGAATTGGTCTTATCGGCACAGTTCCGCCGACATCCGCGGGGTTAGCCGCGGGGGCAAAAGAGTGCCGACGACCTAAATACTTTTCTAATTTTAAAAATAGTTTTTGAAAATGTTTTAGTTTAAAAAAAATGTCCGAGGGCCACGTGGCTAAGACCCTCGTTGGACAATGCTAATATTTTATGTATTAGGGAGAAAAAGAGAAGAGAATAATAAAATAGGTTTTATTTTTCCTATACTATTTACCTCCATAGTTTTTCTTTTGTTTAAACCAAAAATCAGTGGAGATAAAGTAGCCATCCATCGAGTATTGCCCAGGCAGCCACAAGTCTCTTCAAAACAAATATCTGGAATCAGATAAGCATAAGCCATAGGGAAGGGTCCAGCGGCTAGTAGAGCTTGACCAATATCAGATTCCTTAGTCAGGAAGGCAGCCAGCATGCATTAGGAGTATCACCCGAATACCTTAGCAGCTATTAGTAGTATATCCCTCAACCGACTTAGGCAACCAAGAGCTAGTACGAAGGAACAAGATAACCAAAGGGAAGCAATGCAACAGTAGCAATAGCCATTGAGTCTAGTATTTCCAAGAATTGAACCAGGCAACCAGGAAACAATTTCAGGAGACCAAAGCTTCAAGCACCTCAAGAGTAGCAGGAGCAACACGAACAGAAGAGAGGATTAGGAAGCCAGGATCAAGGGGCATCAAGATCAGCTGAAGAAGAGAACATTGGAAGGAGAAGACCATCATTAGGACCAGCCGGCCCGACTTATCTTGTCCATCTTGAAACAAGGTGATAGTTTGGCCAAAACCCTTAATCTTGCATACTACATGCATAGGAGTTTAACATGGGGAAGGGACCCTCAAAATCTAATTTTCATCATCGGAGTTTGTAGGAGATCTTGAGTAGTATCTGTTCTTGGCATCGGCTATAAGTATCTCAAACAGCAATCCTCAGACTTTAGATTTATCATTGGGTTTTTGTTAGGCAACATTTTGGTAGAAATCTGCTTTTATCAGAAAATGATACCCTTCTCTATGCCATGATTAAAGCAAAAGCCATCACAGAGAGGAGCTAAGCCAAGCATAGCATCTGTTCTTCTCAGTTAATAAGCTGACATAGGTTTGTGCATAAGAAAGGGAACCAAGAATAGCTAAGACCCGACTAGCATCTGTTCTTAATAGATTTGAAGCAGAAGAACTCAAATATTAAAGTACTTGTCAACTAAGTTAATGGCCAAGTATAACAGCTGCTAGTAAGGCATATGAAGCACACATCCACACACACATGATCACATTGAAGATAACACCTTAGAGGCAAGCATTCTCAATAGTAAACAATAAAAATGACAAATGATTAACAAATCTCTAACATCTGTGTATAGCAAAATGTGAAGATTAGGATCCATTCCACCGCACATCACCATTAGTTGCTAAGGATT